>CAKNYM010049837.1:53111-72887 GCA_932195095.1 Andricus curvator
CAAAGTTTTCCAAGAGGTCAGTGCAATTCCTGAAGTATTTTTCAACGGGGAATTCAATGGTGACCTTCATTTTGACCATGAAGTTGACCTTCATGGCTTTTTGAAGGTCAATTTTTTTTTTTTAAATGGAAACCCCCTTTTTTCACATCTGCAATCGATAGAGCGAAAAATACTACGTTCAAGTACGTACCCAAGTCATAGGTCAATTGTAACGTTCCAGTTCAGTTAAAGGTTATTTTAAATTAACAACGTTTTCCAAGAGGTCAGTGTAACTCCTGAAGTAGATTTCAACGAGAAATTCATTGGTGAGCTCTGTATTGATCTTGATGATGATCTTCAAGGTTTTTTCAAGGTTTTTTCCAAGCAGTTTACGTTTACGTTTAGCATTACCCAGGAACAACGACGTGAACGTAGTAAATTCTGTTCCCTTTGGGTGAAATCGAGTGGCCTGCTAGATCTCCTGATCTGACGCCTCTCGACTGTTTTCTTTGGGGTTATTTAAAGAGCAAAGTATACTCAACGCAACCCCAAAGCTTAGACGAATTGCAGAATCGGATTCTGCAAGAGGCTACTTTGATTGATAGGGAGATGATTCGTAATGCTGGAACTCATTTTTACAATCGCATAGCTTTTTGTCAAGAAGCACAAGGTTTTCAGTTCGAACATCTTCACTGAAGCGTGAGAGGCAAGGGGACTCACGCTAATCAAGCACCCCGAAACGTGAGAGGCAAGGGGGCTCACGCTAATCAAGCACCCCGAAACGTCAGAGGCAAGGGTACTCACGCTAATCAAGCACCCCAAAGGGAAAAGAGTTTACTACGTCCACGTCGTTGTTCCTGGGTAATGCTAAACGTAAACGTAAACTGCTTGGAAAAAATCTTGAAAAAACCTTGAAGATCATCACCAAGATCAATACAGAGCTCACCAATGAATTTCTCGTTGAAATTTACTTCAGGAATTACACTGACCTCTTGGAAAACTTTGTTAATTTCAAATAACCTTTAACTGACCTGGAACGTTACAATTGACCTATGACTTGGGTACGTACTTGAACGTAGTATTTTTCGCTCTATCGATTGCAGATGTGAAAAAAGGGGGTTTCCATTTGAAAAAACAAAACAAACTTGACCTTCAAAAAGCCATGAAGGTCAACTTCAAGGTCAAAATGAAGGTCACCATTGAATTCTTCGTTGAAAAATACTTCAGGAATTGCACTGACCTCTTGGAAAACTTGGTTTATTTCAAATAACCTCTAATTGACCTTGAACGTTACAATTGACCTATGACTTGGGTACGTACCTGAACGTAGAATTTTCCGCTCTATCGATTGCAGATGTAAAAAAAGGGGCTTTCCATTTAAAAAAACAAAGTTGACCTTTTAAAAACCATGAAGGTCAACTTCAAGGTCAAAATGAAGGCCACCATTGAATTCCTCGTTGAAATTTACTTCAGGAGTGACCTTCACTTTTTTGAAAAATATTTTACCTGAGGAAATATCCAACCGTCCCGGGACTTTTTAGTCACCCTGTATAGTTAAAAGTTCGTCATAAGGACAACGGCAGGATTTCGCCGGGAGCGGGTGCTAATCTGAAAAATTGCACCCGCTCCCAGCGAAATCGCGGTAAAATTTCAGCTGTAACCACGTCTCACGACAGTGAGATGGGTGGTTACAGTCTGCGACGAACTCAATACGATGATCGGGCAAAAGTCTCGTGCACCCCGAGGACACGGAGCGACCCAAGGACGACCGCCTTCTGCATTTTCCCCGCAAGAGTCTCAGCATTTTGTTGACAGGCAGGGATGCTTTTCAGGCTATTAACCAGTGAAACCTTGGCACCTCCAAGAGCGCCGATGATCAAGACGATTAGCTTAACAGAATATTCCGGGTATAACCGTAGTAACTCCCTTATAAGGTCTTTATACCTCTCTTTCTTTTCTTTCTCCTTGGCTGTGACGTTTTTGTCAGCTGGCGCCGAAAATTCGATAACGAACATGGTTCGTTTCTCGAAGTCAAGGAGAACTATGTCAGGCCTCGAGTGCGCAACAGAAATAATTGTCGAGAATATGAAGTTCCTGTATATGCGGCACTTCTCATTTTCGACAATTGACTCCATTTCCCTAGGAGCGTTTAGCGGAGCGGTATTTGTGCTAATGCCGTAAGAGTGACAGAGATGGTAATAAATCACTCTTAGTGCCGCATTGTGCCTTAGGATGTAGGTCGTTCCCGCATGAGTTTGACAACTAGATAGTATGTGTCCTAGATGCTCGCGTTGTGCATGACAGGCTCTGCAGCAATCATCGGGAATGTCTTGGCTCAAAATGTGGCGACGGTATGCTAGAGTGAAAATGACACCGTCTTGACGTGCCAAAATGATGCCCTCCGTGCCCGACTTCAATCCGGGTGATCTAAGGAAAGCAAATGTTAGCTCATACGACATCGAATGATCTTCCACATTTCTATGGAAGATACCGTGCAGCCTCTTGTCGAGGAGCTGTTCGTGGAAGTTTTTCTCCTGTGCTTTCTTAATCCGGGCCTTCAGGACTGAGTATTCAAGATGGATAAGATTTGATGCATTTTGCTCACCCCTAATATTGAAGTCAAGGCCGAGTGTTTCAGCAGCCTCCTCCGCTGCTTTTTACAGAAACGCCCCTTTGCCCATTTCTTCGTGTTTACTGACCATTTTAAGAAGAGGGTCTTGTCCATTTGCGACCGTATGTGCTGTACTCAGAATAATCCTGTTGTGAAGACATTCAAGATTCAGTATTCCGCGACCACCTAGACGGCGTGAGATGTAAATTCGTGGAACAGAAGACTTAAGGTGCATGCTTTTATTCATGTGCATAACCTTTCAGGACCCGATATCGAGGGATCTGCGCTCGTCCTTCGTCCATGGAACTACTCCAAATGAATAGAGTACTACGGGGACGGCAAGCATGTTCGTTGCAGATACTTTGTTCCTCGCCGACTGTTCGGAAGACCATATCCGTCGGATGAGACGTTTGCATCTGCATCGGAGAGTATGCTTTATAGATGTCACGTCCTGAATGCGGCTCTGTGGCACGCCCAGGTACGTATAGGTCTCTCCAGCGCAAATCTGTCGAATAGCGCTTCTCCCAACGAGCTCAGGATCTTCGGGGATGTCATTAAGTTTTCCTTTCTTCAAATAAACCTTGGCGCATTTCTCTAACCCGAATGCCATTCCAATCTCTTGAGTATACTCTTTGACAATTTTCAGAGCTAGATGTAGTTTCTCTTGATTCCTAGCATAGATCTTAAGATCATCCATGTAAAATACATGAGTGACCTTATGCTTTCGGTTTCCAGGTTTGCCGCAGAGATACCCTTCGGAATGGCGAAGTGCGAGAGATAGTGGCAATAATGTGAGGCAAAAGAGGAGAGGGCTAATGGTGTCGCCCTGAAACACACCACCAGCGGCATTAATCTTTCTATGCACCTCACGATGTGTGGATGAACCTTTAGGCTTTCCAGCAGACAGATAAGTCTATGGGAGGTTGAATCGAAAGCTTTCCGGTAATCAATCCAGGCCATCGATAGAAGTCGCTGATAGGATGCTGCGTCTTTACAGACACATCTATCGATGAGCAAGTTCTCCCGACATCCTGCTACGCCTTTCTTTGAGCCACGTTGTTCATACACCTCTCGCCACACAGTCGAGGATAATTGTCCAGGGATGGTCTCGAAGAAATAACCCCTAAGCGGAGGCGTAACAACCGTGCCGAAAGCTGAATGGCACCTGGGTGAGGTGTCTCAAACGGTTACTCTGGGATACTGGGCGACCTCTCAGAGTATGCAGCCTTATCCTTTCATGCGGGACTCTATAAGGATGGACGAACCCTTTTCCCTAGCTGCTCGCGGAAGCAGCAATGATAACACCAAACACAATTGTAGTAAGTGCGGTTCAAAACAATCGAACGCGCAGGGCTTCCAACAATGGGTCGGCCAACAATGCCGACTATCCTAGAGTTGGGGGAGCCAATCAAGACGGAGTCAATACGACTGACCGGCAGAATTTCATTACTTTTAATTGTACTGATCGACCCAGGGATGACCTGCTGAAGAGCTATGATACCAGTATGGCCCCTGAACAAAAAGATTATATTGCGCGACTGCATATTCTGTGGTGCGAGAAACACCCAGAGCTCTCGCATTTTTCGCATAAACGTCTGCGAAACCGTGCCGAGGAACTCCGGAAAAGGGGTTAAATAAGCGGAGCGCCTACTCAACCGCAGCCAGAACAAGCCGAGAACAGAGAAAGAGAGACGACACTGAGACCAACCGCGAACAGGCATCCAATAGAGGAAGAACGATGCTTCAGGACCCGGAGAAACATCAAAATTCAGGTTTCTCTCAAGCCCAAAGATATGACTGAACTGGATGATGAGCTTCGTGGAGATTTTTCCGAAGAATCCGACCTCTGGACTATCAATTGTGGTGTGTACAATGCAAGAAGAACTTTGGCAGATGCAAACCGTAAAACAAAAGCAACGGTTGATCATAAGACCAAAAGACGAATACATCAACTCAGCACAAAGATAGGCTGGGCAAGACAGTACGCGTCCCGCATTCAGTGTGTGATTGACGAAATAATAACATCTGGCAGGACTTTCACTACCAAGGTTCGACAGTTCGCGCGCGAACTGCGGATCCGTCATCACACAATCAACAACTCAAAGCTACTGACCATCAGGCAGCATATTGTTGACAGAATACGAGTACTATCTAACGCTAGGAGAAGTCTAGAGCGGAGAGAGAGGTGGGTCAGAGAAAATCAACAGTTTTTGTCTGACCCATCTCGACTCTTCCAAGACCCTCCAGTTACTGTCGACCATCCGCCCTAATCAGAGGAGGTCGAAGCATTTTGGAGAGAAGTCTACGAAGTCGAACATCCACTTGAAGAAGGCTCAAAGAACATAAATAGCTTCAAGGAGCTGTGCAATGCCCTCATAACACCTGAGGAGGAATGCCCACCTATCACTACCAAGGAGGTGAAAAACGTATTAAGAGGCATGAACAACTGCTCCGCTCCGGGACCAGATGGTATCAAGACCTTCTGGTGGAAGAAGTTTCCTTCAACCCACGAGCATCTGGCCCGAATTTTCACCTCATATCTAAAGTCGAAAGAGCCTATTCCCGAGTGGTTGGTGGAACAGCGCACAGTGCTCCTGTCGAAGACGGGCCACTTAGCTGATCCTAAGAATTTCAGGCCAATAACTTATCTGAACACACTGTTCAAGATGTTCACAGCTATCCTGAATGATAGGATTGTTCGGACAATTGGACCTGTATGGCGAGAGATGTATGAACAACGCGTCTTAAAGAAAGGCGTAGCAGGATCATCTGTCTGTTGGGTCGTCCCTGGGTCGATCAGTACAATTAAAAGTAATGAAATTCTGCCGGTCAGTCGTATTGACTCCGTCTTGATTGGCTCCCCCAACTCTAGGATAGTCGGCATTGTTGTCCGACCCATTGTTGGAAGCCCTGCGCGTTTGATTGTTTTGAACTGCACTTGCTACAATTGTGTTTGGTGTTATCATTGCTGTTTCCGCGAGCAGCTAGGGAAAAGGGTTCGTCCATCCTTATAGAGTCCCGCATGAAAGGATAAGGCTGCATACTCTGAGAGGTCGCCCAGTATCCCATAGTAACCGTTTGAGACACCTCACCCAGGTGCCATTCAGCTTTCGGCACGGTTGTTACGCCTCCGCTTAGGGGTTATTGCTTCGAGACCATCCCTGGACAATTATCCTCGACTGTGTGGCGAGAGATGTATGAACAACGTGGCTCAAAGAAAGGCGTAGCAGGATGTCGGGAGAACTTGCTCATCGATAGATGTGTCTGTAAAGACGCAGCATCCTATCAGCGACTTCCATCGATGGCCTGGATTGATTACCGGAAAGCTTTCGATTCAACCTCCCATAGACTTATCATCTGTCTGTTGGAAAGCCTAAAGGTTCATCCACACATCGTGAGGTGCATAGAGAGATTATTGCCGCTTTGGAAAACCAGATTTACTATCTCATCTGGAAAACATCGTGTGATCACTAACAGTCTCACCTTTCAGAGAGGTGTGTTTCAGGGCGACAATATGAGCCCTCTCCTCTTTTGCCTCATATTATTGCCACTATCTCTCGCACTTCGCCATTCCGAAGGGTACCTCTGCGGCAAACCTGGAGATCGAAAGCATAAGGTCACTCATGTATTTTACATGGATGATCTCAAGATCTATGCTAAAAATAAAGAGAAACTACATCTAGCTCTAGACATTGTCGAAAAGTACTTTCATTGTATACTAAAAGTATACAAAATATATTCAAAATATATTTTGAAGAGATTGGAATGGAGTTCGGGTTACAGAAATGCGCCAAGGTTAATTTGAAGAAAGGAAAACTTAATGGTATCCCCGAAGATCCTGAGCTCGTCGGCAGAAGCGCTATAAGACACCTTGGCGCTGGAGAGACATATAGATATCTGGGCGTTCCACAGAGCCGCATACAGGACGTGACATCTATAAAGAATACTCTCCGATGCAGATACAAACGTCTCATCCGACAGATATGGTCTTCCGAACTGTCAACGAGGCAAAAAGTATCTGCGACGAACATGCTTGCCGTCCCAGTAGTACTCTATTCATTTGGAGTAGTTCCATGGACGAAGGACAAGCTCAGATCCCTCGATATCGGGTCGAAAAAAAGCATGTACCTTAAGCCTTCTGTTCCGCGACTGTACATCTCACGCAGTCAAGATGATCGCGGAATACTGAATCTGGAATGTCTTCACAAAAGGATTATTCTGTGTACAGCACATATAGTTGCAGATGGACAAGACCCTCTTCTTAAAATGTTCAGGAAACACGAAGAAGTGGGCAAAGGGGCGTTATTGTACCAAGCAGCGGAGGAGGCTGCTGAAACACTCGGCCTTGACTCCAATATCAGAGTTGAGCAAAATGCATCAAATCCTATCCATCTTGAATACTCACTCCTGAAGGCCCGGATTAGGTAAGCACAGGAGAAAAACTTCCGCGAACAGCTCCTCGACAAGAGGATGCACGGCATCTTTCACAGAAATGTGGAGGATCAGTCGATGTCGTATGAGCTAACATATGCTTCCCTTAGATCACCCGGATTGAGGTCGGGCACGGAGGGCTTCATTTTGGCATGTCAAGACGGTGTCATTTCCACTCTAGCATACCGTCGCCACATTTTGAGCCAAGACATTCCCGATGATTGCTGCAGAGCCTGTCATGCACAACGCAAGCATCTAGGACACACACTATCTAGTTGTCAAACTCATGCGGGAACGACCTACATCCTAAGGCACAATGCGGCACTAAGAGTGATTTATTACCATCTCTCTCACTCTTACGGCATTAGCACAAATACCGCCCCGCTAAACGCTCCTAGGGAAATGGAGTCAATTGTCGAAAATGAGAAGTGCCGCATATACTGGAACTTCATATTCTCGACAATTGTTTCTGTTGCGCACTCGAGACCTGACATAGCAGTTGTCCTTATGACAAACTTTTAACTATATATATAATACACGGAGAGACTTCTGATATCAATCGGGGTACTGTTATAAAGATTTCTACTATAATAAGAGATTATGTTATTTCTGTATGTAATATTATAAACTTCGGCGAGCAAAAATTAGTATTCACGTTTAGAAAAAGTCTTATTTACTGTTTGAAAATTGAAAATGGTCAATAGCAAGTTTTGTAAAAATTACATCGTCAATAGTATATATTTTAAGTAACATAAGTTATAAGAAATGTACGAAATTCTATTATTCTTAAATGAGAATGCGTATTCAAATGAGGGCCGCTAGTAATATCTCCAACCGGGATTTGCGAGAACTCTAAAAGACTATACTAAAAACGCCCGTAGGTTTCCGAGCTTTGCCGTCTATAGCCGAGTACTCGAAGACCAGACCAGCAGACCGACTGTACCCGGCTCGTAACCTGCGATTTCCCGCCAAAAGTTTCAATCATACGTGTTTGTATTACAAAAATGTTTTTAACTAGTGCAGTGTGGGTTGAAGCTTAAACAAATTTTCATTCGGAAATTATTAATTTAAACTCTCAATAATTTACACATATAAGATAGAAGCTTTTTACACTTTTCAATTAGGTGCAATTAAATCAAAACCTGAAATTTCCTCATTTCAAGCTTGATAAAAATCTTCAATAGACAAATACTTCCCATTCTTCCACTCAATAAAAATTTTAAACCAAAAAAGCTCCTCTTGCAGTCGGGGAAAAAATTAAATACCAAAATTTATTTTAATTTTGGTCGTTTCAAATTGATAATTTTCAATTTTTATGAAACGTTACAATAAAAATTGTAACTTTAAAAGTTTAAATGTTTCACTCTGAAATGTTTGCCATTCAAAGCTTCCTATTTCAAATAATTCAGTTTCAAATTGTTTAGTTTTGAATATTTGATTCATAATTGCTCTTTTTGAAATTATTGTAATTAAAAAATTTCTAACTGAATGAGTTAAAAATTGAATATTTCAGACTGAAACAATATTTGAATAGGATTTTAAATTGAATAAAAGCGTTTACATATGAATATATTAATTTGAAGTTATTTTTACATTGAAAATAATTCATAAAGTTTCAATCGGACGTTTCAATTTGCTTAATTATTATGGCTTTCGAATTGAAGAAGTTGAATTTTCAACGTTAAAATTTGTAAATTGTTTAATTTTGAACAGATCTAGAATCGTATTGTAAAATAATTATTGGACCATTTTTAAAACTCCAAGTACAGTTCAATTTTAAAAATCATTAATCAATTTATATTTACAGTTGATCAACTTAAAACGTTTTTATAAACAATTTTACATTTCAAACGCTTTTAATTTTTTATTCTTAAAGTCTTCAAAACTGAATTTTTAAATTCTTTCAATTAAAAATTTACGTTTAAAAATTAAGACATAAAATGGAACAATTGTAAAGTAAAAGATTTTAGAATTAAGCATTGTCAACTGAATGATGTAGTAATTGAAACAGTTAAAAACTGAACTTAACATTTAAAAAAATAAATTTGAAATCGAACTTATTTTTAATTGAATTATAGCATGTGATATGATGTTTGTGATTATCCCAGTGATTTGATAGATTGTTTTTCTAAAAATTTGTAAAATTCCCTGTGAAAGAATAAATTCACTGTCATTTCTCGGTTTTTCCCGGTCTCAAAAAATTCCCGGTCATTTCCCGGTTTTCAGTCCAGCGGCCACCCCGTAAATAATAAGTTCACAAAGCTTCAGATGTAGATTATGGGGGAGCTAAAATCCAGTAAATGATAGTGTTATTTGACGAAAAATGTTGTTAAAGGATTATCTCCTTCGGCACTTAGACACTGGAGAAGTATTTTATTGAAAATATTAATATGTTAAATATGCTCTGAATTTTAAGTTGCTATGAAAATAATAAAAAAAATGTTATAACAAAAATGAGGAAGCTAATTTTCCTTTTAGGCTCAAGAGGGTTACAGTCTAATATGTCAAAGGCATTTTTCGTTAAAAGTTGGATTTTTTTAGTAGTAATTCTAATTTCTTTAAAAGCTTGTACCATTAAGAAATTTCTTGTCCTTCTATAAAGTTGCTTTCAAAAAGTAAGGAACTAGTGGAGGCAGCGTAGACCAAAAAAGTATGTTATCTCACATTGGTCTGAAAAAGCTCGGATTTGAATAATTTTTTTTCTGAAATGTTCTAAATCGGAAGTACTAAAAGGTTTATAGTTTAAAAATTCCCACTCGAAATGCAAAATTGCAAAAAATCAAAAAATACCTGAAATTTGAGAAAAAAAAATGTTGAACGTAATTGATTGATTTTTTTACTTAAAAATGAAAAATAATAATTAATTATCAAAAGTAATTAATAATTAGATATTTAATTAGGATTGTATTAATTGAAAAATAAAAAAAAATAAAAAAAATACCTGAAATTTAAGAAAAAAGAGCTGAACGTAATGGCTTCTTTTTTTGTCTAAGCATGAAAAATTAATAATTAATTAATAAAAATAATTAATAATTAGATATTTTATTATGATTTTATCAATTGCCAAATTGAAAAAATCCAAAATTACCTTAAATTTGAGAACATTATTTTAACTTGAATGATTTTTTTTTTCTTACGAATGAAGAATAAAGACTAATTAAGAAAAATAATAAATAATAAGATATTCCATTGAGATTTTATTGATAACAATTCACACAAATTCAAAGTGAAATATTGTACATGAAAAAAATCTCTGCAAAAAATGTAGGAATGTGATATAAATTGCTACATTACTTCCGTATTTCTTCAATAATCTTGCCCTAAATTGTTCTATTGTCTGGAATATAAAAAAAAATTGTTTCATATTTTTTATAAATAAAAATTCTTTGAACAATTACCAAATATAATTGAAAAATTTCTTATCATGTCCATTTTCTATATATATATTATATACAATATAGAGTCGGGCATATTTCATGACACAAGTGAGGGATTACAAACTGTTTAAATAATTGAGAATAATTTCAAAGAAAGTATGTCACTTTTAACATTCTTTAATTGTATACATAAATTTTTGTTTTATTTCCTACAATATTAGCGAGAAAAAATTAAAATTGTTTAAATAATTCCCAAATATGTATTATCATTTATATTTTATATTGATATATAATATCATTTATGACGACACAGAGTAACGTTTCACGATTTGCGGGAGCAAAAATGCTGTTTAAACAAATTATAATTGTTTAAATTGTGAATTGTTTTCTTTAGCCTGCTGCTTACACAACTCAGTACAGCCTGATGGGGACAAAAATTATTTGAATTTTTTTTTATAAATAAAAAATGGTAATTTTATACATTATTTTCTCTCACAGGTCCGTCTTTTTTTGGGGCACGCCGCAATTACATAAGGGTTATTTCATGAGAGGTTCATTTTTTTAAAGTGTTATTTCAATAGTATAGCAGAACTCAGAATGGACTCAAAAGTACTTTGTTCTTTTTCTTTTTTAATAAACTGCACAAAACTTATATAGGTCTCAAAATATCGTATACACATTGTAGAGAAAGCAATTAGTCCCTTTCAAAAGGATTTTCTCGTAAACGGCTACATTTTTTCAACAAATTTTTTTATGATTCAATAGAACCAAATAACACGTCTAGATCATTTTATGATTTTTCTTTGAAATTAAAAAAAAAAAAGTTATGCAGTTTTTTATCGCTACTTTGACAACGATTTTCTCTGAAACGGGTGCTTTTTTAAATACTTTTTTCTTATCATTTTTTGTACCCTAATAGTACTTTAAGGCTGTCAATTAATTGTTTTTTTCAATTAAATGGGCAAAAGTTAAACAGAATTTTGTCCCTCCTGTGACATCCTCATTTTCTCACTTACGCCCTTGTACCGTGTCTGGGACATTTCGCCCGCCATAAATTTTGAAATAATTCATAAATAATTAATCGCGTACTTATTTTTATTATTTTCATTGGAGTATATTATTATTGCAATATATTTACCTTGTATTGTAAATACATTCCAGGGTCGAAAACGTGGTTTTCGTATACCTGAGCGAGAGCGCTATACCTAAGCGCGCGGAACACCTGCCCATTTTCCACTTTTCCGCCACTTTTTCCATAAAATTTCCTTCCCAACAAAGGTCCTATACATTATACTATAATATAAGGTATTTCGGTACTCATTTCTGAACATTATCTCGTACATAACCGATATTTCTTTACAGAAAATTTCCTAATTAACGTAAACCTGAAAATATCTTAAATAAACAATTTGTCTCATTGACCACAGATCCGAAATAGGTGAACCTGAGGGGCCGCATCGCGAGGTGTGGCTACTCTGGGGAACTGACGGACTCTGGTCGGTGAGACTTAAACCAAGGAGCGATCCTTCCAGGGGGTAATGGCAAAGCCCACTGGAATATCGAGAGCGCGAGTTCTCATGCTCCCAAGCTAAGATGTGATCGCCGTGTCGAGGGCTGAATGGCACCAGGGTCAACAAATCCTTGGACGCCCGGTCTGCCCCCCTCAGTAGAGGTGGTCAGGCGGGGGTTTCAAAGGAGGTGTCTTAACGGAGACTTTGGGACACCAGGTCGAATCCCATAGTATTTAGACCCGCCCCCTGCAAGCGGGGCTCTGTGGGGGGTGTTTCCTATTTCCCTAGCTTCTCGTGGGACATGAATGTTTCCAACAAATTTTAAAAAACAAAATATAAACGGTGAGGGATCCGTTTCGGGTCCATCATCCAACCCACCGCCAAAAGAGGGAGGCTCCGTAGGGGGCAACCCTCCAGAGGCGGTGCGAAATAATGAAGATGGTGGAGACAATTATGTCGAAGCCGTGGAAGTGCAGCTAACGGAACTCTCCGTAGGGAAGAGGCACCGTAGCGGAGCACAAAGAAGGAGAGCCCGTAATGCGCGGCTCACCCAACTGGGATCCGCAGGGGTCCCAGAAGCGTCCGGAGGTGCCCCGAATTAGCCTTTCAATGGCTGAGACGGGAATCTCCATTACGCAGATTAATTTGCACCACAGCAAAGGCGCCTCGGCGGTTTTAGCCAGACGCATGTCTGTGGTGCAGACAGGGCTCGCCCTAATCCAAGAACCCTGGTTATACAGGGAAAGGATTTGTGGCTTGTCAGGATGTGGCTCCATATATAAGGGGCCACGCGAAAAAACGCCAAGGGCATGCATAGCCGTCAAGGGTATGGATGCGATCTTGGTGCCTAAATTCTGCTCTAGAGATCTCACCGTTATTAAGGTGAGACTCAGGGGCAGTAATGGAGAGAGGCTAGAGGTATTTATTGCCTCGGCTTATTTCCCTGGCGACGCCGAGGGACCCCCGCCTCCCAGAGAGGTGGAGGCTCTAATTCGGTATTGTCAAGAGAACAAGATCCCTCTGCTGTTGGGCTGTGATGCAAACTCTCACCACACGGTGTGGGGAAGCACAAACATCAATGACAGAGGTAGAGATTTAATTGAATACATAGCGGGCACAGAGCTGGAGATTCTGAATCGGGGTGATACTCCCACATTCCAGACTAAAAACAGGAGTGAGGTTCTCGATTTGACTCTATGTTCAGGTGCACTGAGGAGCAGGGTAGTGGATTGGAGAGTTTCCGATGAGGATTCTCTTTCGGACCACAAACACATTGTGTTTCGATTAACCCTAGGTAAACCAGTGGTTTCTAATATCAGAAACCCCAGAAATACACTTTGGGACTCATATAAAGAGGAACTCAAAGGGAGGCTTGCGGAATTTCCCACAAGCTATGGTACCATTGATGAGTTGGAGCACGCCGCAGATTTTCTGCGAAGGGCTCTGACAACATCATATGAGAACAATTGCCCTACAAGCACAATTAAGTCTAGGAAGGGAGCAGAATGGTAGAACACCCACCTGGAGAAACTCCGTAAAAAGACAAGAATGTTGTGCAATAGGGCAAATAGAACTAAATTGCCTTCGGACTGGGACATCTATAAGACGGCCCAGTGTGAATACAATAAAAACATAAGGAAGTATAAGCAGGAAGATTGGAGGGGCTTCTGCGAGGAATCGAAAAACATTCCGGAAACAGCGAGGCTCCACAAGATCCTGGCGAAAAATCCGGAAGCTCGCCTCGGGCTCATAAGGCTCGATAATGGTGAGTTTGCCGAAGATGAAGAAGCAACGCTGGATCACCTGATGGAAGTTCACTTCCCGGGTTTTCAGCGAATCCGAACCGACCAAGAGGAGGAAGGCCGGGGCCAAGGTGTGGAAAGGGCCGACTGGAATTTCGCCGCTAAGGTCGTTGATTACAAAAAGGTGGAATGGGCCGTAGGGTCATTCTGTCCCTTTAAATCACCAGGAGCGGATGGCATTTATCCAGTGCTTTTACAAAAAGGCATGGATGTAGTCGTCCCTCCTCTGACAAAATTATTTAGGGCAAGTATAGCCCTTAAACACGTGCCATCGGCATGGAAGGATGGCAGAGTGGCCTTCATACCTAAACCTGGGAGGGAGGGTTACACTGCTGCCAAAGATTTCCGACCGATCAGCCTAACGTCTTTTATCTTGAAGACGCTGGAGAAGCTGGTCGAGAAATACATTAGGGATGAGGTGCTCTTGGCCTCCCCGCTACATAAAGGGCAGCATGCTTTCCAGGCAGGCTGCTCGGTAGAAACTGCGCTTCATGCTGTTGTGACAAAATTGGAGCAGCAGTTGGAACAAAAGGGGTACGCTGTGGGCGCTTTCTTGGATATAGAGGGTGCTTTCAGCAATACTCCTCCAGAAGTCATCTGTCGAGAAGCTTTGAGATGTGGTGTGCCGGACCAGCTAGTTTGCTGGATAGGAAGCATGCTGCATCGAAGAAGACTTGAAACCAGATGGGGTGAAGGCCTAGTAAGGGGGATAGCTCCGCGGGGTTGCCCACAGGGGGGTGTCCTGTCGCCCCTCCTGTGGTGCATTGTAGTGGACGGCCTTCTTCGAAGGCTAAATAATGAGGGGTACTATACTCAGGGATACGCGGATGACTTTGTAATCCTAGTCAGGGGGGCTCATCTGGATACGCTGATGGGACTTATAAGGTCGGCGCTGCGCATCGTAGAGCTCTGGTGCGATAGCTCAGGGCTCTCGGTAAATCCGGAAAAGACCAATCTGGTCATTTTCACGAGAAATTATAAAGTTCCGAAAGTTGACGCTCCTGTATTCTGTGGTGGGAGGCTGACTTGTTCAGACTCGGTTAAATATCTGGGAGTAATCCTAGATGGCAAGCTGAGCTGGGCAAAGCACCTGGAGACCCAATGCAGGAAATTTGTCATGACTTTTTGGATGTGCAGGAGAGCATTTGGGTTGACGTGGGGGCTAGGGCCTAAAATGCTTGCTTGGCTCTACTCTGCTGTCTTAAAACCCAGGCTCCTACATGCGGCCGTGGTCTGGTGGCCACGGGTGGAACTTAAAACAATGCAGGACAGGCTGCGAAGATTACAAACGCTAGCATTTAGGGGCTTGACTGGAGCAATGAGGACTGCGCCCACAGCGGCGATAGGATTCATGCTCTGTGAGGAACCCCTACATGTGGCGATAACCGCTAGAGCGGCACACGCGATGGGCCGTCTGGCAAGAGCAAATAGATGGACTCCGGGGACTAGACACACTAGACTCCCGAGTGATATCAGCGCACTGCCGATTCTACAGATGAGGCAAGATAAAATAACAAAACGCTTCAACTTCGCCAAAGCTTTCCGCGTCTGCATCCCAAGCAGGGATCTGTGGAAAGCTAATGGTAACCCACTACTCCAGGGGGAAATTTGGTATACAGATGGCTCCAAGGGAGAGGGAGGGTCAGGAGCAGGAATTTATGACAGCAAGAGAGGGAAAGGTATAGGGATCACACTTGGGCGACACGCTACTGTCTTCCAGGCGGAGGTCCTGGCCGTCCTTCGCTGTGCTGAAATACTAATAGAGCAAAACGCTGCTGGCAAACAGATTACGATCTGTTCGGACAGCCAAGCGACACTAACTGCAATAGGGAAACCAGACATAACATCAGAACTGGTTTGGGAATGCAAAAAAGCATTAAACCAACTTGCAGAAAAAAACAAAGTGGCTCTCATATGGGTCCCTGGTCACACAGGGATCAAGGGCAACGAAAAGGCGGACCAGTTGGCGAAACGCGGTGCAGCGAGCGAATTCATAGGACCGGAACCGGTACTGGGAATAGCGTCTTGCTGTGTCGGGATGGCCATTAAGAGCTGGATCCGAACAAAACACCGGAAATGCTGGGAACAAACCCAGGGTTGCCGGCAGGCGAAATCCATCCTGGGGTATACCTATAGGATGGGCAGAGCTAGGGAAATCCTGGGTTTACCCAAGAAAGATGTAAGGACAGTGGTACGGACCCTAACAGGGCACAACCACTTGAACTATCATATGCACAAAATGGGGTATAACCCCACGACAGAGTGCAGGAAATGTGGCAGGGATGACGAAACATCCCTGCATGTATTATGCCAGTGCCCGGCATTAGCTAGGCTGAGGCAACAGATCCTCGGGGCCCATTTTATGGACACAGAGGAAATTGCAACACGATCAGTGGTCGACATACTGGGCTTCGTCAAGAGGTCTGGATTCGACTGCTGAGAGTGAATAAGTAAGGGTGTGGCACAATAGGCTTTATAGCTTGAGCGCCAGGGGAGCTCTCCATGGGCTTCCCACCCGCATTAAAACTAACTAACTAACTAACTATGTAAAAAAATCAAGCAAATCCGAACTTTTTCGGTCCAATGCAAGATAAATACCTAACGTGCCTCCACTAAACATCATTATTAGATTTTATATATGAAAATTATACCGTTCCTACACAGTTATATATATTTATAAGGACAGAGGAAAAGATCATTTATAATTAACTCGCGTAATTGTTGTATACTTATTATAGTGGTATAGAAAACATCCTTATTTTTTATTCTAAAATGGCTGGATCCCCTGAAAATTGTTCCTTTTCGTGTCAAAATGTCCCCTGAATATTGGCAGAATTTAAAAAAAATATATTTAGGTATCTCTTAATCCCATTATTTGCAAAAAAATTGCTTATGTTACTTTAGTTTCCGCTGTTAATGGATTTTTTTTTTACTTTAGAATACAAAAGGATAAAATGCATATGTGCCGAAATAAAATAATCCATTAATAGTGGCAATTGAAAAAGCAATTTTGTGCAAAAATAGACTTGAGAGATCCCTAAATGTATATTTTTTAATAATGCCAATATTCAGGGGGCATTTTGACACCAAAAGGGACAATTTTTAGGGCAGCTATTTTTGGGAGAAAATAAAGCCTTTTTGGGAGAAAATAAAGCCTTTTTGGACCACGCTTTATTTATTCCTAT
The DNA here is from genome assembly GCA_932195095.1 of Andricus curvator. NCBI lineage: Eukaryota > Metazoa > Arthropoda > Insecta > Hymenoptera > Cynipidae > Andricus > Andricus curvator. The sequence goes on from CAKNYM010049837.1 coordinate 70,008, forward strand.
TTTTTACCACTTTTCGAGGGGCGTCTCACTCAAAAAATCACGGCTTATTCCGTCAGAAATCAGATGGCAATCTGTAAGGATTCCGGTAAGGCAATGTATGCCGTAAAAATCAAAGTAGGAAATCAGCAGTGAAGGCAGGAATTCGTGAAATCGTTTGAAAACGGAAAATCCGTACGAGTCCGATAGTTTTTGATGAAATCGGCAAGTATTCGTAGCAGTCTGTAAGGACTTCGAGTGGAACCGCAGGGAATCATTGCGATTCATGCTTGAATTCGTAGGCAATTCGAGCGGAGTCCCCGCAACGACCGCGCGACCGGACAAATCTCGAACCTGCGCAGTATGCATGGTTATAAAATTTGATAATTGGCTTGATGAAATTAAATATTTAGAAGGCCTAAATCAAAATAATCTTGCTAAAAATAACATAAAATATATTATTCTTAATAGATTTGACGAAAAAGTTACTCTTGTAGAAGGGTCAAAAACGGAAAATAAGTTTCTTATCATTTAAATTTAAATTTTATATATTTTGAATAATTATTATCAATTTTATTAAATATAAATTTTTTATCAGATGTTCACCACAGAATAAAAGCTTTGTTCTTTTTTCCCGCCGGTGTTGATGTTCATTTTAATACCGATAGATACCCTTTCCCGTGTAACAGACCGTAACATTTCCTTCAGACACCCCCCCCCCCTTACCACAGTTCCGTAACATTTTTTGTATTATGTTTAAAAACATAATTAAGGTTTTTCTAAATAAAAAAAAGGTTTTTTAAGATGAAGTGTTGTGTAGAAATAAATAAAACAACATTTTGATGTAACACTGAAAGCTTTTAACATTTTTTTTTAGTCACAAATATTGAAATTACTTACAACAAAAGACGTATTATCAGTTTGTTTTTAAACTTATATAAATATACGTTTTATAAGATTCTTGAAAAAATTAAAACATATTTTTGAATATTTCAGATGTGTTAAAAAAGAATCTAGAAGATTTAAAAAAAAAATATTTTACAGGATTGTAAAAAATATTAGGAAAAGTTCGAGCCTTTTTAAAAAATATTCAGGACATTTAGAAGTTTGGAAGAAATAAAAAATCCCTTAAAGTTCATTTTTCAAAATAAAAAATCCTGAAAATTTTTCCCATAAATCCTAAGAAATTCCTTTTTTTATCCGTGCAAATTTTTTAAACCTTCTAATATTTTTGAATTATTCAAATGTTTCGTGATGTTTTTTAGTTCTGCAACATTTAAAAATTGTCTTAAAATCTTTTAACATGTCTTGAAATCATTTTAAATCTTCTCTTAAAATTAATTTTTCAGAATGAAAAATTATTTTAATTTTTCCTAGGAACCTAAAGACTTTTTTTTATTTTCATGAAACCTTTCAAAATTCCAAAAATATCTTATAAATTTTTATTATTTTTGAATTGTGCGAAAACTTCTAAGTATCTCCTACAATTACTCAAATTTTTTCCAAAATTATGTATTGTGGCAAAATTTTGCTTTTAAATCTTTTACATACTCTTTCTCAAAATTTGAGGAAATAATTTAAAATGCTTTGTATTGTTTTTCAATTTGATCTTAGAACTCATTAGGAAAAAAATCATTTTAAATTTTCTCATGAATCTTAAGAAAGAGCTTAAGAATATTTTTTCATTCTCTTGACGCCCTGTATAATTGAGTTTACCTAAAAATTTTTTAAATCCTGAGAAATTAAAAGAATTGTCTCAAAGTCCTCGATATTTTTTCTCCTCACACATTTTGCAAAATTCAAAACTTAAAATTCTTCTTTTACAATTAAACCTAAACCATTTGTAGTTGATTCTAAGATCAATCTATTAGGATTATTAAATTTTCCAATTAGGAAAAGAAAATAATCCAAAATATTTAAATACATTTCTAAGAAAAATGTTTCGACTAAAATTCAATGCATACTTATTACACAAATTATTTTTTCATATTAAATGAAACAAAATATTTCTTACAAAAAATTGAGGTAAAACTATGTAAACTCGATTTAGAGAAATCTTAGAATTATTCATAAGCAAGCCCTGCAGATTGGAAAGATTAATATGTTTAGTTTCTCTATTTAAACATTTTTTTAAATTAAGATTGAAAAGAATTTCATTTCACTACGAATAATTTTTGCAAAATAAGCAGGAAAAATATTCATAATTAAAAAAATAAAATTCCAAAACAACCTCACTTTTCAGCTAATTAGAGACAAGAATAAAATAATGGCAAAAATAGGGAGAAAAAGGGAAAAAGTCAACCAAAAAACCAACCTCTCACTTTTATCTTTCTTCGTCCTTTTTATACTACAAGGGGACCAACATGTTTCGAGGTCAATTCAAACCTCCTCATCAGGGATTATTTATAGGGAATAACTAAAGATATGAAACATTAATATAACCTGTGAAGAAAATATTAATTAAAAATTAATTAAGTTTAATATAATCAAAATTAATAATTGAGAAATTGATTGTTTAATAGAAAAGAAAATTTTTCTATTATCTAGTCAAAGAAAATTACTTTAACCAATTAATTACTCTATCCCATACTTTATTATATCTTGAGAGGTCCCTTTTTAAATTGATAGCCTTGTTACCTTCTCTGTTTATAAATAACATCTCCATGAATTCTCTCTTTTTCTGATTTCTTTCATGATAAAGAATTTTAATATCATTCCAATTAAAGTCATGACCATGTGTAACCTTATGTTTGGAAAGGGCTGAGTGATATCTAGGACTTCTGCGAAAATTATTTTCATGTTCATTTTTCTTAAGTCTAAGAGCTCTTTTTGTCTGCCCTACATAAACTGCATTGAAAATCTTTACAATTAATTGTGTAAATAACACATTTTTTGTCTAGCGTT
>CAKNYM010049837.1:82887-101013 GCA_932195095.1 Andricus curvator
TGAATCCATTTTCTACGATTTACACTCGATTTCCAGGGCCCTTAATGCCTTCTCTTGTGGGGTTAGGTTCGATTCGAAAGAAGAAACTTGTCCCAAAGGCATGCAAAGAAGAGAAAAAATTTTAAAGTTTGAAATGTAGCAGAGTAAAGAGAAATGGATGCATTTATTATTAAAAAATCTAATTTAAATGTTGATTCACCTTCTGAACTCGTAAGTCGGATAAAATGTTATTTCTTAAAATCGATATTAATAAAAATATGTGAGGTGAGTTTTTTAGCATGTATTATAATCACAGGATTATCAATTAATGTTTCTACATAATCTTGAAAACTTTTAGGAGATGCAATTTTAAGAACGATAGAACCACGATGTCTTAAGGATGACAATAATGAAATAGGAAAATTATTTAAATTTGAGAATATGAGAATTTTTTGCACGTACAATTTTATGTTGATTTTTTTTAAGTTGATTACTTGCTTTTATTCGAATATATTGCAAATTAATGAATTATATGCAATTGTGATGCAATAACATTTGAAGAAACGCATATTGTTGTCATCTGTCAGAGTAAAATACTATTTTATGTACATGAAATCTGCCTGATATAATATTATTTTTGATAAAATGATTAACAATGAAAACTTTAAAATCATCGAAAAAAAAATCCCCGAACGAATGATTATAAATCTTAAATTAATCGCTCTAAATTGCGTATTGAAATTAAGTCACTACGTAATTCTTAAAATTTTTATATGATCATGATTGCATATAAATTATTAATTTATCAATTCTGTCATAAATTCGAATAATTAGAAATGATGTTTATCTCATTATGGAAGTTTTGGGTGATACAAAAATACAGTTTAATACCAAATTTAGTGTTCCTTCGAATTTTTTTACATTTTGCAAATTAAAATATTCGGTATTTTTGTGTTGGCTTGACATTTTTTAATGTTAGTGATTTTATTTTTTTTTTTAAGTCATTTCAGATGCACAAAATAGTACTTTAGTCTGAAAGATTACGATATATCTTCATATCTCTCCAGACAAAGTTATCAAATCTTAAATTATTCCCTTGAGATTTGGTATTGCATTGTTTTTTTATAATTCGAAACCTAATTTAATGAAGAAATAAGCATAATTTCTAAGCATTTTTTAAGATGTGAAATTTCCGTATGAGAAACAATTAAAGATGATTTTTGCATCGAAATACTTTTAATTCATTTTATGTAGGAAGAAGGTAAAGAGTAGCAGTCAGATGAATATTCCTCGACTGATGATGGCGAATTAGACGAAGGTGGAGAAATTATCCTATCGAAATCCACAGATTCATCAGCATTAACGGCATCTGATGAATCATCAGTTCAGGATATTATTTCGAATGAAAAGCTTAATCTGAAAAAAAGATTTGCAGGAAGCTCAACTGTTCTAGAGTCAGGCAAAGCAACCAAGACCTCTCCAGGCAGGAAGAAGTTTTAAAAAAACTCTCCTGCTAAAACGAATTCTGCAGTCACGAAGAGAATAAATTTTCCAATTAAAAAGAAAAAGAAAGGTAAGCAAGTCTTCTCTTATAGTTGGCCAAAGATTGATGATTTTCAAGGCTGGTTGCAAAAATATCATTCCAAACAAAAAAATGGAGATGAGATGGCTTATTGCAAGGTTTGTGATCAGAAACTTACCGCGCACAAAATTGCCCTTAATCGGCACTTAAAATCTCTAAAACATCGTGAAAGATGGATTGAACCAGCTTCCAATCAAAAAGTGACTGAAACTCCCGTGATAAAGTTAGAAAAATCCGTTAGAAGAGCGGAGATTAAATTAACAGGTCTTCTGGCCACGAACAACTTAGCCTTTCGCCTGATGGACGTTTTGAGTCCTTTATGCCAAGACATATTTCCAGACTCACAAATTGCCAAGCAGTTAGCAGTGCGAAGGATGAAATCCACTGCTTTGATGAAAAATGCGCTCGGAGAGTATTTTAAAAATGAACTCTTTGATACGCTTAAAACACCTGGATGCTTCTTTTCGTTGATTATGGATGAACTTACAGATAAAAGTGCTACGAAGCAATGTGGATTTGCTGTCATCTACTTTAATTATGAACAGTTTAAAGTCAAAACAAGAGTTTTTGATATGGTATAGCAATGGCATATTCGAAAGCTCAAGACTTGTGTGATTGCTTGAAGTTGATATTAGACAAAAGAAATATACCCCTTGACAACTTGGTTGGGTTTTCGCCTGATACGACGAATTTAATGTTTGGAGCCAATCATTCAGTAGTCTCATTGCTGTTAGAATGCTTGCCAAATGCAGTGTGCATCAAGTGTACATGCCATTCTTCGAATCTTGCAGTCTGTGCAGCTTGTTTGAAATTACCAAGATCAGTTGAGAATTTAGTGCGAAACAACGGGGCTCATTTTAGTCGAAGCGCTGTAAGACGAGCGGATTTGAAAGAATTTCAGGAATTTTTTGAGACTGGGATTTATAGAATTCTCGCAGTAAGCACTACACGCTGGCTCTCCCTGAAAGATTGCGTGAATATGATTCTAAAGCAGTTTCAAGCCTTACTTGCTTATTTTGCTTCATCAGTTCCACAAGATCCATCGAAAACGACAGAAGAAATTGTGAATGTAATGTCAAACAGATTCACAATTATCTACTTAGAATTCATGTCCTACGCTTTAGGACTCATGACTGATTTCAATCTGCTTTTCCAGTCAGAAACTCCACTCTTACATAGATTGCAACCAGAAGTCACAAAACTCGTCCGAACTGTTTGCACCAACTACCTCGAAGTGAACTATGTAAAGTCTGCGTCTGATGTTTTAAAACTTGATCATCAAAACGAATTCATGTTCATCGAACAGAAACATATGTATCTGGGTGTTCTTGCAGCTGAAAGTCTTGCTGAACTAACAAAAGATGGCAATGTTCCTGAGAAAGACTTGGATTTCTTCTACGATAGCATCCGTCAGTTTTATATAACACTCGTGTCTGAACTAAAAGAGCGTTTCGACTTTTTAGACCCAGTGTTCGAAGTAATAAAGGTAGTAGATCGTGAATTCGCTCAATCATTCAGGGTTAAATCATTACAATCAGTATTATCGAGATTTCAAATTTTAAAAGATTTTGTCGATGAACAAAAGTTGGACGACGAATGGCGATTCCACGGAGTTAATCATGCAAATTATGAATTGGATTCGACACTTCCTGCAGAAGAATACTAGGGTAAGGTTTTCCAGATCAAGAACGCAGCTGGTGAACCAATTTTTAAAAATTTTAAATGGCTATATCTCTTTTGTTGATTCTGCCCTTTTCAAATGTAAAGGTGGAACGCAATTTCAGTCAGATGAATTGAAATAAAACCCCACCTCGAAACAGAATGGAAAATGACGTACTTGTCGCTGCCTTAGCAACAAAAGAGGGAATTGAAGAAAGTGGGGGGATCTTCAAATTTAATCCGCCTAACAAGATTCTACAATCTAAAGTTTAAAATTACGGCCGTTAGTTGAGGAAGTATGCAATTACTTTTTAGTGAAGATTGTTATTTATTCTGTACTAAATAATATTTATTCGATAAAAAAGGTTTGAAGCTATATTTTTTATGTAATTTAGGGAGATTTTACATAGCAAATTAATTAAAACTATATATAAAAATGGATAAAAACTATGTTTTGTAATATGCTAATTTTACATGGTGAGAGAATCAAAATTATTCAATAAAAAATGTTTAAAATTATGCTGTTTGATAATTTCAACTGATTTTACAATAATAAACAAGAATGATTCAGTCAAAAATATTATAAACTAGGTTTTTTTGTAATTTAAGTTCATTTTACAGTTATAAAATTTCCGGGAAATTTTCAGGGAAATTTTTCAAATTTGTCCGAGTAAAATTCGTTCCGCCGCTAGAGTGCGCCGGAACATTGTGTGGCCCCACTGCGGCAACACTGAATTTAACCATCCACAGATATGCATAACGAAAGGGTTTCGATGTGTAAACACCTTAGACCTCGATTTGGGGAGTCACGCCTGATTTAAACGAAACCATGGCTGGAAAGTGTAACGGAAGCCTCTGACACACGCGTTGTGTCTTATGCCACAGACTGCAGGCTTGCTTCTCTTCACCCAACGAAAGGAGCCCCTCAGTCTCTCTCTCTCGAAGAAGAAGAAGAAGAAGAAGAAGAAGAAGAAGAAGAATATGTTTGTATATCTCGAAAATAATAATTTTCCACGACTTACAGAGAAAAAAATATTTTTTCAACCAATAATAATTATTTAAACAATTGTAAATTATTTACAAAATACTTGGAAAGTCGTCATTTATCGATTAAAAATAATTCATTTTGAAAAACACAAGAAATACCGTTAGTAGTATGAATTCATTAGAAAACTGCTATTTTGCATTTTTTCGGTTTCTTTTTCATTCTGTTTTGAGAATTCCCGCCAAGTATTTAAAGTCTAACAGGAGGAAAATATGCTGTGTCTAATTTGAAAAAAAGAAACAATTTTCAATATTTTTCTTATAATTTTTGAGTACTTAGATGTGTATAATAATGAGATAATATATAATAATAATGAGATAATAATAGATAATAATAATGAGAAGTGTCATAATAATGAATTTTCCATAATAAAATTTCAATTTTTATTATTCTTCTTCATGAAATATAATTAGCCTAATTCTAAATGTAGATGCATAACATAAGTGCGACACAATGTGTTCTTTCAGAGAACTTATATCCGTCCGCATCGGTATTTTATAAACAAAGCTTGACTAAGCAGGCAAAGGGGAGAATGCGTTTTAGGGAATAACATAGTTTGAAGAATGAATCAATAAACTTTTTAAGTGTTCAAAATTATACCATTTTCAAACAATTTTAGGTTGGAACACTACAATTAAAGGATTTTACATTGTTATTAAAACATTAAAATTAAAAAATGTCACTTATAAATAAAAAAATTTTAAAAATGAAACAATGAAAACTTTTAAGTTTAAATTCGGCACTCTGAAATTTTAATGATACGAGTCTTATTTTATTAAAAATAATTCAATTTCAATTTCTTTATAATTGAATATTCAATTTTTACTTTCTTATTTTAAATTCATTATAACAGACATAGCGAACCTCAAAGCGTCTCCAGAGTTCTTTCAGAGAAATCATATCGGCCCGCATCAGTATTTTATAAACAAAACTCCTGGAAGAGACTGCGTTTTAAGAACTAAAATAGTTTGAACAATCAATGAAGAAATTTGTAAGTGTTCAAAATTAATCATTTTCAAACAATTTTAACTTAAAAACAGTACAATTTAGCGACCATAAGTTGATTCTTGAGAAATATAAATTTAAAAATGTCATTTACAAATTAAAAATGTTTTAAATGAAATAATTAAAATTTTTAACTTTACATTCAGCACCCTGATTAATTTAAACAACTTATCAATATTGATATGAAGTCAGGTTTTTATAACTGAATTAAAACAAATTAATAGAATAGTATTCTAACAGACTTGCAGAAAATTATCTTTAAAATTAGCCCAAAAACAATAAAAAAATGATTATTTCCGAATTTATTGATATTTTCTGCAAAAATTAACATTTGACATTTTTTCAAACAACTTCTAATAAAATTAACACATACTGGCTTTCATTTATGCCCATAAAACGGGTACTTTCATCACCTTTCATGCAATAATTGAAACAAAATCTACCGTTTATTATTATTAAAACTAGGGTGCTTGTTCAACCTATTGGAAAATAGATGTCCATAAACTTTTGCACGAAATTACATATAAGAGAAAATAAATTTTTATACTCCTACATGTGGGTGAGTTATTATTTGCTTTATGTAAGATTTCAATTTCAGTTAACGTTTGCCGAAGATGTTTACACATAAATCTGTCTTGGGTCGTAGTCTAGGAGGACGCACGTGATGTTTTTTTTTAAAGTATTATATGATACTTTGAAGGGATGTAGGATCAGAATTGCTCTAAAAAATACGATACTTAATACTTGAGTGGCTCCTTATTCAGGAAAATTATACCTTGGAAAAATCTATAGATACCTGAAAAAACTGGAATTGTCAGAAAAATTGTTTACGACTGAATTATTTACTTATATTATACTATTATATATATATATATATACTATTATATTTACTTATATTATTATTTATTTATATAAATGATAAATATAAATATTTAATAAAGTCCGGGGTATCTGAAATTTTTGACCCAGCACTATTAGTTTCTCACAAGTAGCGATACTATTTTCTACAAGTAGCGAAAGAATCATAAGTCTCAGCGTAATGCGTGCGATTTATAGATTCTATAAGATAGGTTTATGTATGCGTATGGGTATAGTATAGTATTCGTAAACAAACCACACTGTAGCCAGCGAGCGACGTCCAAGCATGTACAAATGTATATATTAAGAAGTTTTGTAGCCCATGTGATAGTGTGCGTTCATACACTTCTACCAGTCTTTCTTTTTGCCATGGGCCAGCGTGAAACACAAGATCACGTGACCCCCATTTTTCGTATAGTGGTTTAGAAAGATTGCAAAGCGTTTGCTTCGCTTCTTTCAAAGCACTATACCAATTTTCGTTATTCGAATCCATTACAAAATGTAATACAGCGACTTAGAAATACTGTAATTTTGTGTGTGTAAGAGTCTAATATTCTTACGATTTATTCCAATCAGAAATATTAGTCTGCATTTTCGTAGTCACTATTCGACTTTTTATAGTCGTACCTCGATTATCCCTCAATTCGTATATTTTATTTCAATGATGGATATGCGATAAAAGAAATATCAATACCAAAAGTCTCTCCGTGTAAACACAAGAACTCCAATATAGGGCCCTCTGATTTAGTTCTTTCTAGAACTGCTGGCCCATGCAGTTTCTCAGCGCACAAGCAGTGTCAACAATGCGTGGCTACCCCGCACCATTCATTTAATGACGAATTTAGTGCCAAGGCCACTGCGAGGCAACCCCCGAAACTGGCCTTACATTGGAGTTCTTGTGTACTTCATTTGACTAAAACATATTCTATTGCAATAACAATAGGAGCTTATATAGCTTATATACCCCTTATATGAAAAAAGTATCTCTTTCACTGAATTATTATCACTTTTAGTTATCTCAATATTTCTTTGATTCAAAGAAACAAAAAATATTTGTTTGGCGCATCGATGAATTATTTATTTCAAATAGAATGTTTGTTAATTCGAAGTCTCAAAATCATTGGATCAAAGAAATCTTTCCTCGGGTGAAAAGACGATATTCAAGGAAACTAAGTTCTCAATTTGGAAGATATCAATTCCTATCAAGTTAATTATCTCACATTTCTCAAGCCAAAAATATTGCTTTTTTTAAAGAAATTACGCCCAAGGAAATGATTTCTTTGAATCAACATACGAATTTGTTGCCTTTAAACAATATTCAGTACAATTAAGTGAGGGGCCATTCACAAAATACGTGATACATTTTTCAGGAAATTCTGACCCCCCACACCGCGTGATACTTTTTCCATTGTTCTTAACATAGAGAATGATACTTCTACAGACCCCCCTCCCTTCCCCTAAACGTATCACGTATTTTGTGAATGACCCCTAAACGGTTTACTTGACTCAAAGAAAAGGAATCAAAGAAACGAATTTATTTCAATCCAAGAATGTTTTCTGCATGCTTCTTAAAAAAAGGTGGTTTTAAGATTCTAAGGATAGTTATTTACCTTCTTTGACCCTATGTCAAAGATAACATTTTTTGATTGAAACAAGTCGTGACGAATCGTGTATTCGCTATAGCAAAAGAATTTTTTCGATTCAAGCAAAAATTTTCCCCATTGTAACAGGAACTGCCCTGGAATAATACTACTTGTCGTTTTCGAACAAAGTGTTATAAAAAATTACAGTTATTTTTTGATCAAGTGAAAGCTCTCTCTTCTTTTTGGGGAGTGTCTCATCAAACAAAAAAATTAATTTGCGTCACCCTCTTACTGATAATTTTATATTTTTTCATTTAATAATTTTAATTTTAAGAATTTTTCATTTAAAGTAAAACAGTTAAAATGCATGACATTACATTTATAGAATGTCATAATATTTTACAATTACGAATTTAAAAAGTTCCAAATCGAATAATTTGAAATTTAAATACTGATAATTATAAACTTTTCAAGCATTCTTAAAATATATTCAATGATTTTTGCATGCAAATGTACACCACTCAAATTCTATAACTTTACCGCTTCAACGGGTTTTCAACTGTACAATAATATACTTAGTGTATACATTTTTTTTTAATTTCGAGGCACCAATAATTTTTAGCCGAGCTCTAAAGTGGGAACGAAAGGAATTCGAAAGAAGAACAGATCCCATAGATATTTTGGCAGGAAACCCAGTTCAAAAACACTGACCTTAGTAAAAGTACGAATTTTTTAGTTTTATCTATTGATTTACAATTTTCATTTCTGGAGATATTAGCAAAAAAAAATCAATCCGAAAATCAAATGAGTGCGATTGTTTAACTATACATATATCGACGTAGCGTTATTTGTATTAGTTCTAGGCTATTGTCATCTCATTCCTTTTGAAAACCCAGATATTTTAGTGGCAAATAATTGTGGGAGTCAAGACTTGGAACCGGTTGCCCGATTTGAAATAAATTTGCTACAGTAAATTCAAAAAATTAATAATCGTTCCATCTTGCATGGACCATCGCACTAGGATTATTATAACATTTCCTTGAAAATTAGACAAAATTTTCACTAATCGTTAAAATAAAAATTAAAGCACTGAATTCGCAATTATCATTGAAATTAAACTAATTTAGATCTAGAAAGTAAGTAATCGCCGATGCTCAGATCACAAGTGCATTCATGATGGAGGCGAGTTACGTGAAAACATATTATGTGTAATCTTCAAGCGCCACTCACGAATTGCCAAGATATACTCTAGTCACATACATTGCTAGATAATCTACGCGAAGTTGGAAGGAGGGATAGGCGGCAGGCACCTTTCTCGCGTTTCTCGGTGGAATGGTAAAAGAGAAGCTTGGGGCCAGTGACGTCACTGGTTCACTCACGAGTGCCGCTACCTCTCACTTTGTCGACGGCGCTCGACTTGAATGGTTCTCGCGGTCAGTCCCCCCTTCGTAGGGCGCGGGGTTTCGTTGTTTTTTAAACGATTTTGTGATAAGTAATCAATTTTAAAACACGGTGGATTGATAAAAAGTGTTCGAAAACGATGTACCGAGTGATAACATTCACAGAAGAGCGGTAAAGAGTGCTACCTAATAAGAACTGTGCCAAATTGAGCGGTAGGTTAATCGTCTGGTCGTTCGATCACGTCCTAAATTAATAGATTCTTATAGAAAGAAAAAAAATCGATAGATTAAGTGTAGCAATACTCCGGTGTGTGCCGTGCAATCGAAAAACGGATATTGGATGGATTAAGATTTCGTAACAGGTATTTGCATATTTGGTTCAGAAATATGGCGAATAAGTGAAAGGGAAGAGATATTAGAAATAACAAAATGGGAAATCGAATAAGATTTGAAATTTAATTGTGATTTCTGCCTTGTTTTATGCAGTGGAAATCCAGAAGTAATATTTTCTGGAAGAAAAATGTGTTTAGCTCTAAAAATTGTAACAGTTTCAAATTTCACGTTTCAGAATTTCATCACTCGCTGGATTTCAGCTTAGAATTATAAGCCGCTAGTTTTGACAATAATCCACGAAAAAAGGCATTTTGCAAACGTCAAATTTCCTTGGGTTGGTTGATTTCATCGCAGGCGATAATTCTTTTAACGGATTTCGCTCGGCATGAAACACCGTAAGTCGTCCGCCTACGAGGTGGAGAAAGGTCGTGATTGCTTTTCTCTGGTGCCCTGGTTAAAATATTTGAGTGTTCCGTACTCACTAACCGTTCGTATATGCATATGACGATACTTCTGTTACGATTTATGAACTCGTTTATTTAGAATAATTTTTTTGTATGTTATGGTCGAAAACTATTAGCAGATAATAGATAGATCTTCTTTCAAATATTTCAAGCGATTTCAAAAAATTGTACGGAATTTCACGAGATTTTAAAGATTTTAAAAGAATTCAAGGGATATCAAAAGATTTAAAAATTTTTTTAGGAATCTTAAAAGATTCCACTAGATTGAGGAGATTTCATAGGATTTATATTATTTCAAGGAAGTTAAAGAACTTTCGGTGATTGTAAGCAATTTAATCGTGCTTAAAAGGATTTGGAGTGATTTCATAGAATACACCGTTAGAAAAGTCTGTATCAAATTTAATACAAATGTATATGAAGTCATTTGCATACACGGTAGTTGAAATTTAATATACAATAAAATATGAATAGCTGTACACTTTATATTAAATATAATATACAGGTCGGTATAGCAGCGTGCTTGAAAACTCAAAGTGCTTTTATTTCTTTAAATCTTATCAAATAATCGCAATTGAAGTAATTATCTAGAATTCGTCGACTGAATTGCTTTTTAGGATTAAAGTGCAACGTACATGTGGAATTCTTTCCAAAATTTGCCCTGAAGGGTCGAAATTTAATGTGAGTACAGTTGATTGTAGGTTAGGTCTGTCATTTATTTACGTAATGGAACTTTTCAACTTAAAATCCAATTTTATTTTTGATTAATTGTAAGAAGTTATCATGCTTTATTATTAAGAATGGAAACTTACTACTAATCTTATTTTGCTTTTGTGTAAAACGGTATTATCTGAGCAATTATCAAGAATGTATATGAAATTCAATAAGCACGTACCTAAATAGCGATTTCATATGCTTGAGATATTAATTTTAATATACATTTGTATTTTAAATTTAATACTATTTTTAACAGTGTATAAAACGTTATAGGATATTATCACATTCTCATCCAGAGAAGGTTTTAGATATGTGTAAAATTTGACACCCCGGTTTTTGTTAAATGTCCACGTTTTGAGACCCCTTGAACCCAAAAAACAGGTTTTTACAAAATGTCTCTCTGTTAGTCTGTAGATTTTTAGTTTGTTAGCACGATAACTTTCGAAAAAATTAACAGATTGGATTGGCCTTTGGTATTAACTATGTGCAGGTAGGCGGAGCCAAGCAAGTAATTGCATGCAGCGCTCGCAGTGACGAAACTCAAGAACTTCTACGGTGCGCCGAGATGCGTCTTTAACGTTGCTTAATATACGCGAGTGCCACGACTTGTCAAAAAAGATCATAATTATTACTGAAAATGTCCCCCCAAAAAAGTGAGTCTCTGTGTTGCGTGGTCGGGTGTGTTGACAATCGTCTGAACTCGCCGGAAACTAATGTTTATAGCTTCTTTTTTCATAGAAAATTAATCTCCGTTGTAGAAAATTAATTTTTTTAATTCAAAATTCAACTACATATTTAAAAATTAACTTTTCTTCGAAAATTCATGTTTTTGGGTTGAAAATGCAACTGTGTGGTAGAAAATTCGTCTTTTTGGATTGAAAATTCAACTATTTTGTTAAAAGTTGATCTTTTTGGTTTAAAAATGCATCTCTTTCGGTAGAAATTTCATTTTTCCGTTGTTGAGAATTTAACTACTCGCTTGAAAATTCGTCTTTCTTCGACGAAGTTGATAGTTTTTGACGCAAGGTTATAAACATTTTTCCTTTAAATATCAACAAATACATTTTTTTCTAATACGTCTTTTTTGATAGAAAATTAATCTCCGTTGTAGAAAATTCATTTTTTAAATTCAACTATTTAACAATTAACTTGATTTTGAAAATTCATATTTTTGGGTTCAAAATGCAAGTGTTCAGTAGAAAATTCGCCTTTTTGGATTGAAAATTCAACTATTTTGTTTACAGTTTATCTTTTTGGTTTAAAAATTCATCTCTTTCGGTAGAAATTTCATTTTTCTGTTGAGAATTCAACTACTCGCTTGAAAATTCGTCTTTCTATGATGAAGTTGATATTTTTTTATGTAAGGTTATAAACTTTTTTTCTTTAAATACCCAGTGGGCACAAACATTAAAGAACGTTATTAGAACGGCTCAAAAACATCCTATGTCAGTCCAAATAACGTTCCTTAAACATACAATGTTCCAGAGACGTTTTAAGGACGTATTTGGAACATGAAACGTTTTCAGAACATTATTTGCTCTGACATATGACAGTTTTCATGCAAGAAAAACTCATTAAAAAAGAAAGATGGACATTTAACTTGTTGAATTTCGGATTCTACGTGCAATTTCCCGTTAAAAGGTCACGGAGTAATTGCAATCGTTTTTCTTGCAACGTTAAAACTTTAAAACAATATTATACCTGTCATTATTGTGGGCTGAAGGCGACTTCAAATACATCGTCGTTCAGTAGCAACATACTACCTACGCGATTATGAATGCGCTTGAAGTCGCCTTCAGCCCACATTGTCGATAGGTATTATATTTTTTAAAAGTTTTTAACGTTGCAAGAAAAACTATTGCAATTACTCCGTGACCTTCCAACGCAAGTTTTCACGTAGAATCCGAATTTCAACAAGTGAAATGTTAATCTTTCTTTTTTAATGAGTTTTTCTTGCATGATACGGAGAGGATACGATGTGGATACTATAAGGATACGCTGTAGCGTCTTCGTTCCGTTCATTCAGTCCGCCAGTTTTGTACGTCCAAGAAACGTTTCTAGGACGTTCCAATTACGTTCTTAAATTTCATGCCCATTGGGTATCAACAAATACATTTGTTTGTTGAAAATACAACTGTTTAGTGGTAAATTCGTCTTTTTGGATTGAAAATTCAACTATTTTGTTAACAGTTTATCTTTTTGGTTTAAAAATTCATCTCTTTCGGTAGAGATTTCATTTTTCTATGTTGTTGAGAATTTAACTACTCGCTTGAAAATTCGTCTTTCTTCGGTGAAGGTGATAGTTTTTGATGTAAGGTTATAAACTTGTTTCCTTTAAATATCAACTTATCCATTTTTCTGTTGAAAATACATCTTTTTTGATAGAAAATTAATCTATTTTCACACTTTTTCACATCTGATTGCACAGTAGTGACACAGACGATTGACGCACTGAAACATTGCCGTTAAACACCACCGTGGCGCCACCCGTACTCAATACTCTTCAAGTGTCCTAAAATGAAGGTCAAGTTCGTTAGCCAGTCATTTTGGATAAAAATTCAAAAAGTGAGCACATTTTGATAAATTTTGGAAATACTTTTTTTTAAATTTACAAATTCTATGGACGGATATTAATAGTGCTAAAAAAGGTGAACAAAATATTCTCATGACATTTTTCGATAGAATAAAAATTTTCAGAGTTACAGCATTTTTAAATCCAAAAGAAGAAACGAAAATTAACATTTTCAGCGGAATAACGCAAGACAAGAAAAATGTTTCTTTTTGCACGCCCTACAACATTATCATAACGACTTTTGAAATTTTCTCAAAAAATCGAAAATTCACATTTTTATTGCACAAAAAATAATGAAAAATAAAAAAATTAATTTTACGGTTAAACTAGGCAAGATACGACAAATGATGACAACACAAAAATTGTGCACTCAAAAAAGATCTACAAATTTGTTATTGGTCACTTTTTGATAGGATGTGTAGTTTTGGTTTTATTTATAAAAAATAACATTAACAGTGAAAAAATCTGCCCGATAAGTGGGTACGTTCTCATCAAAACTTTGCTTATTCTTCTTTATTCATAATATGTCCCCTAAGGGTTTACATGACTTCCCTTTCCTACAAGACCATCTACAAACTTTATATTACCTGATCCTTACTATTTACAAATATTTACAACTATTTACATCAACTCTTATATCTAGCTCCTTACTTCTTTTTCATCTCGTGTGTGGCTTTTCAAAATATTTAATTTTTTTTATGTTCTCAATACTATTTCTAACAATTAAAACAATAAAATAACTATCCCTAATGCTCATGGTACTTGAACATTTGTATTTTTACATTCTCATCCAGAGAAGGTATTAGATTTGTGTAAAATTCGACCCCCCCCCCCCCCCCCCCGCCCCGGTTTTTGTTAAACGTCCACGTTTTGAGACCCCCTGAACCCAAAAGCACAAACCATTTCAATAATTATTGAAAAATGTATCATATGTGGGGACGGCGACTGACACTTGTGGCCGCTAGGGTCGCTAGTGCGCGTGGAGATACACAAGATGACGGTTCCAACGGTGGTAACGTCTGCTATTCGAATTATATCAGTCCCTCCTAACAAAAAACTAAGGAATCTGTAGATAATGCCTTGTGCCTGCGTGAGAGGTATATCTCCACTCCACTCACGGTGCTGCCCTCTAAGCTGAGCTTGACAAATCGCCGTCCCCATATATTCCAAAAACGACTTAGATACTTTTTTTCTCCCCTCTTCAGATAGTTGGAAAAAATATTGCTGATTGTCTGATTTATTAGAAAGATACGGAAATATACGCTAAAGTACAGAAATTTCCTTCTTCATTTTAAATCAAATACAAATTTAGTCATTTTTATCTGAAGAACATTGAACATAACATATGGTCGTTGCGAAGCGCGATGACCAAATCGCGTGCCGTAAGCGCGCTCAAACTTTTTGGTTTCTATTATATGAGTACGATGAACAGAAACGATCGTGGAGCGCGAGGTTTACGTGATTTTCAAACCAAATATCGAGCGCGAGTGTCTTGATGAGAATGTATTCCTTAAGGTCGATAGAATCTTAAGTAAATTAGTTCTTTTTGTGTAAAACTGACATAATTAAACCAAAAGCAGGTCATAACGATGAAGCTTACTTAGAGAGTATTAGCGCGCAATAGCGAACACACGAAATGCGAAAACCTAGAGGAACCGAGCTTAAAGCGTCGGGCATATGTATCCGAGCGCGTAGCGCGTGGTGAATACATTATCGAGCGCGAAGCGCGAGATCCAACTTGCGAGCGAAGCGAGCCGCGCGCACAAGGCTGCAATCTTGAAACTCAAAATCTATTTTCTACAGCTGTAAAATTTACAACTTAATCCTTCGTAGTCTGCTAATACTGGCAAAACTCACGTTCCAAGGATAAATTTTACTGCCTTGTTTGTGTCAGGCCATTTAGAATTTTATTAGTCAAGCCAATGCATCTGCAAAAAGTAATTAGGGACTTTAACCCTATCAGAAAGCAATCACGTACAAGGACGCTCTTCAAGAGTAAAACTCTCTCTAACTCTGTTACCTGGGTTTTTCCCAAAATCTACGTCACAAAAAGGGAGTATCCGAATTTTCTTACCACCGTTTGTAACAACCAATCATAGCATCCGTTTACCCTTGCGGTACTTCGCACCCCTCTTCGAGCATCGATTTTTCGAGTTTTTTTCCCTCGGTTCTGAGACGAAACTCAACTTGAATTCAATATCGATCTATCCTCTAACGTGCGAAGAAGTATCAATCCTCAGCAGTATCAATTCTTTAAATTTCCGTGCGACAATTGTTTTTGTTACATCTTAGGTTAATTTTATTTTCTTGTGAACATTTATGATTTAAAACAATTCTGAGTATTAACCTATTATTGTTTCTCCTTCACAGTCACGAACAATAAATTTTAACAATTTACTATAAACGTTTTTTGGTCATTCTAACGTGGATATTTTATCGCTTCAGTGACAATCAAAGTGAAAACATACATTCTGAGTGATAAACTATTATGTCTATTGTGCGACAAGTGATATTCGACCATTTTGTTGAACTTTTCGGAAAGCTGGACAGAAACCAGTGAGCGTACTGTGAATCGTGAAGTGCGTTAGTCGCCTCGCAGCAATATATCTCGCAGCCAAGCAGCAATCCAGGACGTCACGTCAGACGTAGAGTCCAGTACAACAGTTGCCGCAGCAGAGACAGAAACTCTGCACATTTCGATTCTTTACTGAGAAAGAATCTGCCATTGTACAAGTTCAACTCCTGGGTGGAATCTGACTCTCCAACCAGACGATTATTGTACAAGAATCCTGAGGCAGTAACATTCTGTCAGGAGCACAATTTCTGTCCAGATCATCCAGAGAAAAGAAGATCAATCTTCACAGCATCAATCATCATTGGTCCAGCTCATCATGGGTAAGCGTATTTTTGGTACAACCATTTCCTTAATAATCTTCCTAGGTGTATATATTTTCATGATTTATCAGTGGGCCGAATCCATTTAAAATCAGGCAGGGTTCTACACTCGAAATCGCAGAATCTCTCGGGGACGACATATGTTGTTTTTTAAAGGAAATTAGGCGATACGTATTTTTCCGATTTGCGAAAGAAAAATTTCTAAAATGTTATGCGTATTTCAATTTTGTGCTGTTTTTCAAAAACCTCGAATTTTTTTCTTTCAACTACTATAACTTTTGACCTCTTAGACGTATTTATCATTTTCTTTATGGTTCTAATATCGTTGGTCGTTTTCTTTCAAAATCCCCCGGAAAATTGAAGAAAGGTTGAAAATTAACAAAATGGTAGCGGTTCTTCCGAAAAAATTAAAAATCGATTTTCTCAAAAAACCCACCTTTACATTGTTTGCAAATTTTTTTGTAACTTGTACCTCGATAATGAAGATATCTTATAAGTTTACTTGCTAAATAACTTTTGCAACCAGGAGAATTCTTCTTTCTTACAATTGAATCTTCTACTTTTTCTTGGAAACAATGGCAGATACAAAAAAATGTTAAGATGAAAGTTTGCACGTCTAAAAAGGTTCTATGAAAAATATCTCTTGTTATTTTGCGATATTTTTCATAGTTTACGAGAAAAATTCAAAAATTACATTTTAAGGGAGATAAATTCTCTGGGCTTAAAGAATGGTTTAGCCCGCATGATGCTGATAAGATGCCTTTCTTCTATTAGTAGAAAGTCTAAAAAAATATTTAGAAGAATGAAAAATGTAGGGTTTTCAAGAAAATCTTTTTTATTTGTTTCTTCAAATTTTGAAAACATGAAAAAAAATATTTTCTGGAAAACACCACCTCTTGTATTCTTCCAAATATGTTTGAAAAGTTTCTACTAATGGACGAGAGGCATCTTATCAGCATCATGCGGGCTAAACCATTTTTGAAACCGGGAGAATTTTTTCATCCTAAAAATATAATTTTTGAATTTTTCTCGTTAACTATATATAAGATATCGCAAAAGAACGAGAGACATTTTTCATAAAACTTTTTTAGACATGTAAACTTTTATCTTAACATATTTTCGCATCTGTCATTGTTTCCAAGAAAAAGTAGAAAATTCGATTGTAAGAAAAAAGAATTCTCCTGGCTACTAAAGTTATTTAGCAATCATCAAACTTAGAAGATATCTTTATTATCAAAGTACAAGTTCAAACAAAAAAAAAATGGGCAAAAAATTTAAAGGTGGGTTTTTTCATAAAATCGATTTTTAATTTTTTTCAGAAAAACCGCTACCTCAAATAGGTCAATAGTTATAGAGATTTTGCGATTTCAAGTGTAGAACCCTGCCTGATTTGAAATGTGTTCAGTCAGTGCATTGTTCACAAGTGTTTAATTAAGGTAAAATGACTATCACCGGTACTGAGATTGATGCTGAGATTAAAGAATAAAATCTAAAGCGCGGTATCATTAAACGCTCTTCCACAGCAAGCGAGAAAGAATTGTTAAAAATAACCGCGGAATCAGATTTAGCTTTCCTAGACTTAGAAGAGCGGTTAGTTAATCATAAAAAATTATGGCCATATTTCGAAAATATCCAATCGCAATTAGAATAAATTAATTTAGATACAGAAGATTTAGTTACAAAGCATGAAAATGAGCGCGAGTCCTTTGAAACCCTACTAAAAAAAGTGAGGAATCGTCAGAAAAAAATTCAGGACTTCTGACCAGTTTTGTTACGTTTCTCGACAGAAATCGTCAGGAAAAGTCAGAATTCATGACAAAATGTTCAAAAATCGTCAGAGCCTGGGTTCGAAGGATAATTCTTTTATTAGGGGTCCAAGAATAGAATGCCATAAAACCTAATCCCTTCTATATTTCCCAGGTTATTCATATTATTTATTTATATTTATAACAGCCATACCACGCTGAAAAAAACCAGTTCTCGTCAGATCACTGAAGTTAAGCAGCGTTGGGCGCGGTTAGTACTTGGATGGGTGAC
>CAKNYM010049837.1:102785-122450 GCA_932195095.1 Andricus curvator
TTTTTTTTGCATTTTTTTTTATTTGATTTTCTGAATGGAGAACCTTTTAAGAATATTGTGTGAAAATTTGAGATGAATCGGAGTAAAACTAACGAAGATACAGCGGTTTAAGCAACCGCGTCTCCAACATGACTTAGCGTACTGTATATTTAGTCAGTGTAGAGTAGAGGTCGGCAGCGAGGGGAAAAAAGCACGTGTGGACCGCTCGCTGCAAAAAGATGGTTTAGACATCATAAATGATAGCAACATCCTTTATGGACCTGGCATCGATGATTCAGTATGAGGTAAACCGACAAAACTCGTTAATGAACGTTTTATTCCAAATTTTTTAGTGTTCAAAACTTTAAAGCGTTTTTCCCATAACTCACGTTTCCAAAGTCGGTGTCCCTCATAACTTGAAAACTACTGCACCGATCCTTTTGAAATTTGAAACACTATTTCTGTATATAATTTACGAGGTAACGCTGGAGAGTTTTTTTCAAATTTGTTAATATTTTTTATTTTACAATAACAAATTAGCCGATTTTTTTCGCAAAAATCGCGTTTTTCACTGCAAAGTGTTCCCAAAAAGTGAAACATTGAAATTTTGAAAAACCCTCCCAGCGTTACCTGGAGAAAACTATTATCTAACGAAAGAACTTTGATTTTTTTATTTCGGATGATCCAGCACCGAGTTATGATGGACACCGCAATTCAACTTTTTTTTCGAGAAACTTCCAAATAATGCTGCCATTGCCGTATTTTTAAATATCTCTTCATGAAAATTGTACACAATATTCTTCGAATGTTATACTTTAATGTACTATTACCATTAATACATACATTTTATTTGTTTCGTCAAAAAAAATTCACAAAAATGTGTCTTTTTTTGCCTGAATTAACCTACCCCCCCCCCCCTTAATTCATAAGTGTGTTAAATGCTTTCGTTCGAAGCCTCGCAGTATTCATCATTAAATGGGAACCCTACCCGCGGATCGATTAAAATATTCGCGACCATTCCTGAATGTTGGAGTCGACTACTGCGGACCTTACTACATAAAAGAAAGACGATATCGCAATGTCAAAAAGGTTAAAACCTATGTGCTAGTTTTTGTGTGTCTTGCAACTAAAGTTGTGCATCTAGAGCTAGTAAGCGATCTTACCACGATTGTCTTTCTCGATAGTCTAAAAAGATTCATTTCGCGAAAAGGAAATCCAGACAAAATCAGATCAGATAATGGTACCAATTTCCAAGGTAATAACCGACAATTAAACGAGCTCAAGCAACTTTTCAACACTACAAATCACAATGTGACAGTGAAACGTTACTTGAACAATCAAGGAATGAAGTGGTCCTTTATTCCTCTGGAAACACCGCACTTTGGCGGTCTTTCGGAAACAGCGGTCAAATCATTCATGCATCATTTCTTACGCACAGTGGGTGATGCTGTTTCAACTTTTGAACGATTTCATACTTATGTAACTGAAATCGAAGCTATCCTGAATTCCCGCCCCCTCAGTCCAATGTTCTCTGATCCCAATGACTTACGGACCTAAACTCCAGGTCATTTCCTCATTTACAATTCTGATAATGTAGGTGAGTAGATTTAAAAGCAGAAAATATATATTTTATCCAAATTTTTATAAAGTTTCTTATAGAAAATAAAAAATTGATTTTGACGAATTTTAGGTTTATTATTCAAGTTTATAATATATGATCTTATTTTACAATTAGTGATTTAGAGCTATTCTTCGATGTCGTATTGACCGATCGAGTCACCGGTTTCTACAGTTGTAAATTTTTAGTCTTATTTTTTACGATTGAAAGAAAATCTACCTGTCCTATCAAAAAATGATTAATAACAAATATATAGATCTTATTTGGATGTACAACTTTTGTTGATGAACTTTTTGTCGTACCTTGTGTTGTTTTTCCAAAAATTTCATTTTTTAATTTTTATTGCTATTTTTCACGAATAAAACCAAAAAACTTCGCATCCTATCAAAAAATCATTGTTGAAAAATTTGTAGCTCTTTTTTGGTAAACAGCTTTTGTATCTTTGTTTTTTTCGTAGCTTGTGTTGTTTGTTCAAAAATTCATTTTTTTTGTTATTTTCAATGTTGTTTTTTACGAATAAAACAAAAACTACGCATCCTATCAAAAAGTTATTCATGACAAATTTGTAGATCTCTTTTGGGTGCAAAATTTTTGTTGTTCATCTTTTGTCGTATCTTGCATAGTTTGACAGTAAAATGGAATGTTTAATTTTTGATTTTTGTTGTGCTATCAATTTTCGATTTTTCAAGAAAATTCAAAAAGTTGTTATGACAATCTTGTAAGGTATTCATAAAGCAACGTTTTCCTCCTCTTGACTTGCAAATGCTCTAACTTTTTGAATTTTCATCCAAAATGGCTGGCTAACGAACTTGACCTTCAATTTAGGGCATTAAAAAAGTATACTAAAGGCGAAACCAATGCGTCAATTATTTCGAAAGTAATCGTGCTAACCGACTAAAAATCTACAGACACACGTACGGATAGACAGACACATTCGCGAAAACCTGTTTTTTGGGTTCGGAAGGGCTCAAAACGTGGACATCTGACAAAAACGGGGGGGCGCCCCCCGCCTAAAATTTCACGCGAATATAATACATTCTCTCATGAGAATGTACAACGAATTTTCAACAAAAGAGTTCAATTTCAAACCAATGAGGTGAATCTTGAAAAAATATAAAATTTTAACTAACTGGTTCAATATTTTGAGCCAAGTGGTTGAATTTTCAATTAAAAGAGATGAATTTTCAACCAAATAGTTACATTTTCAACAAAAAAGATGAATTTTCCAACAAGAAAATTAATTTTCTACCAAAAAACACGAATTTTTAACAAAATTGTTGAATTTTATAGCCACAAGGACGAATTTTCTACATAACGGTTGAATTTTTAACCTGAATAATTGTATTCCATTTGCCGTAAAGTTATCATCCAAACTTAAAATGATTTAAATGAATAATTTATAGTACAAATATTAACATTATGCTGGCCTTTTAACAATTTACAACATCAATGATCATCTTTCAAACAGGTAAAGATGAAACGTTGTAGCCATGGCGCTCCAGAGTGGTCAAAAATCGGGAAAAAGTGGTCAAATTTCGCAAAAATATTTTTTTTTTTCAAGGGCTTTTTACTCATAGATACGTCTCAGTTATATATGTGAAATTTATTGCCACATACAATAACAATAAGATCTTTTTTTTGACTCCGTAATTTAGTCTTAATGTGAGCGTTTTAAGTTTAATATTCCACGCGTTTGAAACAAGTGAAAAACGACTTTGCAAAAAAACGCATGACTTGTGAAATAGTAAAAATTTATGTTTCCAACCTGGAATCGTCTCTGAAAAGTATGTATTTCAATATTATTTAATTGTTGAACCATGATTTTATTGATTGTTATTTACAAGTACATGTAAAGTCGACTGCAATCGTCTCGAAGAAAAAACGAGACGTATTATAATTTGATAAATATAAAAAATGTTCCATTGAGTTCCACTGATATATTCAGTTTAATATAATGATTAGGCTTTTTCATATAACGTATCAAAAAACCAGCTGCGGATAGCTGCGGTTTTGAGTTCAATCTCAATTTTTATTTCAGCAAAAAAAAAAATTCATAGTCGTTTGCATGAAACTTGTTACACTCATTAATTTGAACACAAAAAGTTTAAAAAATATCGTCTTCCATCTGAATTCCACAACGAACTGCATCTTTCACCCACATAAATAGGCGCAAAAAACAGAGAAAAAAATGCTTAGCTGTTAAGGTGAAACTAATTCTGATGCTTATTTTAATAGTATCGAAGATAAAAATAATAGTCTTCCACCTGTAAAATACAACAAAGGTAGTCTTCCAAGCCGATAAAGATGCACTCGATATGCGGCGCGAGCGAGCGAGTGGGACCAAATCGTGAAAAGCTGGCCAAAAGTATGAAATGTTCATAAAATGGGTCAAATTCTGTTACTCATGGGTTTTTGGGGTCACTCATTACGAATCCGATGTCGGAAATTCCGAGAGCAAAATGGAGGATCCAATGTGGCGGGCGAGTTTGCTGAATTAACTTTTGATTCTTTTTAAAATTGGTATATATAAGGGGGGTTATCAGGTCGCTGTTTACGAATCCGATATCCGGCATATTGGATCCGCCATTTTTCAAAATTTTTTGACATCTGATTCGTAATCACCGAGCTCAAAAACCCCCTTATACCAATTTTTAAAAGAATCAAAAGTTTATTTAACATACGCGCCCACCTTATTGGATCCGCTATATTGTTTTTTTTTTAAGTTTTTGACATTGGATTCGTAATCAGCGACCTTGAAAACCCCCTTACATCAATTTTTGAAAAATAAAACATTTATGTAGCATACTCGTTCGCCATATTGGATCCGCCTTTTTGTTTTTGGAATTTTTGACATCGGATTCGTAATCAGCGACCCCAAAAGCCCGTGAGTAACAGAACTTGGCCCATTTCATGAACATTTTATAATTTTGGACAGCTTTTCGCGATTTGGTCCCACTCGCTCGCTCGCGCCGCATATCGAGTGCATCTTTATCGGCTTAGAAGACGACCTTTGTTGCATTTTACAGGTGGAAGACTATTATTTTTATCTTCCACACTATTAAAATAAGCATCAGACTTAGTTTCACCTTAACGGCTAAGCATTTTTTTCTTCTTTTTTTTCCCACCTATGTATGTGGGTGGAAGATGTAGTTTTGTTGTGGAATTCAGATGGAAGACGATACTTTTAAAACTTTTTGTGTTCAAATTAATGAGTGTAACAAGTTTCATGCAAACGGCTATGAATTTTTTGTTTATTAATTTTCGGGGGGATTCGCAACTCTCCTGCAACCCTCTGTCGTACAACTGGAATGGAAGATGATGATTTTACTATTAGACATCATTTGAATATCTCATACTCAAACGATAAAGCTGCCGAAAATGGTGCAGTGAAATCTGTCGCTGCCTCCCGGACTACTATCCTGAGCGCGATGGTATCGTGCGAGCGAATGGTCTCTGTGAAGACCACTGAAGGCATCTACAAGACAAGCGTGAAGAAATTGTGTTCACTTCCTCTGGACCCTTTTCACAATTAAATTGACTATTCCGTTGTTAAACCCTTTATGAATGTGTTTCACTATGCTTCTTCTACTCCATATGATTATGTTTATTTATTGTTCTTTACTTGTGATGATCCGTGTTTATCCATTGATTTCTTACTCGTATGAATTATATTTCTAATTCACTACTTTTTACTCAATTTAGCTTACCATACATACATACATTCATTTAATATTTTTTAGATTTTAAGTAAGCGAATTTTATTCCTTGAAGATTTTGGAAGTAAAAATAGAAAGTGCACAAGGCTGCAATCCTGAAACTCAAAATCTATTTTATACAGCTGTAAAATTTACAACTTACTCCTTCGTAGTCTGCTAATACTGGCAAAACTCACGTTCCAACGATAAATTTGACTGCCTTGTTTGTGTTAAACCATTTAGAATTTTATAAGTCGAGCCGATGCACCTGTAAAAAGCAATTAGGCACTTCAACCCTACCAGAAAGCAATTATGTACAAGGACTCTCTTCAAGTGTAAAACTCCCTCCAACTCTGTTACCTGGGGTTTTCCCAAAATCTACGTCACAAAAAGGGAGTATTCGAATTTTCCTACCACCTTCTGTAACAACCAATTATAGCATCCGTCTATCCCTACTGTACTTCGCATCCCCTCTTAGATCATCGATTTTTCGAGTTTCACTCCCTCGGTTCTGAGATGAATCTCAACTTGAATTCAATATCGATCTATCCTCTAACGTGCGAACGAGTCTCAATCCTTATCAATATCAATCCTTCTAACTTCCGTGCGGGAACTGTTTTTGTTACATCTTAGATAAATTTAATTTTCTTGTGAAAATATATTATTTAGATAAAGTTCCGAAAGCGTCGGACCTCCGATTTTTTTGAAACTACGTATACTTATGTATTTTGATGCGCTGCTTACGAATATGATAGTGAAAATTGGCGCAAATTTGATTTTCATGGGAAAAAAAACATAAAAACGTATAAAATCATTTTTTTTTTCATTTATTTCCATAAATAATGGAAATTTTGAAAAATATTTCAGATAAAAGTTGTAGATCTTATCAAAATTCACATTTTATGTTATATTAATTTTTTAGTCTATGAGTAACAGTTTTCGGGATATTCGAAGTTGAAGATGGAAAATCACAAACATTTCATATTTCTTGATGTATTACTGTTACCTATCACAGGGGTGCCTTTCATTAAACTTCGGAAAGGGGAACCTATGTGATTTACACCATTTATGTGACCAGTCACACGAGTGCCTTCACGCCCCCCCCCCCGCTCCCTGAGACGTTGGAAAGGGGAACATATTCGACCCACCCTATTTGTATGACCAGTCACAGGGGTCCGTTCCTGACCCCCGATGAGACGTCAAAAATGGGAACCTACGTCACCTACATTATTTCTATGATCAGTTCCGCCCCCGATAAGAATTTGGAAAGGAGAATCTATGTGACCTACATTATTTCTGTGACCAGTCACAGGGGTGCCTTACCACCCCCGATGTGACGTTGGAGAGAAGAACCTACGTGATCTACATCATTTCTGTGACCAGTCACTGGGGTGCTTTCGTTTGTTTGTGATTTTCCATCCTCAACTCCGAATATCCTGAAAAATGTTATTCATAGGCTATAAATTAATATAACATAAAATGTGCATTTTGATGAGGTCTACAAATTTTGTCTGAAATATTTTTCAAAATTTTCATTATTCATGTAAATAAATGAAAAAAAACATGATTTTATACTTTTTCGTAGTTGCTCCATGAAAATCACATTTGCGGCAATTTTCACTATCATATTCGTAATCAGCGCGTCAAATACATACGTATACGTACTTTAAAAAAAATCGGAGGTCCGACGCTTTTGGAACTTCACCCGATTCTTTTTTTAAGCTGGAAAATTTTATTGAAATTTACATTTTTCTACTTATAATACATCTGAAAGTAATAAATCCTTTAAATTTTGGAGCTTAAAAATTTGAAAAAAAAGCAAAACTTGAATAAATATTTAAATTACACATTTAACTATTAAAATTTCAATTAAATTAACTTAAATATTTTAATTAAACATTTTGAAATCCACCTATTCATATAAAATGTGTAAAACGAAAAAATATATTACTCCGTTAGCCCTGGCTTTTCAGCGCAAAAACTTGGTGGAGATTTTGTCGACCAAATCCAAGCGAATCATTAGCGTAATTGGCTAAAGAGTACGGTATAGGCTTCGGTTTAGGTTGTTTAGGTAGGGCACGAATCCCCACCCTGGCGGACCGAACGAACGGAACGGATACGCTACAGCGTATCCTTATAGTATCCACATCGTATCCTCACCGTATCATGCAAGAAAAACTCATTAAAAAAGAAAGATTAGCATTTCACTTGTTGAAATTCGGATTCTACGTGAAATTTTGAGTTAGAAGGTCACAGAGTAATCGCAATAGTTTTTCTTGCAACATTAAAAACATTAAAAAAATATAATACTTATTGATGACGTGCGCTGAAGGCGACTTCAAACGCATCGTCGTTCAGTAGGAGTTAATAGGCGTTATCCGTCGACGATGCGTTTGAAGTCGCCTCCAGCCCACGTTATCGATAAGTATTATATTTTTCAAAAGTTTTTAATGTTGCAAGAAAAACTATTGCGATTACTCCGTGACCTTTTAACGCAAAATTTCACATAGAATCCGAATTTCAACAAGTGAAATGTTCTTCTTCCTTTTTTAATGATTTTTTCTTGCATGATACGGAGAGGATACGATGTGGATACTGTGAGGATACGCAGTAGCGTATCCGCTCCGTTCGTTCGGTCCGCCAGGGCAGCGGGTATGATTTTTCATAGCGTTTGAGCGTGCGATTATGTTTGTAAGTGACCAAGCGTGCAATTGCGTAATTTCAGAAATAAATTAAGTGCAGTTATTTTATATGACACATTTTTTTGGTAAATTTATCATTATATTAAATCACCTGTTCCGAGTATGTTTTTAACCAAAAAATTCGAGTTCGCAAAAAAGTGCGCACTGTTCAAAGTTTGCGAAATCATTTTTTTTAAGATAGCGATCAAGATATAAATCTGCCGGGAAAAAGTTCAATTATACATGAAAGATATTAAAAAGATGTACAATTCGCTTGGCCGAACTTGGGGATCGGTTAATTTGTTTACTTGGAAAAAAAATCAAAACCGAAAAAATTGGCCACTTTTCAATTTTGGCAATAATGCACGCAGATCCTTTAAAATCTGTGAAAATATGTATTTTTGAAATGGAAAAGCTTATGAAAAATTGCAGCTGAAAGTAGTAAATACTTTGGCAGGCGTTTTTTTTCTTATAAACAAATAGAATAACTTCGTTCAATTTAGTCTTAAAAAATTCAAAATCGATCATTCATTTTTACAACTGGTCGCATCAAGGATTTAAATCTCCAAGATTTAGATGATGTGAAAAATTTTATTCACTTGCTACCTTATTCTCCTAGAGATTGTCGTTCTCAATCTTCGCAATATTACTTATAATGCACTTATTTCTATTCGAAATAAATTAGCAGATGGCTATTATTACGTTGCAAAAAAACTGGATGTAAGCAGATTTTATTTTCAAGTTCGTATTTCTGTTCATAAAATGTCTATAAAAATATTAAAATAAAATATAAGAATGTGTCTCTCACGAGAATAAAATGTGTTTCTTTACATTTCAGTAACGTTTACATAACATCCATCTTCACATTTATAATTTTAATAAATAAATAAAAAGTTGTTTAGAAGTTAATCGAGTCACCACTAATACTTCTTGAAGCACTGAGAGATCCCCGAGATATTACGAATATCTGAGTTATTATTAATTTTTTTTTCAAAAAGATACACAACAATTGTTTAATCAATTTCCTTATTTATTCAACAAAATTTATTATTCTGATATGGAATCTAAAATACTTTTCCTAGATTTTGTGAAAATTGCTATTTCTCATCGGAAATTCGATTTAAAATAACCATTTTTTTAATAACAATTTATGAAAAGTATTTTCGAATCTCTCTTAATAATTCTTTCATCTTTTAGGAGTGTAAACGCAACTAAGTTTTTGCCTAAGTTAAAAATTTGGTTTACCAATAATTTACTGGTATAATTTGGCAAATACAGCAGTTTTATTCAAATAAATCGTTTATAGCGCTGCAAGTTCAAAACAGTGCATCCTACGAAAATAGTACAAAGGACAAAAAGTTTAATTTTAATTTGCTATTAATTTCTTCAATCTAAAATCAAATTCTTTAATTTAAAAAATAAAAATAACACAAGTTAATTTTTGAACCGAAATGTTATCATGTGCCGCAATACTGTGTAATTATTTATTTATACTACATGTGAAATTCTTTGAAACAAAAAATAATTACATGGGTGTTATATTTTTTTCAGTAGAATCGAACGGTGTGATTTGGTGTGATTGAACAATTTTAGTTTAAATAATTAAAAACCATAATTTTTACATTCTCATAATTTATGATTGATCGCGCAGCGATAATTACCGTGTTTCAGCGCGAATTATTAGCCGAGGGACTTGAGCGGTTAGGAATAAGTTGCGTTAGTGATTAGTCTAGAAAATTTATGAGGGCCTGTTTGACCTAGTCTTCGTTACTGACACTGTCAGTCTTGTCAGTCTAGAGTATGGGCAGTTCTAATCCCCACAACGTGCGTCTGATTTTTCAGAGCGTAAAAAGCGTGCGATTAATATAAGTAGTGATTGTGTGTGTTATTATGTGGAAATAAATATATAAGTTCAAGATAATAATATTATAAATTGAAAAAATATATATTTTTTTATTAGCATAAATGTCTAGCTTGACAGTCTATGAACCCTTCCTTGACTGTCTTCGAGACTTTAATGTTGGAGTGTTGAACAGCTTACAAATTTGTCTGTGATGTTTTTTTGATTTTTTGACTATACTGGATGCAATATAAGGGATCGTCCATATATTACGTAAGGCGTTTTTCTTTTGTTTAAATAAAGACGAGAATAAAATTGATGTGAAGTTGAAAAGGACACAACGATATAAACAAAAGAAAAACGTCTTACGTAATATATGGAGGATCCCTAAGAAGTCTTATATTTCTTCAAGCACTATATCCATAATTTTCCAATACGATATTTTCAAATTTTCAAATACTTTTAGACCTATCCTAAAGTCACAGACATGGTCAATGAAAATTTCCAGCACTTTTTTTCCTTGCATCTTCAAAATGCGTCAACTACAAAAATCTCGTGAACGAAGCAACATATTGAGACGATTTTTCTTTAATTTTGGCTAACTTTTGCGCTGATTAACAATCCTACATCAAAAGTTCGCAAACGGTACATCTAATGCTTCAAATGTAAGGGTATTTTTTATGATTTTCACGAATCGCAGAATTTCTGAAATAATTTGGCATTGAATTGATTGTCAGACAAATGCAGGTCGTAACGTTTTATAAAAAATTGAGAAGTAAAAGACGGAACATATAATTAAATTATTTAAAGTATTTCCGTTTAAGCACAGCGCATTTATTCAACACAATATGGGTATGGAGATACGAAGAAAAGAAAATTTTTTGTATATATCTACTGTACGCCAGTTTTTCGCAAGCTTAAATTCGTCTTCGCTTGCGTCGCTTTGCAAATTTATTCAATACAAAGAACGTAAAGAAACGTATGTCAGAAGAAATGTGTCTCTATTTCCAATGCACGCATGTTTTTCGCAATACAAAATTCGTCTTCGCTTATATCTCCTTGCGTATTTCATCAACTAAAACAGTTCAAAGGGACAAATGTCAGAAGAAATGTGCTCTCTAAAACTGAATCAGTGAAATTTATCGGAATCAATCAGTAGTGTAGATCTCCACTGAAAAATCAGTGGTTTTTACTTTGTCTCTGGGTAAATCAGTGAGAATTTTCATATAAATAAATCCGTGACCCTAGAATGACTGATTCACCCAATTATTGTTTTCACTGATTAATTCAGTTGGAAAGTTGTCAATAAAAATAATGAAATTTGACACTGAAGAGCATTTGTTTCATCTTCCTTGCGAAATATCAACTGTCTGAACAGTTTAAAAAAATTATTATTCTATGTTGCATTTCCTTTGAGTGCGATATTTAATTCGCAAAAGGTTCATTTTTATCAGTTGATGTGCGCACGCGTGACGTAATAAAAACTCGCGCTGAAACGCTCAGACGAAATCGTCGGTTGATCGGCTAGCTTCGACTATTATTGGCGCAAGCTAAAATATATAATTTATTTAGAGTGCAAAGTGCAGTTTTACGTTATTTCAGTGGGCCATTATAATGGTGTTTCCCGAAAATAAAAGAACGAGTATTTAGAAGTGAGTAATTAACAGATTATAATTAAAATAAATAACATTACCTCAATAATCGAGCACGATGATATTTATGTATGTATGTATGTAAACAATCATTTTCACTGATCTAATCAGTAATAGTAAATTCACTGAATGAGTCAGTATTTTTGCACTGATTCTCAGTGACTACATTCTCACGATTTCAATCAGTGAAATTTGACTGAGAATCAGTGAAATTTTACTCATTCACTTTTAGAGAGTGTACATGGAAAAATATGGGCAGCTAAAACAGTAATCAACCAACTGTATGTACGATTCATGTTCTGTTACTAATTCCAGTTGTTTTTATTTTAATGTTGCAGGACTGTTGTTCCTTGACTGTGCTTGGAAACTTCCATGACTTTTTCTAATTTTTCATGAAAATTTATGGCCCCTTCACAGAAAGTATACGAGACTTTATAAAAATGATGGCCAGTCCAAAAGTCCAGCACTGGTCTGAGAAATTTTCCAAGACTTTTTTCGTGCGGTTTGGGTCGATCAACCAAATTGTACATGTTTCTAATATCTTTCATTTATAATTAAATTTTTTTCCCGTAGATTCATTTCTTGGTCGCAATCTTCAAAAAACATGATTTCGCAAACTTTGAACAGGGCTGAGTACGCAATTTTTTGCGGACTCGAATTTTTGGTTGAAAACATACTGGCCTTTATCCCAGACATCAACACTACACGAATATCACTATCGCTTCCACTTTAAGATTGTGTCACAACGAAATGCTTTACTGACTGGCCTACTCTACCTCCGAATCTACGCGCGTTCTTACACTGAGTCCCTGGCGGTCGAACCTTTCCCGTGGAGAATGAACCATTTCGCTGCAGCCGAGTTGCGGCCCGCGGTCAATTTTCCTGAAGACGAAAATCCGAGTTGCGGCCCGCGGTCGATCCAAGAGACCCGTGCCCCTAAAGTCCTCCTTTCCCTCTCTAATCGACACTTTCCTACTTAACTTTCAATGATTTTACGCAAGTGGCGATTGTCATTTTTCGTTCACACTTTTGCCAGGCTTAGGACTGGCAGCTTTTACTTTATAAGTAGATTCTCCATGCTAGCGTGTTTAAAAAATGTAGGTAAATATGCATTGTCAGTAATAATTATGAAGAAGCGATAATTACAGTACTAATAATATAATGTATAAGGTATTTATTTCACTTTGAGCCAAGACCTAGACTGGTAATAATTTACGTGAAACTTTACATGTGAATTAGAATGTACTTAATCCTTTAAGGACCAAGCCTTGATCCCGTTGAATAAAAATTCTGAAAAAATTCAGGAATAATGTATGGTCATTTTCTGATCGATTTTTGCAAAAAAAATTTTTTTCAATATTTATAATTTTCTCAGTTTCTATTGAGTATACGATAACTCATAACCACCTCACGAGATGCGGAATATTCCACTTCGATTTAATGCAGGTATTTATTTTTCAGAATTCTAAGCTTGTTACCTGAAAATTAGGAAAATCGAAAATAGTGAACGTTGCTCAGCTGCAACAGTGGTCGTTAAAGGGTTAAAGAACCGCTTTGCAACAATAACATATTATATTGAATTTAAAAAAGCTAGACCAAAGTAGTTTTTAAAAAATGATCCTCTTTCTGAATTTTTATCTTTGTATGATATTAAATAAGAAAATGCTGCTTTATATAAATTAGTTTCTTTACCAATAATCAGGAAGGAAGCGAGAGGTATGTATAAATTATTATGCAATCCAAAAATTGTAAATACTTTACCGAACTGTTTCGGGCAATTAAGAAAAGCTTTACATGACTTTTTAACGCAGGGCCATCGTTGAACATCTTCCTTCAACAATTTGTGGAAAAGAAATTTTTACATATTTTTATCCATTTTTTCCATTTTTATATCAGCGTTGTTGCAGACCGCACGGAGAAAACAAGGCACGAAACAGAAACTATAACAAGCACAAAACAGAACGCAGATCTACGCCCTACTAGTAACACGTGCAAACTGTTAAATTTTTAAGAAATTCGAAAATATTATTCTCCACTTCTTAGCACCCCCACTCCCTACCCTATTCATGAGCTTATTCATTTTGTGGTGGAGTGGGGGGAGAAACTCAACTAGGACAAAAGTGACCGCGGGCCGCAATTCGGATATTTTCTTGACCACGGGCTGCAACTCGGTAACGGCCAACCATTTAATTCCCATTCCTAATATTTGCATATTAACCTTTGTCAGATGGGCCAACATGGAAATGAATTCCTTTACTTTTCTTAGACTGAGTCACCGATTTCTAACAATGATCACCAGGTTTTCAAACTCGATTTCTGTCCGTGATGTGAAACATACTGAAAACGATCATCATTTTCCATGAATCATATTTTTTGGACAAGCTTTTTACATTCTCATCATTTATGATTGAGAAAGTATTAGAATTGTCAAAAATTTCACACCTTAGTTTTTCAATGGATATTCACGTTTTGAGACCCCCTGAAGCCGAAAAACAAGTTTTAGCGATGGCGTCCGCCTGTCTGTCTGTACGTCCGGAAACACGATAACTCTTGAAAAGATGAACGGATCAAATCGAGCTTTGGCACACTTTTTTTGTTCTAAAAGAAAAAACGAGTTCGTTAACCGGCATTCTTCGACCAACGGTTATGGTTTTATCCGTCGAAAATGCTATCCAAAAATCGAATATTCAATTTTTACGCTAAACGACGACACATACGTGAAAAAGATATAAAAGAAGAACTGAAGCTTTTCAAAATATCTGCAATTTTTTTCAACCATTTTTTGACAGGACTCGTTTTTTGGGTTTATGCATCGAAAAGGAATAAGTCGAAAATTCTCATTTCAAGCCAAACGAAGACAGATAAATAAAAGTTTTCAAGAGAAGAATTGCAGCTTTTCAGAAGACCTATAACTTTTTCATCAACCATTTTTTGATAAGACTTGATATTTTGGTTTTATTTATCCAAAATACTATGAAAAAACTTCAATATTCAAATTTTGAGCCAAGATCGACGCAAAATGTAGAAAAAAGTCTTAAAGAGGAATTAAAGCTTTTAAAAAGTCCTATAAAATTTCTCATAACCATTTTTTTATAGGACTCGTCATTTTGGTTTTATTTATCGAAAGTACTATATGAAAAAAAAATTCAAATTTGGAGTCTAAAGATGTAAGATATGGAAAAAAGTTCCAAAAGTGAATTTTAGCTTATAGAAAGTCCTACAAAATTTCTTCTAACCATTTTTCTATAGGGCAAGTCATTTTGATTTTATTATGGAAAATACTGTGCAAGAAAAAAAAAATTAAAATTTCGAAGCACGTGAGATACAGAAAAAAATTCAGTAAGGAATTGCAGCTTCTAAAAAGTTCTACAAAATTTATTAAAACTATTTTATTGATCGAAAATACTATTAAAAAATCAAAAATTCAAATTTTGAGCCAAATGACGCGAAATATAGGGAAAAGTTTTTGGAGGAATTTCAGCGTTTAAAATTAAGTCGAAAGGCGCGAGACACTTAAAAAGTCTAAAAGAAGACTTGTAGGATCCATCAACAATGATATGAAAACAAAAATCCTATTTTTAGCATAAGAACGCATGATAGGGAAGAATTTCTGAAGAAAGGATTATAGCTTTTTATTATAAGGTAGCTCAGAGAATAAATATACATTTAAAAATGTTTGTCCAAAATCGAGCGCGAAGCGCGAGTGTCAGGATGAGAATGTGTACCTCAAAACCTACAGAGCTTTGAGAAATTTATTCTTCTTCTATACTTCATTGCATAGAAAATTTGGAGTATGCAGATGCATACAAAAACTGAGATCTAAAAGAGATGTTTTTGCTAAAGTTTCATTCAAGCATTCCGAGTGCATAGAATAAATATCCGAGCGCGAAGCGATCAAGCGAGCCGCGCGCGATGAGAATGTGCCCGCGCAGCTTGCAGATTTTTTGTGGGAGCTTTGCCTCGGAATGGAGGAACAGGTAATATAAATACTTATGGAATGGCTTGAGCATAATGTGGAAAAATTTAATACGATTAAAGCACCGATGGATATGACTTTGTAAATATTACAGATAATATCAGGTGTGCTGTTATTTTAAATTCTTTCGGATAATTTGTATCATTTTAAAATAAGCATTACACCGTAAAAAAGGATCATTTTTGTTTGCAGAGCATTTTGCTCCAGGGACCATTAGACTTTCGAGATAATAGCGTCTGTAGACAAAATTGCTACTTTTGCGCCGCACCCGAGTAAAAATATTTCGTTTTGAGTTCGTGTTGGCTCATCTTGAGTTCGTCTCCCAGGCGCCTATGTCTCGCTGGCGGCCAGGGGCGAGACTTATGAGTCGAAGATGTAAGTCTTGAGTATATGACTAAGGTTTACGACGGGTTATGAAGACAAGTTGAGGTGGACTTGTCTTCAGACAAGAAGCTTTATTCTAAGTCTCAAGACCAGTCGAGGTGGACTTGTCTTAAGACGAGAAGTTTAAGTCTTGATAAATAAACATAATTTTTTCTAAAGAAAATTATATTACCAATTTATAGCATTAATATTTACCAGGCTCAAAATTACGAAAGTTTTCGTTTGTGAATTTTATTGTCCATTATACTCCGACTTCTACAAACTATGGAGCCCACCGTCATGGCCTGCACTTTCCAGGAATCATGTAGCTAGGCTGGGACCAAACAGTTGACATCTGTTAAGGATTAAAATTTTACAACCGATAAAACTTGTAACTTTGTAATAACTGATTTTTAAATTAAAAATTTGAAACCTGTCGGTCTCCAGAACTATAGGCATATAAAAGTTTCCGTAAAAAGATTAAAACTGTGCTTTTCTACAAGTAGCTAGTGAACTCCTGGTGATAGGAAAAAATTAATAACATTTTTAGATTTGCCATCCTAAGAACATAATTATTGCAGTTAAAAAAATTATTAATACATAAAAAATAAATACCATGAAGATAAATGATATAAAAATTCTGTAAAATTGAAAGCGGATTTGTGATGACCCTCGGAGCCCTGGCGGGCCGGCCGAACGCAAGCATTGCGCTGCAGCGTAATGGTAAAGTAATGTTAAAGTAATGGTAAAGTAATATGG
Source organism: Andricus curvator (assembly GCA_932195095.1). NCBI lineage: Eukaryota > Metazoa > Arthropoda > Insecta > Hymenoptera > Cynipidae > Andricus > Andricus curvator. The sequence goes on from CAKNYM010049837.1 coordinate 119,349, forward strand.
CATTACAGCTAATAAAAGAAACAAAATAAATATGTAAACTGTTGCAATTATAATAAGACGTTAAAATTTACGTTAAATGGTCAAGCCGTAATTGCAACTAGTTACTTTTTCAGCGTTAAAAATGAAAAAAGAATCTGGCTGTCATTGAAGTCGGGCCCCTGCATTTGGCAACCCGCTTGAAGCCGCCGTTAGCAGACTGCCAACATGCAGGGGCCCGACTTCAATGACAGCCACTTTGATTTTTTATTTTTTAACGCTGAAAAAACAACTTGTTACAATTACGGCATGGCCATTTAACGTAAATTTTAACTTTTTATTACGCAATTAGTGTTGCCGTCGAGCGAGGCCTCGACGTTTTCGAGACAAGACAAGACGAGCCTTACCTGCCGTCTTCAATTGATCGTCTTGGGCAGGCCTGCCCAAGTAGGGGAAAACTGCTCATTTTCCAGATGGGGATTTAACACCACTACCGACCTCTATTCATTCAACTTCACGACAGCGACCACCCCCCAAGCCTCTGGACCTGTGAAAAGGGACGTGGTGGTGGAACTCGAACATGTGGTGAACGAGCAGTTTTCCCCTACTTGGGCAGGCCTGGTCTTGGGTCTTCCTTGAAAATGCCGAGGCCTCGCAATGCGAGGCCTTGCCTTGGGCTTGTCTTGGCGTCTTGAGTTTGCACTGCCAGATGTGGCAACACCAGCATTGAATGAAAATACCGTATTCTGAGGCTCCAGCCTCCCTGACCATTCTCAGGGTTGAACGAAAATCCCGTAATCTGAGACGCCAGCCTTTCCGGTTCTTCTCAGCAGGGGTATTTTCTGTAAGCTGGACGAAAATACGAATCCAATTTTTTTTTAATTTTTGAGGTACCGATATGTAAATATAATATTCGGAATGTACAAGTTTTCACGATTTCCTGGATATGTAATTTGTCCAAAAAAGTCGAAAAATTGAATACGCTTAATGTATGAAGCAGTCCGAAACCGTCTCAAATGAAACAGCTTCTAGCTTTACGCTTGAAGTCGCAGAATTCTCGAGAGCCAAATACGATTTTTTTGTACGAAATTAGGTTCGTGTTTCCAAAACAAAAAGTCTCAAGAAGTTATGCGCATTTTAATTTTGTGCTTTGTATTTAAAAAGACCCAACATCTTTTCTTTAAGCATCCATAACTTTTGATCTAATGGAGACATTTCTCGTGTTTTTTGCTATAATAATTGAATTGACAGTCTTCTTTCATAATCCACCGGAAAAATGTGAAAAGTTTTAAAATTAATACAATGGCGTCGGTTTATTCTGAAAAAATTAAAAGTCGATTTTCTTTAAAAATTTCTTTAAAAATCTTCCCTTATACTGTTATGCGGTTTAAATCAATGTGGTGGCCAGGAGAATCGTTTTCATACAATATAATTTTATACATTTTTTGCAAGCAACGACAGACGAGAAAAATGTTAAGATAAAAGTTTGCGAGTTCCAAAAAGTTCTATGAAAAATAACTATTGTTCTTCTGTGACATCTTTCATTTTGTACGATAAAAATTCAAAAACTACATTTTAATGGAAAAATATTCTCCTGGCAATCAAAAATGACTCAGCCGGCTCAAAACTAAAGCGATATCTTCCTTGTATAAGCTGAAATTGTAAAAAAAATATGGGAAAAAATAAAAGAGGTTGGGGTTTTCCATAAAATCTTTTTTAATTTCTTTCATCAAGTTTTAAAAACATGAGAAAAAATATTTTTCGGAACGCCCCACTGTTTTTATCCTTAAAACTATTGTTTGAAAGGTTCTCCTAATAGATAATGGAAGAAACGCATCCTGTCAAATGTATGCAGGCTAAACTATTTTTTGAGGCAGAAGCATCCTACTCCTTAAATCGAAACAAAGGACATGATTAAATATTATGAAATTGCCGACTACTTATGAAAAATGTTTACTCGTGTAACAGAAAACCGCCTACGAGGAAGGGTTTCGTAACCGATTAGGACGTTAATTTAAGTCGTAACAGAATCTCCAAACAAAAATTTTTGTAATTTCGTACAAAAAATGGTTTGAAAAAAAAATGTATTGAATAACAAAGGTATGAAAAAAAATTAAGTAAACAAAATTTACGAAAAAAAGTTTGGGAAAAAAATGTTTGAAAAAATTTTTCGTTGACAAAAAATTTGTTGAAACAAAAATTGTATGAAAAGAAATTGCTGGAAAAAACTTTATTAACAAACAATTACGTAAAAAAATTGTTTGGAAAAAAACTTTATGAAAGAAAAATTTTGGAAAAAAAATGTTGAAAATTTTTTATTAAAAAAAAAAATTAAAATAATTTTTTTTAATTATTATTAATTATAATTATTCAAACAAATGTTATTTTTAAGTTTTAATTGTTACTAGTTATAATTTTGTATTGCAAATTGTTTCTTAAATATTTAATTACAGTATTTAACTATCACTACTACATTGGGATTGGTGTTATTACTTGCATCCAAATTCATCCTATGAGAGCTTTAATTTATTATCCCTTCCCAGGTGGTCGGAAAATATCCACATCTGCTGGAGGAAACTCAAGCCTCCAAGACGAGGCCAAGGCAAGGCCTCGCTTTTCAAGGCCTTGAGTTTTCAAGGCCTTGAAATTTGTCCGCCTTGCTTTGCCTCGAAACGCGAGGCCTCGAGCTATCCTTCCTTGCGTTCCTCGACCTGTTCCTTGCCATTCCTCGTCTCGAACGGCAACACTATACGCAATGGTTGATCAACACCCTCTCGACCCCGAGGAGCTCCACTCTCAGCCCGAAACCGCCGCACAGTGGTCCGGATGGTCGAAAAGGTGATCAGAAGTCAAAAAATGAGTTTTATTTTTTTTATGAAATATTGATGCCAATCTATTAACAAGTATCTAAAGTACATGACACTACAAAAATAATAAAAAAATATTATTTTAAGCAATTTTTCAGGTTTCAAAGTTCAACAAATTGGAGAAATCGCTCCCAACGCCTCATGTATACCCATATATATCTCAACTTTAGGAGCTGCTGTATTAACACCAGTAAAACATATTTGAAAAATGGTTATATATAATTGTAGTATATTATCTCCTTTAAGTGGGTATATATAT
>CAKNYM010049837.1:125568-140182 GCA_932195095.1 Andricus curvator
TTACTGGGACTTCAAGTTTGCCTCCAATTTGACAGTTACCCATATATCTCTTTGGATCTTGTTAGGATCATAATAGTTTCCGGCATCGGATCTGACGCCGGAAACGATTCCAATACTAAACGACGTTTCCTACGTCATTTCCGACGTCGGAAACTATTAGGATCCTAATAGGATCCGACGACATTATTTCTTTTTAAATAAAATGTTTATGAACTAATAACTGTTACATACCTTCTTTCACATAATCATTATTTACAATTATTCTATAAATTAATAATTGCGTATGTAACAGTTATTAGTTCATAAACATTTTATTCAAACAGAAATAATGTCGTCGGATCCTATTAGGATCCTAATAGTTTCCGACGTCGGAAATGACGTAGGAAACGTCGTTTAGTATTGGAATCGTTTCCGGCGTCAGATCCGATGCCGGAAACTATTATGATCCTAACAAGATCCAAAGAGATATATGGGTAACTGTCAAATTGGAGGCAAACTTGAAGTCCCAGTAATATAACATTAACTTAGAATCTCTTACTGATTTTTTTTGTAATTTAATAAATAGTTATTATCATCCTCTACAAAATGGTCATTTCTTTTTTTTTTATTTCTGTTCCCATTTACATTAATTTAATAAAAGAACACCCCAAACATCATTACCGTACGGCGTCCCAACCTCACTTTGAACGTGGATAAACTGGTTTTCTCCTTTTCTTAGACAGTAACCTGAAAAACGCTTAACGTATCAAGTTTGTGAACTTTACATAAAGAAAAATATAATTTATGCACATTTTTCAAGTCAAATAAATAATATTGTAAGAACCTTAAAGTCTGTCCCTCGATTTTTGTCATTTCAGAAATCATTACCGTACGTCTTTTTTTCTAGTAAAATATTGTAGTTACAATTGAGTAATAAATACAGAAATATTAAGCGTCTCGTTTAATACAAGATTCTATGAAATTGAGCTGAAAATATTAACTCCTTTTTTGCTGAATCCGATATTGAAACTGAAAAGTGCATTTTGACAACAAAAAAATCATTACCGTACGTGAGTTAAAAAGCAGTTTCTGAGTGAAAAAAAATTATAAAAACCATTCCGTTACTTGCTCAGCGGTGTTTTCTTTCATAAGTAGGTGATTTTTTATGATTGAAATCTATTATTTTTTTATAAATAATATAAAAAGGCTGAACTTCATCAATGTTCTCGTATCATTCCCGTACTGTACAATAGAGAAGTGTAGGACCGCTTATATGCGCGTGCGCGTGGATCAGGTGGGCCGGTTTGTTTTCTGTTTCCTAACCTCTATTTATAAGTATACAGCCTGATACAGATCTCAAGAAGTAAGCTAAATAAGTTAATTAGGAAGGAAGAAATGAGTTACAAATTATATCATAGCACAGGTAGGTGGATTTGCGCTCTCTTTCATCAAACTCCTAACCTCAAATCCACTTTCCGTATTTCAAGTAAGAATTTCATCATTATTTCTTATTTTCAAAACTGCCCCTTTTGGATTTCAAATTTTTAGATGTGATAAGTTCAATTTCCATTGTAAAATATTTAATTCCTAATAACAATGTGATTGCCACTGTCAGTGCTAAAATTTGCCTCCAATTTGACAATTACCCATATATCTTTCTAAATAAAATGTTTATGAACTAATAACTTTTACATACGTAATTCTTAATTTATGGAATAATTGTAAATAATGATTATATGAAAGAAGGCGATACCACGCTGGAAACACCAGTTATCGTAAGATGACTGAAGTTAAGCATGGCTGGGCGCGGTTAGTACTTGGATGGGTAACCGTTCAGGAATACCTGCGTGCTGTTGGCCCGTCGCACAGTGGGATGAAATCAAAAAACGAGGTTCAAAATAACTTGTAGCTGACAATTCTTAACCAATTTTTGATTTTTTTTTCAGAAAAATTCAGCATTAAATTTTGAAGAGATTTATGTGGCCTGATTTTTTAATTTTTTTTTGTTTAAACTTTTATGTTAATGCAAAGAGTGAATAAAAAGTAGATTTTTTCGTTTTTTTTGTTTATCTTCGTAAAAAAATTTTTTCCATGATCAGCATTGCCAGAATTTATGCACGGGGGTAGTTGAAAGCAAAAAAAAAGTTAGGACATTGTTAAGTTGATTGTTATAAACAAATTAACTTAACAAATAGTCTACACTATTGATTCTTCGTTTGCAAAGTAAATTTTTGCGTTAAAATTACTTGCTTTTAACGAAAAAATAATACCCGATCATAAAAATTTGACATCAGATATTTTTTATTAATTTTATAAACAAATTATATAAACAAATGCCTAGTGTGGACATTTAAAGGCAAAGAAAAATCGTTTTTTCTCTTAATTTTTCTCAAATTATATCTCCAGTGATTTTTAATGATGGACAATTATCTTTCGATGTTTGTTATTAATTTAATAAACAAATCATATAAACAAATGCCTAGTGTGGACATTTAAAGGCAGAAAGAAATCGTTTTTCTCTTAATTTTCCTCAAATTATATCGCCAGTGATATCTAATGATGGAAAATTATCATCCGATATTTTTTATTAATTTTATGAAGAAATTGTATAAACAAATGCCCAGTGTGAACATTTAAAGGCAGAAAAAAATCGTTTTTTCTTTTAATTTTTCTCAAATTATGTTGCCAGTGATGCTTAATGATGGAAAATTATCATCCGATATTTTGTATTGATTTTATAAACAAATTATATAAACAAATGCCCAGTGTGGACATTTAAAGGCCAAAATAAATCGCTTTTTCTCTTAAATGTCCTTAAATTATGTCGCCAGTGATGTTTAATGATGGAAAATTATCATCCGATATTTTCTATTAATTTCATAAACAAATGATATAAACAAATGGCCAGTGTGGACATTTAAAGGCAGAAAGAAATCTTTTTTTCCTAATTTTCCTTAAATGATGTCGCCAGTGATGTTCAATGATGGTAAATTATCATACGATATTTTTTATCAATTTTATAAACAAATTATTTAATCAGATTTATAACTTGGTCATTTAGAGGTCGAAGAAAATTCTTTTTTCCTCAGATGATGTCGCCAGTGAGGTTTAATGATGGAAAATTATCATCCAATAATTTTCATCAATTTTGTAAACAAATTATATAAACAAATACCTACTGTGAATGTTTAATGGTAGAAAACATTTGTTTTTTCGCAAATAACCTCAAAGTATGTTGCTATTGATGTAATTGTTTGGTAATTGTTGTTTCTTTCAATTTTCGTAATGTAGTATTCTTAGGAATTGTTAAAGATGGAAATTTGTACAACAATAATGAGCATACACTTGCTGTGTATCATAATCCTTTTTTCAATTTCTTAAGATTTCATTGATTAGTCGCGATCAAGTTTCAATTCCTAAGTCTTTAATCTGAGATAAGGAGCCATTTGTTCATATAATTTGTTTATGAAATTAATAAAAAATTTGGGATGATAATTTTCCATCACTAAACATCACTGGTGACATAATTTGTGGAAATTAAAGAGAAAAAGCGATTTCTTTCGGCCTTTAAATGTCCACACTGGGAATTTGTTTATATAATTTGTTTATAAAATCCATAAAAAATATAGTATGATAATTTTCCATCATTAGGCATCACTGGCGACATAATTTTAGGAAAACTATGAGAAAAAACGATTTCTTTTTGCCTTTACATGTTCACACTGGGCATTTATTTATATAATTTGTTTATAAAATAAATAAAAAATATCAGATGATAATTTTTAATCATTAAATATCACTAGCGATATAATTTGAGGAAAATGAAGAGAAAAAACGATTTTTTTTCTGCATTTAAATGCCCACACTAGGCATTTGTTTATAAAATTAATAAAAAATATCGAATGTCAAATTTTTATGATCGGGTATTATTTTTTCGATAAAAGCAAGTAATTTGAAAGCAAAATTTTACTTTGGAAACGAAGAATCCATATTGTAGACAATTTGTTAAGTGAATTTGTTTATAACAATCAACTTAACAATGTCATAATTATTTTTTGCTTTCAACTACCCCCGTGCATAAAGTCTGGCAATGCTGATCATAGAAAAAAAATTTTCACGAAGATAAACAAAAAAAAAACGAAAAAATCGACTTTTTATTCACTCTTTGCATTAACATAAAAGTTTAAACAAAAAAAAAAAAAAATTAGGCCACATAAATCTCTTCAAATTTCAATGCTGAATTTTTCTTTAAAAAAAAATCCAAAATCGGTTAAGAATTGCCAGCTACAAGTTATTTTGAACCTCGTTTTTTGATTTCATCCCACTGTGCGTCGTGGGTGTGGTGGGCCCACATTGGTAGTAAATATCCACCTAGAAACACTACCCGAATCGGGTAGTGAGGCAATGAACTTTCGAGTTCGAACTGCTAATCAATGTATGTATGTATGTATGAAAGAAGGTACGGGTAGACGAAGGGAAATGACGTTTAAAACCTTATCAAATACGCAGTGTCTCGTCGTCCCGAAATTCGGGATGACTATAGAGCAATATTTTTCATAAGCTTGGCTAGTCGTCCCGAATTTTCGTGTGGGGGGCGTGAAGGCACCCCTGTGAATGGCCATACAAATAATGTTGGTGAAACACCTACCCCTTTTCCAACGTCTCGTGGGGGCGGGAAGGCACCCCTGTGACTGGCCACATAAATAATATTGGTCCAACCCCCCTAATTTTTCGGGACGACTAGACACAGCCTTTCAAATATATATATATATATATATATATATATATATAAATGGAATAGTAGAATAATAATATAATGTATATAATAAAATATAATAATAATAGAATTTTGTAGGTTAAACATATATACAAATCATTTACTCTATGTCACAAAATTTTACAAAATTCGTATTTACTTGATTTTTATGATATTTATTTCTGTATTTTGAAGCGCAGATTCTGAAACTATGTTAATCTTTCCTTTTCCGTAGGATCAATATTTTCGGAGATATTAAGGATTGAATATTCAATATCACATAAAAAATGTAGAAATCATATTGCGCAGGTGCAAACACGTAAGAAAATAGATATGGCTATTTTGAATTCGAAACCTGTAACATTTCCGAATTGCTTGATGCAAGTTATAAGAAACAGTCGAAACTTAGACCAATATATTAATTTTCATAATATGTGTGTACGCGGAGAAAATTTGTGTGTTAAATTTTACATAACTTAGTTCGGTAAACGGAGGACATTGCGGCATTATATTAAAATTTCACTTCCAGTCATGTAAAATGAAATTGGGTAATATTTGCTGTGGAAATATGAATTATTAATATAAATTCATTAAAATTTAATTCGAGATTCAGTAAGAAATAATAAAACTAGACAATAAAGATTACGTGACAGTTGGGTAAAATGAGATGTCGATTACCTACCAGTTAGGTAAAATGAGTCGAACTGTTAGGTACAGTTTCAATCAAAGAAAACAAAGTCTACCTCTCTAAATGTGTGAATTCTACATTCCAGTCATGTAAAATTTCGTGCACCAGCGAAAAAAAAAAATTCTTGCTACAAACAGATTCTGTGGAAGGTCATCCACTACTACGCACATACTTACACATATAATACAATTCATAAGTATATTGTTGGTATATATACACAATTTAACTTAAACAATTACATTAAATTACAATACATTACATACGGTGTAGTCGCACGCTTTTAATATCGAGAAAACAGCTCGGCTATGAAGTTGAAGTAAGTTAAAGTACGAGTACGTCAGGGCCGTACAAAAAAATATCTGATCCCCGTTTCATCGAAATTTGTTATTTTAACATTTTGTTAATAAGCGGGCTTATAAATTTGTAGGAAGTAACTAAAAACATTGGATAATTTTTTATTTTAAATTTTGTAACCTTAAAACTTTAAACTATTCAATTTTCAATATTTTAAATTTTTGCATGATCTACTTTTTAAAGGTACTAGAACATTGTGCGTGCTATGCGCGCACTAATTACCCTTTCTTTAGAAAAAGAACTCGGTTCATTTTTCAACATTTTTTTATAGATTTTACAGAAAATCTTATATTATTTGAGAACGTTGCACATGATTTACAGAAGTTTCCTTATTACAGCGAGAAAATTCCAGTGGATTCAATATGAATGACAATTTTTTCCACTTACAATTCTTTCTTTTGGTGGAAAATTAGTTTTTTTTTTTAAATAATTTTTTTTTAACTAAAAGTCAACTAAATTTTGTTTTGAAATTTTTGTATAGACATTTAATCTTTTCGGTAGAGAATTCATTTGTTTCCTTGAAAATTTAAATACTTCTACGGAAATTTAAGTTATTTGCTTAAAAACTTATTTCTCTATCTGAAAATGTAACTAATCTATTTTTTGTTGAAAATTTATCTTTTTTAGTTAAAAATGTATCTATTTTGTTTAAAGTTTGTATTTTTTTTGGTAGAAAATTAACCTTTCTGGTTAAAATTCATGTATTTTATTTAATTTTCTTGGTTAAAAAATAGTTTTTTCTTGTTAAAAATTGATTTTTCAAACTAAAAATTTAACTAAATTTCTTATCGAGATTCTTTTTCATACAAATTTAATCTTTTTGGTAAAAAATTCATTTGTTTAGATGAAAATTCATTTTATTTGCTTAAAAACTTATTTCTCTAACTAAAAATTAAACGATTCTATACTTTGTAAAAAATTTATATTTTTCAGTTGAAAATTCATCCATTTAGTTGAAAATTTATCTTTTTTTTTTTGGTTGAAGATGCAACAATTGGGTTGAAAAGTCTATTAAAAATAAAAAATTTTAATGGAAAATTTATGTATTTTCTTAAAGATTATTCTTTTTTGGTAGAAAATTAATGTTTTTGGTTGAAATTTTCATTTCTTTAGTTGAAAATTACTTTTGAAATTAAAAATTAACTTTTTTAAATAAAAATTTAAAAATTAATTTTTTCAACTCTAAATTTAAATATGTTCCATTTTTCGTCAAATTTTTTTATAGCCATTACATCTTTTCGGTTCAAAATTCATTTTTTTGGTTAAAAATTTAAGTTCGAAGTCAGCTGTCCAGCGCCGTCCGATGTTTTTCATCACCCGCATCTTTACACGTCAATTTTTAAATACATTCTACTTTTATTTAGTAACTTAATAAGTATTATCTACTGAGAGTAAAGGATAGTCTATATATTTGAATATTTTCTGAAATCCTACAATATCAACCGAAACTTGAAAATGTTAAAGTTTTCACCGGGGACTTGGCTTTAAACTTCAGCCCTGAGAATGTTGACGTCCCTAGCGATTCTCATTTTACCTTTCTGTTGTGTAATTCCTCTCCTAATGAAAGTGAAAATCTCTTTAAAAATTCTGCAATTTATACTTTCTTTTAAGTGAATCGTTAATATCACACGAAAGTAAACTTTATATCATTCATTTCATGAAAATTTACAATACTTTTCGTTATTTTATAATATACTGGTATGGAAATAATACAACCCTTATATCAATTATTACATATCAGAATTTTCACTTTTGGACTTGAAATTTTACATAACTCTTTTGTATTATTTATAGTTCTGTTTTGTATTAAATCCTAAAATAATTGTAAACTTCATCTAAATGCAGTAATGTCCTCCATTTACCGAACCAATTGGGTAAATTTTAATATACAAATTTTCTCCGTGTAATGTATATTTTATCAAGTCTACAGTTTTTATATTGAGTAAGCTGATGTGATTCTAGCTTGATACCATAGACATCTTCGAAGTACATGTGACATTCGTTTCAAATTAATAATTATTTGAAGGAAAATATTCAAGCATCATGCTAAGATAAATTATTTCTTCGCTGAATATATTAATTTTCTTGTCTCAAGAACATGAAAATTGTTTTAAATAAAATAGAAGTCAAAATAAGTAGATGAATTTACTTGGACCAAGAAACATTGAGTTAGAGTTTTAGTTATACTTATCATGAGAATATAATATTCTTAATTCAATATTTTATTAAACTTTACACAAATAAGTATAATGAAACCAATTAATTGAATGGCTATTTGTTTTGAGTAAATATATATTCTTGATTCAATTAGTTGTTTTGATTCTATTATTTTTCTGACTCAAGAAAATCGCTCCCTTGTACAAAAAAAAATACTGGCTTCCTTCAAGCTAAATCAGCGAAGTAATTTAGCCTACTTGATGCAATGCATATTTTTCCGTGAATAAAAAAACACATTTTTCATATGAAATAAACATTATAACAGTTTGTTCATTCTTAAAACCATAGAGCGCATGCGTCAGGTCTAGAGCGGCTGAAGAAATATTGTGTGCATTCCCGAGTAAAAACAATTCGTCTTGGCTCAGTCTTCATCCAAGACATAGCCAAGATATAGCTGAGACGTTTTTGTAAATCTCGCTCCCGGATGCTATTCTCGAGACCACTCTAATATTTTATGGCTGATTTTAGAATGGTTTGCCGAAATCGGTAGTTTCGAGTATTATTAGTGTACTAATTCCGATTGTCATGCTAAAATTTTAGACCACTTTGCATGGAGTGGGTCTATACCACTCTAAACGAGAAACGGCATACTAAAAGCAGACGAAAAGTGATGCATAATTGTAAAAGTAACCTCAAAACGAAATACATACGACGTATTGACAAGTGACAGTTGTGAATATGAAACATTAACTAACCTCAAAATCAAATACATAAAAAAACACGTAGAACTGTGAAAATTGAAAAAATATAAATAAACCATCCAGAAGTTAATATGGCATTTCGTGATGTGATGAATGGTAGATTTATAGAAATTTTGGATGAAGGTGCAGTCCCATGTTGGCAGAAAACGTCGGCGTAAAGCAGAAACTTATAAGAGTGAAAGAGACGGACAGATCTATTTGTCTCTTTCACTCTCTTGAGTTTCTGCTTTACGCCAACGTTTTCTGCCAACGTGGGACTGCACCTTGATGCTGAAAGGCATGAAGAAGGAAGAGCTCCGTTTCACATGCGCGATAATGCTTTTGACTTGTCGGACCTACCTTTTTGCGGCGTCTACGTACGTCAACGATGAACGTAAGCAGTATGACTTACTTCTGTACTCAGCATTTCATTGGTCAATCCCCCGCTCCCACTCGAAAATTGATATCGGCAACGTCGCATTATAAACGGTACACCATTTTCGTTTAGAGCGGTCAAGAACCAATCTCGAGAATACCGAAATCGCTCGAAACATTGTAGTGCACCAAACAACCGCTCTAAAATGTTAGCATGCTAAAAATATCTGGCAGCGAGCGAGACTTCATTTTTCGTCTTCAAGCCGAAACAACAGAAGGCTCCCAAGACATCCGAGGGTCATCACTAATCCGATTTAAATTTTACAGAATATTTATATTATTTATCTTCATGGTATTTATTTTTTATGTATTAATAATTTTGTTTAACTGCAATAATTATGTTCTTAGGATGGCCAATCTAAAATCGTTATCAATTTTTTCCTATCGCCAGGAGTTCACTACTATCGGTGCAAAAATTATAGGCATTTGCCTTCGAAGCTTAACAACTCAGCCAACAAAAATTCTAGAGTAATAAGTAAATAGTCGTTTGAAAGCTCCAAGTGTTTCACGTAAATGAACCTGAAGACGTTAATGTACATTTTTTTTGAGCTTTGCAGACTGAAAAATGTAAAAAAAAAACATCACGTGCGTCCTAAACTACGACCCAAGACAGATTTATGTGTAAACATCTTCGGTAACCGTTAACTGAAATTGAAATCTTACATAAAGCAAATAATAACTCACGCACGTGTATGAGTTTAAAAATTGATTTTCTCTCATATGTAATGTCGTGCAAAAGTTTATGGACATCTATTTTCCAATAGGTTGAACAAGCACCCTAGTTTTAATAATAATAAACTGTAGATTTTGTCTCAATTATTACATGGAAGGTGATAAAGGTACCCGTTTGATGGGCATACATGAAAGCCAGTATGTGTTAATTTTATTAGAAGTTGTTTGAAAAAATATCAAATGTTAATGTTTCCGGAAAATATCAATAAATTCTGAAATAACCATTTAAAAAAATCCTTTTTTAATTTTCAAAAACATTTTAGTTAATATATTCATAATTAAATGCTTTTGTTCAATTTAAAATCCTATTCAAATAATATTGCAGTCTAATATATGTACTCCATTTTTTAAGCATTCAGTTCCAAAATTTTTAATTACAAAATTTTTGTTTTAATATTTAACAATATTTGACTGTGGCCATGAGTTTGACTGGGATGATGTTGAAATTTTACACAGTGAAAGTAATGAAAGAAAGAGAGAATTCATGGAAATGCTTTATATTAAAAAACAAAATAAGTTGTCTATTAATTTAAAAACTGATTTGGATAAATTAAACAAAAGTTATTCTAGTATGATTAATTACATTTAGCAATACGTTTTCATGGGTCTTGACTTTCTCTCATTTCTTGTTTGTTTATAACGGATTTGTCTTTTGACCCACATTCAGTTGTCAGGTATCGAGGTGATAGCGTCGTTATTTCGTCGCTGTTCCTACCTGCTCTAATTTTTCTTGCTTTGATAAGGGTGCTGTGTGAGCACCGAAACGTTAGTAAATATTGTGCATGCTTTCATATTGTGATTTGATAATAAAAATAAAAAAGACGAAAGAAATAAAAAAGAGAAGGAAGGAGATGTGGTTGGTTGCTTTCTCATTTTTCTTTCCTCTTTTTTATTTTTGTGCAAAGAAACAAATTTTTTTGTTTTTGGGAATTGCAATAGGAGCATTTTGTGGTGTTTGTCCACATTTGATCGTTGAATTCTTGTTTTGTTTTTAGGAATTCTATACATTAACTTGATTATTGGACGTTAAATGAGATTTTGAATTTGATTTTAATCTAATTTAAAATTCTTAAGTTTCAATGTAAAATCCTTTAATTGTAGTTTTTTAACCTAAAATTGTTGTCTGGGCAAGAGTTCAGAAGCACGAGTCGAAGAAAGGCACGAGCGGTCGGAAGCAAAAAAAAACGATCTCCGCAGTTTCCTCACACTTGTTTTCCAACAAAAAAAATGGCTAAAAATATCGCGATTTCCACCAAAAATAAAACAATCACATCCTTCCAGGAGATTGTAAGTATTTACAGAGCCTATCCGTTACAGTTTGCAGTTCGAATCGCTTTAATATCTTTATTAGAACCGAAGATAGTATGGTTGTACATTTTTGTAATTTTAAGCAATAATTTTTATAATTTCTCAAATTTGTCATATGAAATGTATATGAAATAATGCTCTAAACTTGACATCGGATCCGACGTCGGAAACTATTAGGATCCTAATAGCATCTAACGACATTATTTCTTTTTGAATGAAATGTTTATGAGCTGATAACTGTTACAAGCTTACTTCTTAATTTATAGAATAACAATAAACAAAACTATAATATGCACTATATATATACCGGCTCAGACTGGCCATCTGGAATTTGGCAGATTTCCCGGTAGGCCGCGAGCCTTGAGGGCCACCGAGGACATACCAAAAAAACAACAGTGCGGACGATATCGTTTTTTCTCTCTCTACTAATATCGGGACAGAAAGTCCTGACACTTGGGGAAAAGTAGCTATATCTCAGTGAAAAGAAATCGCACTGAATTCGCATTTAGCAGGGCTCATTCGAAATCTTTGGAAGGTCAAATTTCAGCTGTTCCTAAAGTCGCAAAAATGTCCGGAAAAAATGGAAAAAATTCAAGTGGATTACTTGTCTATTATGCAAGTTAGAAGTAATTGCAAGACAAGAAGAGTGATATTTTGTGTGAAAGATAGTTTAAAATTATTGAAACAATTTTCAATCAATGAAACAATATTTTCCTCTGTAAATCTTCAAAATTACTATTTTATGGAATTAATGATGCAGTTAATGAATGTTGAGAGCGATATTTATTGCCGAAGACAGCTTTGCAACTATTTAAAAAGTTAATATTCATTCACTTGCGCCTTTTGATAGCAAAGGTGGAGGACAAGTAATATCAAACGGGGAAAAAGATCTAGTTGGGGTAACAAGAATCCTGGTTAGCCATACTAGACAGTCTAGTAAAATATAAACCAACACGCTGTCTAGTTAAACACGCCAGACAGTCTAGTTAAACTCTGTCTAGTTAGAATTACAAGACATCTGGTATAAGCTATCAGACATCTAGTACGGCCAACATTTCCGCGGCTAGTAGGGCTAACTAGCTGTCTAGTAAAAGCAAGCAAACATTGTGTTAGGCTTACTTCCCCATTTTTAGGTAATTTAACTAGTTTTCTGGTAAAATTTACCAGATGTATATTGTTCGGAAAAAGTTTCCGTTTTAGGAAAATAAGTATTTTTTGAGGATCTTTGGGATAGGTTTGAAAATGTACACAGCACAATAAAAGTGAAGTTCGTTTATTGAACACTGGCCAAAGGAATGATTTTACATTTCACGAAGAAATCGCACGGCCTAAAGCATTATCTTCATAACAACATGGCGGCGACACTGAAGAAAAACAAAGTTTACGTTTCTTGAAATATAGCCTTGTTGGAGAAAAGGTTCTACAAGTCCTGCAGATTATCGACTGTATCGTAACGGAAGTCACTTATTTTGATACGCGTAAATAGAAACCAAAATAAAAACACGTCGCTTCGCGCTTCTTGCAGCTCTGAAAATGGTCAGAATAACGCACGGGACACGGAAATGCAAGCGGCTGAAAGAAACTGGAGGCGACGACGCCGACAATTAGGAAGCAGGCTAGAGGGAGGAATAGTGTAGGTAAAGGGTGTGGGAGGGAGCAACGAAGGGAGTAAAGGAGTAGTGGGGGGGCAACTTGCTACTAGATGTCTAGTTATGGACACCATTTGCCGCAACACGATTTATCGGTAAAATCTACTAGACTACTTACCAGATATTGAGCAGGAGTAACGAAACTTTTGTCTTAAATTTACTAGACGCGCGGAACTAGATTCATCTAGTTGGCCCAACTAGACATTTTTCTCCGTGGCATGGTTTGAATAATTGCGAACTGTCTTTCACAAAAAGTATCACTCTTAGCATTCATTACCTGCGACATTAATTTGAGAGAAAAAAAATAATTTTTGCGAATGATGAAAAAATTGTTTGAACAAATTAAAATTATTCAAACAACGGCCAAATATCCGAAAAAAAAGACTTTGTACATTTGTTAATTGTGTAATTAACTCCAGAAAAAAACTTTGTACGATTTACAGGGAAAAAATTGTTGAAGTAATTACCAAATATGCTAGGCAAAAAATATCATCCCGAAAAAAGTTATTGGATGGACATTATTCTATGAACATTCGTAAAGAGGTGACCAAACTTTAATTTAGAAAAAGTTAATAAAAAGTACTTCTTTTTTTTCATTTTTTCGAAAACCAAAATATTCCCATTCAAAGCCCCATGTTAATTCCAACATGGCACGGGTTAATGTTGACCGATTTTTAAAAAAATTTGGGAATTTCTTTTTCCAAAAACGAACAAATGGGGGGGGGGGTCGGTCAACAAAGTCGATTTTTTAGACCACCCTAATTGCACTGACATTTTAAACATTTGGTACTTGCATATTGTACAATGGAATTAATATATTGAAATTGACAAAATGTAATGTTTTACAAAAATGCATACTATTTTGTTCTTTCCTATAATTTTGTTCTTTAGAAAAAAGTAATAGTTAAAAAATGAGAAAGTTACTCTTTTTAATACTCTTTTCAATTAATTGAAAAAAATTACGCCTTATTTAAAACCATTTACAAAAATGTAATTGTAAGTTAATCATTACTGTAGCCGTAGAATAGAATTTTAGCATGTACAGTATACTGATATCTGAAAAGTTTCTAAATGAAAAGGAAATTGCAACCATATTTTCAGGTCTAGTCCTAGACACCTAGACGACCTAGACCAAGACTCTGGTCTGACCTATACCCTGTATCTGTAGGGAACCGTACATAAGCAGACCCTTTTTTTCAATTCTTCGCAGTTGGGGGCGACTTGGTAATGGACACGTGTCACCCTTTTTTTGTACTACTATTGCCTCACGAGAGCTTAGCATAGCTCATTAAAGTCCAAATTATGCGAACTCAATTTACATTAAAATATACAATTTTATCCACTTTTTATTGGTCCGAGCGTTATCGTTGTACTGAGCTCTTTCTTTTAAACCTTGATTCGTCTTGATATCTCCATTCAAGCCGGAGATAATTTTTTCATGCATTAACAATTCTCGTGACCACAATTTTTAATATTTTCAAATTTTCATAGTTGGGATTCATTTACAAATAAACGAGTAATCTACTTGAATTTTTTTCCATTTTTTCCGGACATTTTTGTGACTTGAGGAACGGCTGAAAGTTGACCTTCCAAATCTAGGCATTGAAAACAGTGATTTTCTCAAGATTTGTTACTCTTACAAAAACAACAAATTCTTCATCGAGATACAAGAAACATCGTTGAACAGGTAGAAAGATTTCGAATCAGCCTTCCTAAATGCTTCCCAAGTATCAGGACTTTCTGTATCGATATTAGTTACGTCGGCGTCAGTGCGCACGCGCCGGAAAGAAGCGCTATATACGCATGAGGGGGGTGG
>CAKNYM010049837.1:140282-150939 GCA_932195095.1 Andricus curvator
CCCCCCCCCCCCCCCCCCCCCCCCCCCCCCCCCCCCCCCCCCAACAAAAAAGGGCCGCCTACCTAAAAAATGCCAGGGCCGAATTGATGTCCCAGCCCGTCCCTGTACATATGTCACAGGTTTCTTCACTTGTTTTTGAATGCCCTTATTAGAAAAAAAAGAGAGACCTTTAGTTCTGTCTTTGCCGCTATATGAAAATCAATTCTCACAATAGAAATTTTCATTTCAAAATTCAAATAGACAAAACAAAGAAATTTTTTTTTCAGAAATAATATTTCTTGAAATAATCCGAATCAGTCTCAATATGGATTGAGCTTACTGAATTCGTTGAATTTCTCCTCTTGAGTGGTTAGATAAATTTAATTAGTTATACTGATATTACTCAGGTACATTCTTTTAATTAGTTTAATCATGCCGAGAAGAAGGCGCTTGGGTCATCGTTGTCTCAATCCTTTTTTCAATTAATAAAATTTGAAAATTATATTCAGATTTAAATCACTATTGAAAAATTAATGAAAAGCAGTTTAAAAAAATAAAAACATATTAATATATAAGAACTTTTTAAAAATTTAAAAAATTAAAAGATATGTTTAAAAAATGTTCAATAGCTACAGTCATATTTTAATAATATTATTAATGGACACAATAAAACCTACGAGGTGCTTAGTTACACTACAGCAGTTAGCGGCGCGACAGACGGGTGCAAGAACCCTCTTTTAAGTCCAATAGAAATCTTATCACCACTTTCTCTCTAGGTGATTTTCAAGGGAAGAAATCAAGTTTTTCTATAAAAATATATTTTTTTTTAAATTTAAGGGGCCGCATTTTGGAGGAAAACTAAAAAATATGTTTAAAATTGAAAAATGAGCATGAAATAATTTTTGTATTTCATAATCATCATTTTTATCGTAAAGCTCATTTAAAAAAGTCTCGAAAACTCTCTTATGAAAGTTAAATTGATTAAATTTAGCAGATGTTATGATTAATTGAATAACGTGCTCGAGTTAAAATGTTGAAAATTCTAGCCCCTGTATGTTGACAACTCGTCTTTCTGGAGGTCCATCATTTGGGGAATTGAAATCGATCCACTAGGACTACCTCTAGGATATTTTCAAGAAAATCGAAGACAACAGATTTTTAGTCGAGAGTAGAAAGCAAAATGGAAGACGATTCAGATTTATTTATGAATAAATAATATTGAAATCCAACTTTTCGTTACTTTTGTACAAACCAGTTAAGGCTTCATAAACTATACGAAGTTATTACGTTATCCAAAAGTAATTGAAAATTAAATGATTTTTATTATTTCTTTATGATTTGTTATAATTTAAAAATTATTTTTCCTTTAATTTATTTACTATAAGGGGTTTTCTATGGCCTGCCTAGAAATTACCCGTTATTAGAAAAAAAAAAGAATTTGATCAAACTAATTTTCTTACATTATAGATTCCAAACAAATTTACTTATGGTCGAGGAGTTTCGTCGCTACAAAGCTAACTTGTAAATTTTTCTATTCGGTATATTCAAATACGTATTTCTCACGCCTTACTAGTTCTTAGACTTTTCTTTTGACCATTAAAACCTTTAAACTTTATTTTCCGAAATTATATACTTGAAGAATAAGAGCGAAGGGAGAGGGTTAAACAATTCGAGGACCCTCAGGCCACGGGAGTTCCTTTTACACTTTATACAAAATCGTAACTTTATTCAGACAATTGAAATTAGATAATCAGTTGAAATTACAAGAAACTTGCCCTCAACCGGAAGTTATATGGATACAAAGAGAACTAAATGTACCCACAATCTTTCTATTAATCATTTTCCGATCCCACAAAGAATATTTCAGGTTAGGAAACTGGAGAAAATGAGAGCACACCGTACACGGGAGTTTTCACGTCGCAAAAGGAAAATGTCGGAAACAAAGAAAAGCACTCGCGAGAAACAATTAGAGGTTGGCGTAATTCCATGGTCGGAATACTAGGCACTGATCATATTAAATCGTATTTTATTTCAGTTTAGAAGAGGCCCTTTCGAACAACGAGTTTGCCGAAATATCAAAAATTCATACCTTGCTGTTTCCCGATTGTGACTTTAATTTGCGTCGGAGTTGCGTAAAGAAGTTACTTCCTCCGGAAGTCTCCTTGTCGGAGCTCGACATTTTGGTTTATTCTAAAGAGTGACAGGTTACAAAGCGTACAGCAGATGCTTTCTATAATCCCATGTGGCGGTCAGAACAAGAGTGATCGGCCAAACAGGTTCCGGAAATACAGTAGGATCGAAATTCCAGGATCCAAGTCGTGCCCAATAAGCGTCGTCGCCGAGATCACGTGGGCAGAAATCGCAAGCTAAGCGAGTTCGGAGACTCGTAATTTTTCGGGAGTGCACCCTGGTCTATGATTATGATTAAGCAATCTGGGCCTTCGGAATACAGGTGGAATACCGTACGGTGGCGGCCTCTGGTTTGAGCGGGATAAGGTTCCCGTATTTGAGTTAATAGTTTGCAGATCCGGCGGAATTTCGTCCTATCTCCAGATACAATGAATTTCGTCGGCCGATAAGGCTCCGGAAGGGTATGAAATAATAAAGAAAATAATAATAAATAAATAGTATGTTACGATACGTCTCATGTATAGTTAAGTTTCAATCAAAGAATTACATTATAGAGCAGGGTATTTTCCAGTGACGGCAATACCGATTTTACCCCGTCACATTACTCATGAATAAATAATATTAAAATATAATTTCCAGTTACGATTAGTTTTGCATCATGAACCTCATAACCGGAATGTGTGGATGCCGTCCCAAACTTCAATTGCTCGCCTTAGTGCTCGCAATGGAAGCTCAGTGCCGCCGAGAGCCGTTTCGAGCCCTCGGGTTCTATATTATCACGGGCCCTCCTACGCCCCCTTTACTACGCAGAGTTTTACTACAGTGTTTTAATTGCCAAAACACAGTTGCCAATTAGGACATAGGCAGAAAAATATTCACAAATTATAATAGATAATACCACTAGATGTACATATCATACAGTGAACTTACTTTACTCTAAAAGATGCAATGCACAAATTTGAAAAGAAACAATTAAGATTCGTTCTTTGAAGAGTATTCGGTAACTGTAATAGGCCAGGCAACGAAGAACCAAAAAAGGCGGATAAAGGAAATAATTAGTAACAAGCTGAAAATGTATCTAAACCCTCCATAATAGGCTATTAATGAACCTGTAAGCGTACGATATCGATTGAAAAATGGATAAACAATTTATATTCAAAAATGGCGGCAATTATCAGTTTTTCGAGTTTATCTCGGAAACGGCTACTTTTAGCAAAATTTAGGTTCTATAAAAAAATGTGCAAAATTCTTTCCTCTATAAAAAAGGTTCTTCTCTTTTTTAAATAAAAATAATTGTCCAAAATACAGATTTGATTATGATTAAGGACTATCTCCCACGCAGTGTGTGCGAAATTGCAATACGTCTATTATTTTATTGAATATTGATAAAAAATTGCCTTAATTTTCATATTACTTTAGGCATAGTAACCGTTTAAATTTTCGTTCATACTTCATAAAAAGTTTCTCTCATACTTGGACGATGCACCTGAAAATTGTGAAAAAAAATCAGAAGATATTTCATTATTCTAAAAAGGTATTTTATGTAACTATGTGAAAATAATTTGAAATAGGGAAATTGGGAGGTCCCCCGCAGGTACTAAGTATGTTTTTATGACAAGAGGCAAAAAAAGTAAACCCTTGTAATATGATCGCCTCTCCGCAGGCCAGGGAAGGGATAGAATCCCTTCTCCACTGTGTTATGAAGTACAGCAGTAGACTGTCAAATGTACTTTTATATTTCTACAGTTTCCTTTTCTTTTGGAATAGTTCATTGATAAACGAAATTTACATTTTAATTTTGTATATTTTGATAACTATTTTCTCTGGGGGCTTTGTTTTTTTTAGTAAAAAAATACAAAGTGGAACAGTTAATTATAGGTTCATATTAATGGGACTTCCGTTTCCCGCGTGAAAGTGTGTCGTAGCGGTGAAATTGTGATGCTGAGTTTTTCTGATAATTGTGGTGAAATTTGAGGTGAGTGGATTGTGGATGTGTGTAGAAGGGTTCGTTTGTGAGGGATTGATTGAGAGATTGAAAGATTGACAAGGGGGTGAGGATACTTTTGGGGATCAAGACTGATTTGTGTGGAAGTTGAGGTTAGGTGGGTTTGAGGTTTGTGACGGGGTGGGAGGACCAGGTTGGTCGTAGCAGGGTATGGCTGAGAAGGAGAAAGGCGAGGCAGGTAGACGCGACGATAGATAGAGATAGAGAACGATAGAAGGCGGGATCGTTTGAATTGGATTCATGGCTAGCGGAGCGAGTACCAGCAAGAAAAGCAGGGATTTAGACCAGGAAGTTTTCAGTACATCGAAAGGGGTGAACAAAGAAAGGAGGGCAAGGGGAAAGTATAGGAAAACAGTAGAAAGATAGATTGAGGGCGAAGAGCGTGGGATCGATTGAGGCATTCATCAAAAGGAAGAGATAGGAGAGGGGAAGCAGTGAAGACAAGGAAGATAAAGGGTCAAGCTTGAAAAATCCAAAAATGTTCAGGTCGCCGCCAGAAAAACATAGTTTCGTAGAGAAGGATGAGAAAAATAAGGGGACAGAAAGAGACAGAGCTGAGGCTAAAGATCCGATGGAAAAGAAAAGATTGAAAGAAACCCGCGAAATGATGATTTTTTGTGTAGTAGCAGGGAAAATCTTGCATAAGACAACTAACCTAGCAATCGTCTACGAGTAGGCGATTCTTAGGTCGGGTAGTGTCAGATTTTTACTAACACGCCAGCCCCAGCCATGATGTACGCATCGTCCTCATTAGCGCGAAAGTGTCGCGCAACGGTCTCGTCGGCCTTCGACATCACGGCTGAGCCTGGCTGTTTACTGCTGTCATCTGGGAGGCTTCCTCAACGGGACGGCCTCCCTAAATGACGCGCATCTCATCGACCCAGGCAAATGATTGGTCCATGGCCTCTCTCCTCGTGCAGCGCAGAGGTAGCACTGGGGAGCACTAACGGACTCCGCAGCCCTGTGGTTCTCTTTGCCGCACCTACAGCAGGATCTCGTCCGATCTGGACCGTTGCAGCCAGCTGCCATGTGGCCAAAGCCTACGCAGCGATAGCAGCGCATCACCTCCATCTTTTTCCGTACACGACAGGACACCCATCCCACCTTCAGGTGTCCTGCTTGTACCATTTTCTGCGCCAGTTCCTCTGTCACTCCCACGAATGCCTTCAGGGTTCCTCTGAAGGACCTTTTTGTGAGGCTGACTTTGACCTCTCCTGCAGACTCGCCGCGGTGTTTCTTTACGGCGACCACGACGTCCTCCGCCTCCGTAGTTGTGTCGAGGTCGAAAACCTCGACCTCGGTGCGAAGAACGAGCTCGCGCACGTTACCCCTACCACCAACAACCTCCTTAATGGCAGCGGACAGCTTTGATCTGCCATCCGCTGCAGGTCCTACTTCCGCAAGGAGCTCGCCGTGCCTGGTTTCTCTGACACTCTTGATTTTAACACCAAGGGTGTCAGGTTTCACCTTACGCTTGAGGCCCTTAAGCACCTCTGCGTAGCTTGAACCCTCGGCAGGTTTTATAATAACCGCCTCAAGTCTAGCTCGCCTCTCTATCATCTTCTTTTTCTTAGCTTGGGGTGCGGGTGTAAGCACTACCTTCTCGTCCTTCTTGGATGTTGAGGTTGTCACGGCAGCAGGACGAGTCCTCAGCTTCTTCTGTATTACTGTATTGTCTGTATTCCCCTGCTGGCCACATTTCCTCGCCCTGCCTTCATCCTTACTTCGTTGACTCTCTGGCCAACAATCTGACTCAACCCTTCTTCATGGTGCCACGGAATACCTCCATCTTCCTGATGACCTCTCGTAGAGACCTCACAAGCTACCTTTCCTCTTCCAATTTCCCGTTGAACCCTTGCTTCAGAAGTTTCACATCCGACCATTTCTCCGCTTTCTCCTGTATACTTACTTCCTCCGTGACGTCCAACGGACCTTCCAGCTCCTCACATACGCTTCGATCGAAGTAACTTTGGTTCCCCCCAAAATCCGTGGCACCAGCACCGGCCACCGGGGCTTGCACCCGATCGGAACCGGCGGGGAGATTGTTACTCCCTTGGGCTATTTTATTTTTAAGAGACTCACTCATCGTGGTTTTTTGGTTTGGGGTTCCCTCCCCTAGCTGGTTTCTTGTCCACCCCGGGTGTTTGGTTCCCCCGGTACCACCCATATCTGGGAGGCCTTCCCCTATCCGCAACAGGGGGAGGCGCCTGATGGGGGACCAGCAACCCCACACGGGGATTGATGCTAAGGTAGATATAGAGGAAGTACGAAGTGTAGGAAGGAAAGAGCGAAGAGGGGAGAGGATCGCACTAGTGAAACTAAAGAAATAAGAAAATAAGAGGGAAGTGATGATAAGGAAGAGGGTGTTATATGGAAGCTCGGAGAGAATAGAGAATGATTTGACATAGGTAGAAAGGAAAATGCAGTATAAGTTAAGGAAAATAGCGGAAGAGAAAAGAAAAAAGAGGAGAAGAACATGGGTTAAGTATGGGAGAATACAGATAGTAGCTGTATGGTGGAATTGGGACGAGGGCAGGGAAGAGTTAGTAAAAAATGAGGTGTCGGGAAACTAGGAGAGAAAGGAACGGGAGATAAAGAAATTAGAAACAGTAGGTAACAAAAAGAGACGAGAAACAAAAGTAGGGAAGATTGAACGATATGCTACTGGAATATAGCAGGCTTAGAAAGAAAGGATAGGGAGTTTATGAGAAATTTGACACAATGGGATGTAGTAGTGATGATGGAGACGTGGCTAGATGAAAAGAGATGGGAAAGAGTAAGGGGAAGATTACCAAGAGGTTACAAATGGCCGGTTCAAAATGCAAAGAGGAAGAATAAAAAAGGCAGAGCAATGGGAGGAATGGTGATGGAAGTAAGGTACGAATGTATAACAGAGAAGGATAAAAAAGAGTTGAAAGCACATAAAGAAGGATTAATAGTAGAAGAGATAAATATAGGAGGAGAGGGGTGGAAGATAGTGGGGGTTTATGTGAACGGTGATATGCAGGGAAATCAGAGAAGATGAGAGAACTGATGGAAGAAAATAAGCAAGAGATTAGGATTATAATAGGAGAAGATTTTAATGCGAGAACAGGAGATAGAGGAGGAAGGGAATGGGATGGAGAGCGAGGAAGAAAATCCAAAGAAAAGATACTGAATGGAGAGGGAAAGAAGCTGTTAAAGAGCCTAGGGGAGATGGGATGGTTTATCCTAAATGGAAGTATAAAGGGGATAAGAAAGGGGAATATACACGTTCAGGAGGAAAGAGGGGAACGTAATTGATTATGTGGTAGTGGACGACGAGGTAAGAGAGAAGGTAAAGAAACTAGAGGTAGGGAAATATATAGATTTGGATCACTTTCCCATAATAGTGACAGTAGAGGGAGAAATGAGTAATAACAATAAGGCTAAAAAGGAAGTAAAAATAAAAACAGCAGGAAGAGGGTATTGGTCAATGGAAGGTAAAGAACAGTTCAAATAAAAAGTCAGAAATATCAAAATGGGGAAAGGAAATGTAAACGAGGAAATGAAAATAGTGATAGGAGAAATAAAAGGAGTATTACAGTGCATAAGCAAAAAAGAAGTTAGTGAAGGAAGGGATAGAAGTGGATGGGATAAGAATTGTAAACAGAAGAAGAAGGAAGTGAAAAGGGAATTAAGAAAATCGAGAAAAGGGACAAGTAGTGGAGAAGAATATAGGAGAAAAAAGAAGAAGTATACTGAGTTGTGTGATCAAAAAAGAGGAGGAAAATAAAAGGTTTGAAGAGGAAGCGGAGAAGGCTAGGACGGAAGAAGAGGTTTTGAAGGTGGTAAATAGAGAGAGAGAGAGAAGAAGAAGGGAAAGAGTAAACCAGGATATTGATATGGTAGAATGGATAAATATTTCATGGAATTACTAGGAGGGGTAGAGAGCAAAGTTAGGAAATGAAGAAAAGATAGTAGGGAAACAGATGAGGAGAGGAAATGAGGGAGGAAATAGTCAAGGTATTAGGGATGATGAAAGATGAAAAGGCGCCTGGTATATATGAGATTCCAAATGAAGTATGGAATTATGGGGGACAGAATTGAAGGAATGGGCATGGATAATGTGCAATAGAGTATGGAGAGGGGTGGCCAGAGTTATGGAATGAAGGAGTAGTGATACCAATAGTGAAGAAAGGCAAAGAAGAGAAGGTTAAAGATTATAGAGGAGTGACAATAATGCCAACACTGTATAAAGTATATGTGACTGTTTTATCGGAGAGGATAAGAAAGGAAGTTGTGGAGAAAAAGATAGAGCAACCGAATTAGACAGGGTTAGTAAAAAGAATGTGGGTGATAGACAATATATATGTTCTGAACTGTTTAGTAAATAAGAGGATTAAAAGGGAGAGAGGGGCAATGATAGCAATGTTCGTGGACTTAAAGAAGGCATTTGAATCATTAGACCGAGGCAAGATAGACAAAGTTATGGTGAAAAAGGGGATACGAGAGGGATTAATAAAGAGAGTATCGGAAATTTTTTGAGAGACAGAAAGCAAGGTAGGAGATAGTTTCTGGTTGGTAAACGAAGAGATATATACACTGGCATACGCAGACGGTATAGTGTTGATGGCAGAGGATGAAGAAGGGATGGCGGGCTTAATTACCGGATTAGAGAAATACTTAAATGGAAAAAAGTTGAATTTGAATGTAGAAAAGACAAAGATAATGAGGTTTAGAAATGGAGGGGGAAGAAAGAAATAAAGAGTGAGCGGGGAGATGGAAGGGAATACAATTAGAAGAAGTAACAGAGTTTAAGTATTTGGGATATACCTTGCAAGAAAATGGAGACCATAGAGCTCATATAAGAAAAAGGATAAAAAAGCAGTAGGGGTAATGAAACATATATGGGGAATAGGAAAAAGAAAGTTTAAAAAAATTCGAGAAGGAGAATGTGGTTATTTGATACGCTGGTATGGCCGGCATTAGGTTATGGAGCAGAGATATGGGGATGGAAAGAAAGGAAAGAGATTGAGAGTTTACAAGAAAGGTATATAAGGTGGACGCTAGGGTTAGACTGAAGGACGACGGGATATATGGTGAGAGAAGAAGCGCAAAAGGATAAATTAAGTACTAGAGCGGGAAAGGGGGCATGGAATTTTTGAACGAAGCTGCGGGAGGGAAAGGGAGGGGAGCTAGCGAGAAAGTGTTTGATGGAGGTAGAAGAAAGGAGAGGGAGGGCGATGGAATTAACGAAATGGGAAGAAGAAAGGAGGGGGTTCTTTAAGGCTAGAGATATAGGAGACGGGACTGGAGTCAACTATGAAGAAGTGGAAAAAAGAAAGATGGAAAGACAATTTATAGAAAGATGGGGGATGATTGAGGAATCAAAATATAATAAATGGTACAAGATGATAAAAAAGGAAGGAGTACCAAAGGATTTAGAAAAGGGATGGGAAGAGAAAAGATGGACCAGAATAGCAAGATTTAGATTGGGAAATGAGGTAAGGGTAGGTATGTATTGGGAAAAGAAAGAGAACAGGAAGTGCAGAATCTGTGAATGGGAAGAGGAAACGTGGGAGCATGTATGGGAAGGATGTAGGAGAAGAATGGGAGATAAAGGAAGCTTGCAAGAGAATGTGGTAAAGATTTTAGGGAAGGATGGTTTGGGGGAAGAGTGGATGAAGGAGTTAGAGTTCACTAACACGTCCCAAATTGCGGTATCATCAAAAAATAGAAATAAGGATATTGATATAAGATTTTCTGTGAATAGGTTTAAATAACTGTAAATAGTAAGAATAAGATTTAATGAAACATGTAGAAGGAAGTGTTGTAAGAAATGGAAGTCATGTAAACCCTTAGGGGACACATTATGAATAAAGAAGGTACATACTTATTATTGAATAATGCTAGAAAGTTGTGAACTCCATGAATTGCGTGAATTCCATAAATTCGGTGAGTTCCATGAATTCCGTGTATGTATGTATACAATTAAGCGATTTCCCTTTCAGGGTAAGCGTGACACTACCCGATTCGGGTAGTGTTCTAGGTGGATAGTTTCTTGTAGTAAATAACTACAAGTGTGGGCTCACCACACCCACGATGTGCCAACAGCACTCAGTTTTCTCGAATGGTCACCCATCCAAGTACTAACTGCGCCCAACGCTGCTTAACTTCAGTGATCTGACGAGAACTAGGGTTTTCAGCGTGGTATAGCTGTTGGCCGTGAATTCCATGAATTCCGTGAGTTCCATGAATTCCGTGAATTCCATGAATTCCGTGAATTGGAACTCACGGAATTTATGGAATTCACGCAATTCATGAAGTTCACGAAATTCATGGAATTCAAGTAATTCATAGAATTGAAGGAATTCAAGGAATTCATAGAATTCAAGGAATTCATGGAATTCATGGAATTCATCGTGGGTGTGGTGAGCTCACACTTGTAGTAGTTATTTACTACAAGAAACTATCCACCTAGAAACACTACCCGAATCGGGTAGTGTCACGCCTACCCTGAAAGGGAAATGGCTTGATGGAATTCAAGGAATTCATGGAATTCATAGAATTCAAGGAATTCAT
>CAKNYM010049837.1:150949-169581 GCA_932195095.1 Andricus curvator
CATGGAATTCAAGGAATTCAAGGAATTTATGGAATTCAACGAATTCATAAAATTCACGGCATTCAAGGAATTCACGGAATTCATGGAATTCACCGAATTCATAGAATTAACGGAATTCATGGAATTCACGGAATTTATGGAATCCAAGGAATTCATAGAAATACAAAGAATTCATGGAATTCATGGAATTCAAGGAATTCATGGAGTTCACGAAATTCATGGAATTCAAGGAATTCTTAGAATTGAAGGAATTCATGGAATTCATAGAATTCAAAGAATTCAAGGAATTCAAGGAAATCATAGCATTCAAGGAATTCATGGAATTGGACGAATTCGTGGAATTGAAGGAATACATGGAATTCAAGGAATTCATAAAATTCAAGGAATTCATGGAATTCAATGAATTCATGGAATTCAAGGAATACATGGAATTCAAGGAATTTATGGAATGCAACGAATTCAAGGAATTTATGGAATGCAACGAATTCAAGGAATACACGGAATTTATGGAATTCATGGAATTCATGGAGTTCACGAAATTCATGAAATTCAAGGAATTCATAGAATTCACGCAATTCTCGGAATTCATGGATTCACGGAATTCAAGGAATTCGTGGAATTCACGGAATTCATGGAGTTCACGAAATTCATGGAATTCAAGGAATTCATAGAATTCACGCAATTCTCGGAATTCATGGATTCACGGAATTCAAGGAATTCATGGAATTCGTGGAATTCATGGAATTCATGGAATTCATGGAATTCATGGAATTCAAGAAATTCGTGCAATTCATGGAATTCATGGAATTCAAGGAATTTATGGAATTCATTAAATTCACGGCATTCAAGGAATTCACGGAATTCATGGAATTCATGGAATTTACGGAATACATGGAATTCACGGAATTCACGAAATTCGCGGAATTCGTGAATTTACGGAATTCAAGGATTTAGTGAAATTCAGGGAATACATAAAATATACGGAATTCACGAAATACGTGGAATTCATGGAATTCATAAAATTCAAGGAATTCATAAAATTCAAGGAATTCATAGAATTCAAGGAATTAATGCAATCCATGGAATTCAAGGAATTCGAGGAATTGATGAAATTCACGGCATTCAAGGAATTCACGGAATTCATGGAATTCACGGAATTCATGGAATTCACCGAATTCATGGAATTAACGGAATTCATGGAACTCACGAAATTTATGAAATTCACGGTATTCATGGAGTTCACGAAATTCATGGGATTCAAGGAATTAATAGAATTGAAGGAATTCATGGAATTCATAGAATTGAAGGAATTCAAGGAAATCATAGCATTCAAGGAATTCATGTAATTGGAGGAATTCGTGGAATTGAAGGAATACATGGAATTCATGGAATTCAAGGTATACATGGAATCCATGGAATTCACGGAATTCATGGAATTCAAGGAATTCAACGAATTTAAGGAATTCACGGAATTCATGGAACTCATAAAATTAAAGGTATTCAGTGAATTCAAGGAAATCATAGCATTCAAGGAATTCATGGAATTGGAGGAATTCATGGAATTGAAGGAATACATGGAATTGAAGGAATTCATGAATTTTGAGGTATTCATGGAATTCAAGAATTTCATAGAATTCACGGAATTCATGGAATTCAAGAATTTCATAGAATTCAAGGAATTCATGGAATTCAAGAATTTCATAGAATTCAAGGAATTCATGGAATTCAAGAATTTCATGGAATTCACGGAATTCATGGAACTTACGGAATTGATGGAATTCCTGAATTTACGGAATTCAAGGATTTAGTGAAATTCAGGGAATTCATAATATATATATATATATATATATATATATATATATATATATATTGAAGGAATTCATGGAATTCAAGGAATTGATAGAATTCACGGAATTCATGGAATTCAAGGAATTCGCGGAATTCACGCAATTTGCGGAATTCACGCAATTCGCGGAATTCGCGGAATTCATGGAATTCATGGAATTCAAGAAATTCGTGGAATTCATGGAATTCAAGGAATTTATGGAATCCAAGGAATTCATATAAATTCAAGCAATTCATGGAATTCATAGAATTCAAGGAATTCATGGAATCCATGGAATTCAAGGAATTCAAGGAATTCATGGAATTCAAAGAATTCATGAAATTCACGGTATTCAAGGAATTCACGGAATTCACGGAATTCATGGAATTCACCGAATTCATGGAATTCATCGTGGGTGTGATGAGCTCACACTTTTAGTAGTTATTTACTACAAGAAACTATCCACCTAGAAACACTACCCGAATCGGGTAGTATCACGCCTACCCTAAAAGGGAAATGGCTTAATGGTATACATAGAAGTCATGGAATTCATAGAATTCAAGGAATTCATGAAATTCACGGCATTTAAGGAATTCACGGAATTCATGGAATTCACGGAATTCACGGAATTCATGGAATTCACGGAATTCATGGAATTCATGAAATTCAAGATTTCAGGGAATTCGTGAAATTCCATGAATTCAAGGAATTCATAGAAACACCAGAATTCATGGAATACAAGGAATTCATAGAATGCAAGGAATTCATGGAATGCATGGAATTCAAGGAATTCAAGGAATTCATGGAATCCATGGAATTCAAGGAATTTATGGAATTCAAGGAATTCATGAAATTCACGGCATTAGAAGATTTCACGGAATTCATGAAATTATCGAAATTCATGGAATTCACATAATTCATGGAATTCATGGAATTCACGGAATTCATAGAATTCATATAATTCAAGGAACTCATAGAATTCAAGGAATTCATGAAATTGAAGGAATTAATGGAATTCAAGGAATTCCATGAATTCCATGAATTCCGTGAATTCTATCAATTCCTTGAATTCCTGCAATATATATATATATATATATATATATATATATATTATGAATTCCCTGAATTTCACTAAATCCTTGAATTCCGTAAATTCAGGAATTCCATCAATTCCGTGAGTTCCATGAATTCCGTGAATTCTATGAAATTCTTGAATTCCATGAATACCTCGAAATTCATGAATTCCTTCAATTCCATGTATTCCTTCAATTCCATGAATTCCTCCAATTCCATGAATTCCTTGAATGCCATGATTTCCTTGAATTCACTGAATACCTTTAATTTTATGAATTTCATGAATTCCTTCAATTCTATGAATTCCTTGAATTCCACGAATTTCGTGAACTGCATGAATGCCGTGAATTCCATGAATTCCGTGAATTCCGTGAATTCCATAAATTCCATGAATTTTGTGAATTCCATAAATTCCATGAATTCCGTGAATTCCTTGAATGCCGTGAATTTCATGAACTCCTTGAATTCCATAAATTCTTCGAATTCCTTGAATTCCATGCATACCTTGAATTCCATGAATTCCTTGAATTACATGAATTCCATGAATTCCATGAATTCTTTGAATTTCTATGAATTCCTTGGATTCCATAAATTCCGTGAATTTCATGAATTCCATGAATTGCACGAATTTCTTGAATTCCATGAATTCCACGAATTCCTTGAATTCCGTGAATCCATGAATTCCGCGAATTGCGTGAATTCTATGAATTCCTTAAATTCCATGCATTTCGTCGAACTCTATGAATTCCGTGAATTCCATAAATTCCATGAATTCCGTGAATTCCTTGAATGCCGTGAATTTCATGAACTCCTTGAATTCCATAAATTCCTTGAATTCGTTGCATTCCATAAATTCCTTGAATTCGTTGCATTCCATAAATTCCTTGAATTTCATGAATTCAATGTATTCCTTGAATTCCATGAATGCCTTGAATTCCATGAATTCCTTCAATTCTATGAATTCCTTGAATTCCATGAATTTCGTGAACTCCATTTAATTTCGTGAATTCCATGAATTCCTTGAATTCTATGAATTCCTTGAATTCCATGAATTCTTGGAATTCCACGTATTTCGTAAATTCCGTATATTTTATGAATTCCCTGAATTTCACTAAATCCTTGAATTCCGTAAATTCACGAATTGCGTGAATTCCGTGAATTCCATGTATTCCGTAAATTCCATGAATTCCGTGAATTCCTTGAATGCCGTGAATTTAATGAATTCCATAAATTCCTTGAATTCCATGAATTCAATGAATTGCACGAATTTCTTGAATTCCATGAATTCCATGAATTCCATGAATTCCATGAATTCCACGAATTCCATGAATTCCTTGAATTCCGTGAATCCATGAATTCCGAGAATTGCGTGAATTCCATGAAAGCCGTGAATTCCGCGAATTGCGTGAATTCCATGAATTCCTTCAATTAAATTAATTCCTTCAATTCCATGAATTCCTCCAATTCCATGAATTCCTTGAATGCTCTGATTTCCTTGAATTCACTTAATACCTTTAATTTTACGAATTCCTTGAATTCCATGAATTCCTTGAATTCTACGAATTCCTTGAATTCCATGAATTCCTTGAATTTCGTGAACTCCTTAAATTCTATGAATTCCTTGAATTCTATGAATTCCTTGATTTCTATGAATTCCTTCAATTCCATGAACTCCTTGGATTCTATCAATTTCTTTAATTCTATGAATTCCATGAATTCCTTGAATTCTATGAATTCCATGTGTTTCTTGAATTCTACGAATTCCTTGAATTCCATGAATTCCACGGATTTCATGAATTCGATGGATTTAATGAATTCTGTGAATTCCATATATTCCGTAAATTCGATGTATTCCGTGAATTCTATGAATTCCTTGATTTCTATGAATTCCTTCAATTCCTTGAACTCCTTGGATTCTATCAATTTCTTTAATTCTATGAATTCCATGAATTCCTTGAATTCTATGAATTCCATGTGTTTCTTGAATTCTACGAATTCCTTGAATTCCATGAATTCCACGGATTTCATGAATTCGATGGATTTAATGAATTCTGTGAATTCCATATATTCCGTAAATTCGATGTATTCCGTGAATTTTATGATATCGGTGAATACCGTGGATTCCATGAATTCCTCCAATTCCATGAATTCCTTGAATGCTCTGATTTCCTTGAATTCACTTAATACCTTTAATTTTACGAATTCCTTGAATTCCATGAATTCCTTGAATTCTACGAATTCCTTGAATTCCATGAATTCCTTGAATTTCGTGAACTCCATGAATTCTGTGAATTCCATAAATTCCGTGAGTTACATGAATTCCGTGAATTCCATGAATTCCTTGAATTCTATGAATTCCTTGATTTCTATGAATTCCTTCAATTCCATGAACTCCTTGGATTCTATCAATTTCTTTAATTCTATGAATTCCATGAATTCCTTGAATTCTATGAATTCCATGTGTTTCTTGAATTCTACGAATTCCTTGAATTCCATGAATTCCACGGATTTCATGAATTCGATGGATTTAATGAATTCTGTGAATTCCATATATTCCGTAAATTCGATGTATTCCGTGAATTTTATGAATTCGGTGAATACCGTGGATTTCATGAATTCCTTGAATTCCGTGAATTCCATGTATTCCGTAGTAGTAGTATACCATTAAGCCATTTCCCTTTCAGGATAGGCGTGACACTACCCGATTCGGTTAGTGTTTCTAGGTGGATAGTTTCTTGTAGTAAATAACTACAAGTGTGGGCTCTCCACACCCTCGATGTACCAACATTCACTCCTGAATTTCATGAATTCCCTGAATTTCATGAATTCCTTGAATTTCATGAAGTCCTTGAATGCCGTGAATTCATGAATTCCTTGAATTCTATCAATGCCTTGAAGCCTATGAATTCCGTGAATTCCATGAATGCCGTTAATTTCATGAATTCCATGAATTCCATCAATACCATGAATTCCATGAGTTCCATGAATTCCATGCATTCCTTGAATTCCGGAAATTCCTTGAATGTAATGTATTCCGTAAAATCCGTGGATTTTATAGATTCCGTGAATTCCATGAATTTAGTGAATTCCGTGAATTCCGTTAATTTCATAAATTCCTTGAATTGCATGAATTCCACGGATTTCATGAATTTGATGGATTTCATGAATTCCATGAATTCCATGGATTTCATGAGTTCCATGAATACCATGAATTCCATGAATTCCTTGTATTCCTTGAATTCCGATAATTCCGTGAATTCCATGTATTTCGTAAATTCCGTGGATTAAATGAATACCCTGAATTTCACGAATTCCTTGAATTCCGTGAATCCACGCATTCCGCGAATTGCGTGAATTCTTTGAATTCTAGGAATTTCTTGAATTCAGTGAATTCCATGAATTCATTGAATTCCTTGAAAATCTTTAATTTTATGAAGTCCTTGAATTTCATGAAGTCCTTGAATGCCGTGAATTCATGAATTCCTTGAATTACATGAATTCCATGAATTCCTTGAATCCCTTGTATTCCCTCAATCCATGAATTCCGCGAATTGCGTGAATTCCGCGAATTGCGTGAATTCCGTGAATTCCGTGAATTCCGCAAATTGCGTGAATTCCATGAATTCCGTGAATTCCATGAATGCCGTGAATTTAATGAATTCCTTGAATTGCATGAATTCCACGGATTTCATGAATTCCATGGATTTCATGAATTCCATGGATTTCATGAGTTCCATGGATTTCATGAATTCCATGGATTTAATGAATACCCTGAATTTCACGAATTCCTTGAATTCCGTGAACCCACGAATTCCGCGATTTGCGTGAATTCCATGAATTCTTTGAATTCCGTGACTTCCATGTATTCCGTAAATTCCATGTATTCCGTGAATTCCGTGAATTTCATGAATTCGGTGAAAACCGAGGATTTCACGAGTTCCTTGAATTCCGTGAAATCCGTAAATTCCATGAATTCCGTGGATTTAATTAATTCCATGAATTTCATGAATTCCTTGAATTTCATATAGTCCTTGAATTCCGTGAATCCACGAATTTCTTGTATTCTATCAATGTCTTGAATCCTATGAATTCCTTGAATTCCTTTAATTCCGTGTATTACGTGAATTCCATGTATTTCGTAAATTACGTGGATTTCATGAATTCCCTGAATTTCACGAATTCCTTGCATTCCGTGAATCCACGAATTCCGCGAATTGCGTGAATTCCATGAATTCCGTGAATTCCATATATTCCGTAAATTCCATGTATTCCGTGAATTCCGTGAATTTTATGAATTCGGTGAATACCGTGGATTTCATGAATTCTTTGAATTCCGTGAATTCCATGTATGCCGTAGTAGTAGCATACCATTAAGCCCTTTCCCTTTCAGAGTAGGCGTGACACTACCCGAATCGGTTAGTGTTTCTAGGTGGATAGTTTCTTGTAATAAATAACTGCAAGTGTGTGCTGACTACACCCACGGCGGGCCAAAAGCACGCAGTGTTCTCGAATGGTCACCCATCCAAGTACTAACCGCGCCCAACGCTGCTTAACTTCAGTGATCGGACGAGAACTGGTTTTTGCAGCGTGGTATGGCCGTAAATTCCATGAATTCCTTGTATGTATGTATACCATTAAGCCATTTCCCTTTCAGGGTAGGCGTGACACTACCCGATTCGGGTAGTGTTTCTAGGTGGATAGTTTTCTTGTAGTTATAAATAACTACAAATTTGGGCAATTTGGTGAATTTCATTTTTTCCCTGAATTTCATGAATACCTTGAATTTCATGAAGTCCTTGAATGCCGTGAATTCATGAATTCCTTGAATTCTATCAATGCCTTCAAGCCTATGAATTCCTTGAATTTCGTCAATTCTATGAATTCCTTGAATTCCATGAATTCCATCAATACCATGAATTCCATGAGTTCCATGTATTCCATGAATTCCTTGAATTCCGGGAATTCCTTGTATTTCATGTATTCCGTAAAATCCGTAGATTTTATGAATTCCCTGAATTTAATGAATTCCCTTAATTCTATGAATTCCATGAATTCCTTGAACTCTATGAATTCCTTGAATTCCATGAATTCCTTCAATTCCATGAATGCCGTTAATTTCATGAATTCCATCAATACCATGAATTCCATGAGTTCCATGAATTCCATGCATTCCTTGAATTCCGGAAATTCCTTGAATGTAATGTATTCCGTAAAATCCGTGGATTTTATGAATTCCGTGAATTCCGTGAATTCCGTTAATTTCATAAATTCCTTGAATTGCATGAATTCCACGGATTTCATGAATTTGATGGATTTCATGAATTCCATAGATTTCACGAGTTCCATGAATACCATGAATTCCATGAATTCCTTGTATTCCTTGAATTCCGATAATTCCGTGAATTCCATGTATTTCGTAAATTCCGTGGATTTCATGAATACCCTGAATTTCACGAATTCCTTGAATTCCGTGAATCCACGCATTCCGCGAATTGCGTGAATTCCATGAATTCTTTGAATTGCGTGAATTCTTTGAATTCTAGGAATTTCTTGAATTCTAGGAATTCCTTGAATTCAGTGAATTCCATGAATTCATTGAATTCCCTGAAAATCTTTAATTTTATGAAGTCCTTGAATTTCATGAAGTCCTTGAATGCCGTGAATTCATGAATTCCTTGAATTCCATGAATTCCACGGATTTCATGAATCCTATGGATTTCATGAATTCCATGGATTTCATGAATTCCATGGATTTAATGAATACCCTGAATTTCACGAATTCCTTGAATTCCGTGAATCCACGAATTCCGCGAATTGCGTGAATTCCATGAATTCTTTGAATTCCGTGACTTCCATGTATTCCGTAAATTCCATGTATTCCATGAATTCCCTGAAGTTCATGAATTCGGTGAATACCGAGGATTTCACGAGTTCCTTGAATTCCGTGAAATCCGCAAATTCCATGAATTCCGTGGATTTAATTAATTCCCTGAATTTCATGAATTCCTTGAATTTCATGTAGTCCTTGAATTCCGTGAATCCACGAATTCCTTGTATTCTATCAATGTCTTGAATCCTATGAATTCCTTGAATTCCTTTAATTCCGTGTATTACGTGAATTCCATGTATTTCGTAAATTCCGTGGATTTCATGAATTCCCTGAATTTAACGAATTCCTTGCATTCCGTGAATCCACGAATTCCGCGAATTGCGTGAATTCCATGAATTCCGTGAATTCCATATATTCCGTAAATTCCATGTATTCCGTGAATTCCGTGAATTATATGAATTCGGTGAATACCGTGGATTTCATGAATTCTTTGAATTCCGTGAATTCCATGTATTCCGTAGTAGTAGTATACCATTAAGCCATTTCCCTTTCAGGGTAGGCGTGACACTACCCGAATCGGTTAGTGTTTCTAGGTGGATAGTTTCTTGTAGTAAATAACTGCAAGTGTGTGCTCACCACACCCACGGCGGGCCAACAGCACGCAGTGTTCTCGAATGGTCACCCATCCAAGTACTAACCGCGCCCAACTCTGCTTAACTTCAGTGATCGGACGAGAACTGGTTTTTGTAGCGTGGTATGGCCGTAAATTCCATGAATTCCTTGTATGTATGTATACCATTAAGCCATTTCCCTTTCAGGGTAGGCGTGACACTACCCGATTCGGGTAGTGTTTCTAGGTGGATAGTATTCTTGTAGTTATAAATAACTACAAATTTGGGCAATTTGGTGAATTTCATTAATTCCCTGAATTTCATGAATTCCCTGAATTTCATGAATTCCTTGAATTTCATGAAGTCCTTGAATGCCGTGAATTCATGAATTCCTTGAATTCTATCAATGCCTTCAAGCCTATGAATTCCTTGAATTCCGTCAATTCTATGAATTCCTTGAATTCCATGAATTTCATCAATACCATGAATTCCATGAGTTCCATGAATTCCATGAATTCCTTGAATTCCGGGAATTCCTTGAATTCCGGGAATTCCTTGAATTCCGGGAATTCCTTGAATTTCATGTATTCCGTAAAATCCGTGGATTTTATGAATTCCCTGAATTTAATGAATTCCTCGAATTCTATGAATTCCCTTAATTCTATGAATTCCATGAATTCCTTGAACTCTATGAATTCCTTGAATTCCATGAATTCCTTCAATTCCATGAATTTAGTGAATTCCGTGCATTCCGTTAATTTCATAAATTTCGTGGATTGCATGAATTTGCCTGTATTTCATGAATTGCTTGAATTTCATGAATTCCTTGAATTCCGTGAATCCACGAATTGCATGAATTGCTTGAATTCCATGAATTCCTTGTGTCACTTTCCGAGCAATAGGCGAGGGTAGTGTGGAAAATAGGAAAAGAGAGAGACCAGTGTGCTGATTATGTCAGGCTGGTAAGACCTGACCAATTATTTGTTTGTGGGATGAATTGAATCAAATTATTGTTCAAAGATGTGTCGTACATCAAATCAGCTATGTTAACTTTAAAGTAATTTGTGTGGACTGAAATTATTGTTTTGGACTTTTGTTTATTTATAAGATGTGATAGATAATCAGAAATTCGCCTTTAGAATGTATCCAGGGTTAAAGGTTCTTTAAATGAATGATTTGCAAGAACTCCTTTCTATAAAAGTGTAACTCTGTCTATGAGTGGATTAAATATCCCTCATACAATTTCTGATTCGATAACAAGCAAAGAATCGATCATTCGATTAGGAACTTTCCTTTTGGTTCAGATTTGAAATGATATTTGTGTCTTTCAGATGAAATAATGTTCATCACAAAGTAAATGAATTGTCCGACCGCATGTGCACATTGATCACTAACCAGGAGTTGCCTCCGTTGTACAGTGGAAAAGGGCAGTAACGGTTAGACAAATAAACTTCGAAAAGAACGAATAAAAGAATCCGTGTTTTATGATAAGTTCTGCAGCGATAATTCTGGCTATCACTGAATGTATAAAATTATCATGATAATAATTCAATGAATTGTATGGCCTGAAGCGAGTTTATCTAACAAACGCAAAATGACATGAAAGGTAATATGCTGTAGCTAATTATAGGTATACTGTGAACACAAGTTATACACTCAAACGTTTGTTAAAATTTGAAAAGATTGTGATGAGTTAATCCATTGTAAGAATTCCATCTACGGGTGATTAATCCGTAAAAGAAGAAAACTCACAATGGATTGAGACTTGTTTGTGTTAAAATGTAAAGTGAAATATGCAATTAATGAGTGAAAATCCTGTATCTAATTATATGTTTGACCAATTTATGGTCAAGTACAGGCTCATAAATACTTCAAAATTATAAGAGTTGTATTTTTAAATTATTTGGATGGTTTTAAATGTCGGAAAGGTTCGACTTTCAAGTTAATTAATTTTCTAGTCCCTTGATCCTCTTTTAGATGGGATTTCCACACGCTTGTGGTTTAGTTAGACTTTGAAAATTGTTAAATTTTTCAATCTAAAATTCGTTTTAAAATTATGTTAGTTCGCGGAACGGTTTAAAACGCGACTGTTGAATAATCATCTTCGATAACGTTGATTTAAACCCTTCACTTGTACAATCCTGCTACAATGAGTACATACAAGGTTAATTCAGGTTATTGCGTAGGATTATTAACGATGGCAGAGCTTGCGAGCATGCGAAGCATACCAACGCCTATCATGTACTTCGAACTTTGCCTTGCCCCGAAGGTGGCCGTGCAACGTATCTAAGAAGTACGTATACTCTCGAGTGCCGATGAAATACCTATCTTAAAACTACACTGAAGTTGAATTGTTAATAAAAACACTGAATTTAAATGGAAGTGACAATCCCACCGCTGCCAGCAAATCAGCTGTCACGTCCCGAGCAATAGGCGAGGGTAGTATGAAAAATAGGAAAAGAGAGAGACCAGTGTGCTGATTATGTCAGGCTGGTACGACCTGACCAATTATTTGTTTGTGGGTTTGTGTGACACTTATCAGCCCAACGCGGACTGTGTCAGAGTACAGTGTTTAAAATGAGTAAGAGATGGTTGCTTCAATAATTGTTTTATTATAAGGAGTAAGAACAGATTTAAAAGTTACATGAAATAAACTTACACACACCTTCCGATGCTTGAAAGGGCGAGAGTGAGTTGCGTTGTCTGTTGGATCTCCGTGTTTATTGTAAAACACCGACGGAGTTTTACCGGATGATAAATTGAATAAACGAGGAAGTAATTCAATAGTGAAAAGGTGTACGAACAATTTTCAATAGTGGTAGTGCGATGCAGGGTTCTATAACAGTCACCCAATCCACACTTGAGTTCTTTTCGCGAACGTTTAACACTGCGGACTTTATTCGTAAAAGACTCACTTTACGACGACCGAAAGTCTCAGCCGAAGGGACTTAGTTCAAGACTCGAACACGTTAACTATTTTAAATTGAACTTGAAAGTGCGCGACTTAATCAGAGCGTTTCTTCGGTCACAATGAGATAGAAGCCGTAACTTTGTCAAAGTGATTCGTTAATCGTAGATCGAAGTGAACAGTATGACTGCCGAGAACGTAAGACAATTGACAGGGATGTCTCTGGAGTTTATCTATGATAGGTTCTCCATGCTATAGATAGGGACGATGAATACGTGCCGAAAGTCAAGTTCGAACTTTTGAATTTGGCTTGTTTCTAACTTTTGAAATCGGCACGTTTCTACTTTTGAAATCGGCACGTTTCTAACTTTTGAAATCGGCATGTTTCTATTGATAATATTACCCGTATCTAGTCCCGCTCAGTGTTTATATGTCGTAGGCTTTTAGAGGATTCAGGCTTTCAGCCGACTGCCTAGGCATTCAGCCGACTGCCGGCATTCAGAAGAATTTGGGACGAAATCTATACCTGGCGTTCAAGTGCCTGGTTTATTTAGGCATTCAGAAGAATACTCAGCTATTATTCTGAAAGCCTGACTAGTTTTAGGCTTTTACAGGAAACCAGCCATAGAGTATTAAAACACATTAAATGGCTATTTAACATTTTTTTAAAGTTTATTTTCATGTTCATCTAATTAATGAAATATACTATTTTTCGTTGTAATATTTCCTACATTCTACAAAAATGCGTTTACAGTTTAAATAATGCTTGCTAAATGGTAAATTTAGCCATTTACTTTTTTCCGCGACCGAATTGCAAAATAAAAATACAATGTCCTCTTCTTTTTACTTAGTTTCTTTTTGAAATTTGTGTTTGTATAAGAATTATAAGAGAGTGGTGAGCCCACACTTGTAGTTATTTACTACAAGAAACCCAGATAACAATGCATTCGGACGCACATTGGCGCATGGCGTGCAAGCACGATGTGTCGGCAACAATGCAAGCAGAGTGACAGCACGTTCTGAGGGTAATAAGTAATCCCGCATAGTGCCCGCACACGGTCTGCATGATATGCAGCACAGCGTGGTTCTATCATGCTCGTCAGGCACTTCGGTCAAAATGTCGGCATATAGCTTGCGGTGAAGTGTGTGGCACAAAAAGCGCATTATTACTAAAAACATAATATAGCAGTGTAAAAATAAAACTCTGATCAAATTCGCTTCATGCTCTAAAATTTTTGCGATTTTCCAAGTTTATTTTACAGACAAAAACTCGAAGTAAAAGTGAATAATTATTTTTGATAAAATTAAATAAACATTTTTTCTTGGGTTTTGGTTCGGAAAATGGCTCACTACTTCTACTTCTGAGATTTAAGTTCGAAAATCTCAGTAGTAGAACGATTAAAAATATGCAACTTGAAAAACAATTGAAAGTAATTAACTGGATGATTCAAAAGTATATTGTTCTCTAAAAGCCCTTTGTTTTTTTAACAAAAGTGATGAATAAACGTTCTGTGTTGAATAATTTAAATGGTTCTAAATAAACAAATATTTTCAGATAAATATATATTTCTCGCTAATACATTATTTAAGAGGTAGCAGGAATAATTTTGTGTATGCTGCTTTTGGAATAAACACCTGTTGCATCATCAGTTGTGAAAGAACAACTTTCAACACAGGAGTCTCTTCTTAAAAACGTCATAAAATGTTTCCTGTTCTTATGTTATTTTCAACATCTTGTTTTCAATAATTATAACTCAAAACACGTGCATGCTAGCACGACGCTGGCACGCACGCGCCGACACGCGTGCGGCGCATATGCGACGCATATGAGGACACATATGTCTGCACTCTTGCCCTCACATCGTGCCGATCGGTCGACACGCGTGCAAACACCATGCGGGCAAGGTGTGAGCAAATTGTTATCTGGGAACTATCCACCTAGAAACACTACCCGAATCGGGTAGTGTCACGCCTACCCTGAAAGGGAAATGACTTAATGGTATACTTACTTACATAACAACATAAAAATGAAATGTTTATCTTCGAAACCTGTAAAAACATAAACCTGAATTAAAAGACTTTTTAAATGTATGACATAAAATCATTATTCTCATTATTCTGTAATTCAATTCATCATTTAATTATTTAATTAAAATAAAGATGTTTGAATTAAATGATCATTTAATCAATTACGTTTTTCTTTATTATTTGTCATTAATAATATTATATTTTTATAATAAGGCAAATTGAAAAATAAATAAATATTTACCTTCGAATCCTGTGAAAACGCGAACTTAAATTAAAAGACTTTTTAATTATATGACATAAAATCATTATTCTTATTATTTTGTAAAAGTATATTTCATTAATTAGATGAACATGAAATTAAATTTTTAAAAATGTTCAATAGCCATTTAATGTGTTTTAATACTCTATGGCTGGTTTCCTGTAAAAGCCTAAAACGTGTCAGGCTTTCAGAAGTCCCAAATTCTTCTGAACGCCGGCAGACGGCTGCATGCCTAGGCAGTCGGCTGAAAGCCTGAATCCTCTGAAAGCCTACGACATATACAGATAAACGTTTATTTTTTAGCCTGCTGGCCTTAAAAAATTGACTTGCTTACACTTCCACTTTTTACAGAATTTTCTTACAACTAACCCTTAAAACTAACATCCTTCCACACCTTATATCTAACGCCGCTCGCTCTTATCGCATTACCTTCCTCGCTTCGCCTCGCCTCGCTCGCATGTCCCTACTTTCTTACTTGCCTCGCATTACCAAACTCTGCCTCCGCGACTAATACCTAATACTTATCTACTATTTACAATATTTACAATTACTTATATTTACTTCCTCCTCTATTTACCATCTTTCCTTCTCCATTCCTCTTCCTCCTTCCTTCTCTTCTTCTCCATCTTACCCAATACTCCCTTCACCCATGCTACTGCCCTTTTGTCCCCCCTTTCATGCATCAATACC
This sequence comes from Andricus curvator, assembly GCA_932195095.1. Lineage (NCBI taxonomy): Eukaryota > Metazoa > Arthropoda > Insecta > Hymenoptera > Cynipidae > Andricus > Andricus curvator. The sequence goes on from CAKNYM010049837.1 coordinate 166,175, forward strand.
TCCATGCTTATCCCACTCCTTTCCACCTCCACGCACTCCTCCAACCAGTGCTCCACTCTTGCCTCCCCCTTCCCACATAGTTCACACATCCTCTTTTCCCTAGCGAGCCAGAACCTATTGAAACCCTCCATGCACCCACATCTCATCCTCGCTATAAGCTCCTGACTTCCTTTCTCTCCTTTCTCACACAAATATTGCGCTCTCGCCCTTGGCATAATCCACACATAGTTCCCATTAAACCTTGTCTCTCTTATTCTCTCTTCCCCTGCTGTCTTCTCTCTCTCCATGCTGTTTTTCTTCACCAACTCATATACCTTCCTTCCTTCCTCATGCATCCTTCTCAATTCATCAATATGCAGTCCATTCGTTCTAAAATACCTTTCTCTTTCAACCTCCATCTTCCCACCCCCTCTCCTGTTCTCCTTCTCCCACCAATACTCCCTAACCAGCTTACTTCCCCCCTCTTCCAAAAATTTCTCCTCATATTTACACGCTCGACTCCTCGCTAGAATCCCTACACTCGTTCTCCCCGTCTCCCTCCTGACAATATAATTAGGCGTGTTCCTTGCCAACCCCAGTGTCCACTTTACATATCTCTCCTGTATCCTATTTACCTCTTCGCTTTCCTTCCACCCCCACACCTCTACTCCATACAATAGCACACTCATCACTAGTGAGTCAAACAATTTCATTCTCCTTCCAAAATCATCTGCGAATAACTTCTTTTTCCAACCCCCACACCTGCCTCATCACCACATTTGCCCTCCTCACTCTCTCTTTTATGTGACCATCCACTCCGCCATTCCTCCGAAACAAGAAGCCCAGGTACACAAACTCTTTCACCGCCTGCACCGCCTTTCCCTTCCACTTCCACTCCCCTTCCTTATCCCTTCCACCTCCTTTTCTGAAAACCATAACCTTGGACTTTTCCGCATTCAGTTCTAACCTGTTCTTATCCAGGTATCTTCTCAACCTCTCCATCATTTCCTTTAAGGCCTCCTCGCTTTTTGCCAACAACACTATGTCATCTGCATACGCTAGCGACCAAATTCTAACCCCTCTTATCCTGACTCCTCCTACCACTCCGGCCTCCAGCTTACTTTCCATATCCGCAATTAAAATCGCAAAAAGCGTCGGGCTAAGCGGACACCCTTGTCTTAACCCCCTATCCATCCAGAATCCCTCCGAAATCCCCTGTCCTCCTCTTACCTTATCTTTTGTTTCTTCATATATCTCCCTTACCCTCTCGATCAGGCCTCTCTCCACTCCCCTCTCCTCCATCGCCTCCCACAACCTCCCCCTATCCACCGACGGAAACGCGCCTTTTAGATCCACAAAAAACGCGTACACTCTCGATCCCTTCTTCGCTAATTCTCTATCCACCACGTGCTGCAGAACGTAGATATTGTCGATAGTACTCCTACCTGCCCTAAAGCCCGCCTGCGTCTCTGGCAATATTCCTTTCCCCTCGACATCCTTCCGCAGCCTCTCCGCTACTACCATCGCGTATACTTTATACGCCGTATTCATTAGCGTAATCCCCCTATAATTTTCCTGCCTATCCCTCTCTCCTTTCTTATACAGAGGCACTATTAATCCTTCTCTCCACCCTCGTGGGAATCCCTCCCCCCTCCATACTTTCTTCACTACCTCCTTCAGCCTCTCCCTAACCTCTTGTGTACTAAACAGCCATGCTTCGTTCTCTAGCCCATCCAGCCCTGCTGATTTTGACCTTTTTAACTTCCTTATCTGTTTCTCTATCTCCACGTCATTCAACTCCTCCATCTCTGCCTCCCCCGTTCTTCTACTCCCATCATCTCTCTTCCTTGAATCTGAGCCCTGAAATGATTCTTTAAAAAACTCCCTCCACTCCTCACTCCCTATCTTGTCGCTTATCTCTACTCTACGCTTCCTAAACCTATTTATTATCTTCCAGACGTCCCCTTCTGTCTTAACATTTCCTAACTCCTCCTCCAGCTCTTTCTCCTTTTCCTGTTCTTTCTTCTTACACATCAATCTAAACCCCTTCCTCATTTCTACGTACTCCTCCCTTTTCGCAGTACCCTCTTTCCACTTCTTATACTTCCTCTTCACCTTTCTTTTCATCTTTTTACATTCCCTATCCCACCACGGCTTCACCATTCCTTTCTTCTTCTTTTTGAATACCTTCTTTTGCACGCACCCTTTCACTTTCTCTTTTAAATCCTCCCATATCTCTTCCACCGTCTCCCCTTCGAAGCGTACCTTCCCTAACTGCTCCTTATATTTCTCTATCGCCTCCCTCGTCCAGCTAACCCTCTCCCCCGTCGACACTTCTTCCCCACCTTGCCTTCCGCCGTTCTCACCCCTTATCCACAACCCTAATGGCTGATGGTCTGATTCTACCCTCCCTTCTACTGCGAATCTCTCCATCTCCTCCCACCCTTGCATATTCATAACTACATAATCTATTACCGATACCCCCACCTTACCTACGTATGTGTATTCTCCCTCTTCGTCCCCAGTTGCCATACCATTTGCCACCGCCCAGCATCTATCCTCCATCCAGTCCCTTAGAATCTCCCCCTCCTTATTTATTAACCTATCCTTAGAGTTCCTTTCGAAGCTCTCCCCTTCCCTGTAAAGGCCCCCTTCCCTCCCCATCCTTATTGTACACTGTCACAAAATTACACATTACCCCTCCTATCTTTACTTTCCTCATTTGCACTCCCTCCCCCTCTTCCTCTCCGTGAGCTTCTTCCTCTAATCCATCTCTAATCCCCGTTATAATTCCCCCTCTAGCCCTTCCTTTCTTCTTCACTCTGACCGCCTCCTGGAGTCTCCACCTATACCCCCTTGGCAGCTTTGGCTCTATTCTATCCCATTCCTTTCTTTCCACCCACGTCTCTACCAGTCCTACCACATCAAATTCCTGGATATACCTCCAGAACTCCTCATCCTTCTTCTTTACCCCTGCTACGTTCCAGTAAAGCACCTTCACAACTCCTCTACCCTGCATTACCCCCGCCCCCCTACTTCCTACGAAACAAATTCCCCTGCACTTCCTTCAACACCTCTTTCTCCTCGTCCCACACCCACATTTTCTCGTCTATTTTTATTTTCCGATATCCTACCTTCGCCGATCTCCCTTCACTCCTCTCCCTCTTAGCCCTGTCGTACAGCATTCTCTGTACATCCCTTTCCTTTCTCGTCAAATCGTGATCGATGAAAACTTCCTTATCCTTTATCCTATTTTTATTTCTCATTACCCCCAATTTTTCTTCCCAGCTCTCCAACTCCACAACAGCCACTTCTTTCTCCTTTCTCCCCTCCAACTTAACTTTCCCTACCCTGCCTTTATTCCACCCTATGCTCTGTAGTAGCGCTTCCACGCCCTCCCTTTCTTCCCCGCTCTTCATCTTCAACCC
>CAKNYM010049838.1:0-87480 GCA_932195095.1 Andricus curvator
TATCTCGTTTGTAAGAGTACTCATACTCTAATAGGATGAGTTTTCTTACAACCGTAGCAAGGCGAAGTTCGAGCTATTTTCGCAAGGGATAACGGCTTTAAAAGCATGAAGCTTTGTACTTTTTTAGGATAAAGGGATTCCTGCTTAAAATGAATGAATTTTGTACCAAGATAGCAAGAATGAAACCTACGACAAAAGCGTGACTAGTGCTCTTACTATTATAGGCATATTTTTTTCTCCGTGTAGATTAAATTCTATAATTTCTTTAATTTTTATAAACAAATGAATGAATAAAAGTGACATTTGCTGCATTTTCGATGTTTGAATGCATTATATATATTAATTTCGTCGTTGCATTATATAAATGTAATAGTTAAGTAGAACTAAGAACTTAATGACAACAATTTTCATATTCATATAAATAATGTTTATAAACAAATTCGCTTCTGGCCTATTTCTCAACATCCGAACTTTTTATTTTTTATGGCAGCATTTTATTTCCTCTCAAGGATAATAGCTTGATATAAGATATTACCATTTCAGAACAATTGATAATATTATAAACAATTTTTCTTTTCTGCAGAATCGTTTCTTTTCATCTCAAGAATAATACCGTGACACAAGAGATGAACCCTGAACAAAAATTGTTATTATTATAAACAAATTCACTTATTTCGCATTCTCAAAGTAGCAAATTTTTAGTTTGTCAACCCGAAAAGACATTTTTTGGGTGACAATTGAACTATTTTCGTTTTCGTCTTTTTCTTTTACAAATTCATGTTTACTGTTAAAGATTTAATTTTTCGGTTTAAAATAAAACTGCTTGTTTGAAAATTAATTTTTCTTGGTTCACTTCGACTGCTTTTAATATTAAATTAAAATCCTTCTTAGTTAATAAATCAACTACTTGGTTGACAGTTAAACCACTTTGTAAAAAATTTATTTTTTTGTTGCGAATTTTTTGGATCGAAAATTTAACTATTCCATTCAGGGTTGAAAATGTTTTCTTTTTTATTGAAAATTAAACTAATTGCTTAAAAATTCATATATTTTTTTGAAATTACGTTTTTTTTTTTGGTAGAAAATAATAGTGTATAAAATATCCTATCACGCTCCTTATCAATTTATCACACAATAAAATGGCAGGATGTTTTGAAACAATAAATTCAAAATCAAATTAATCGTGGAAATAGTCATTTTTCAAATATATTAAAAGATTTTTATCTGTTCTGCATATATTTTTAAAGATTTTTGAAATTTTTTTGTTTTATGATAGTCGCATCTCCTGAAAAGGGGCCTTTAGCAACGTATAAAATTCATATCCATCATAAGAACATTGCTTGATCTCTTAGTTTTGTTTTCATACTCTATAGGGTTATCTTTAATTAAAAAAATATATATATTTAAGGCGGTTTAAAAATTCCTTTGTTATCGAAATTCTCATTTTCCAAAATATCATTGAGACCATTTTTTTCTGATAAGACGCATAGGTAACTAGGAAATTTGAATAAAAGATCGCGATTGTGTAACAATTCTAACTTTACTGATACAATAGGTAAATATCTGTTACCTTCACCGCCATAGCGCATGTTTGCGTCAAAATGGAGAAATAAGAATTATTCACACACTTTATCTATTTTACATTAGTTTACTCAGGGCTCGTGTCAATAGCTCAGTTTCTTTCTTGAACAATTCTTAACAATTCTATTCGTTACGGTTTTATTTAATACTAACTTCATAAACTTTGTAAATTTGTTCCTAATTTCATGAAATTTTTGGGAAGTCTCCGGAAATTTATGAAAACCGAGCTTTTTCATTTCAGACCCCATGTTAATTTCAAAAGCTCGGGGGCACGGGTTAATGTTAACCAATTTGAAACAGGAATGGAAATTCTTTTTACGGAAAACGAGCAAATGGGGGTGGGGATGAAGCACCTTAGATCAAGCATCTTAGAGTACATATAATAGAAGAATAAACATTAAAATATGAAGTTACATACAAATATTTTTTATTTGGCAACAAATTTGATAAGAAACCGATTAGATATCACTCTGAACCTAAGGACATAAGTGGCAAGCCTCAAAAAGTGGATATAAATGGAAAAATTATAAGTATGGTCACTCAAATTACACTTACCAACAAAATCCAGATAAATCGAAAATGTAAGAATGAAAATGTAGCTGGTGATCTTCATTTTTTCTATAAGCTAGCCACGGTAGCAGTGGTATTACCGGACTGCGACTTTTTCAACAGCTCAAGCGTCGCGCAATGGTGGAGTAAGCGAGAAGCGGATGATCTCTTCGTCAATCACTCGCTAGGCGACGCCTGCGCAGTTGAAAAAGTTCTGGTCGTAGCCAATGATTGGTTGCCGAGAAAATCAGTTTGTGCTACGGTGGCAAAAACTGTCCCAGACACGTTATAATAAGCTCTATGTGTTAAATATCACTTCTAGAAATTTCTGTTTTCCAAGTGAACACCAAAGCATGAAAAAATAACGTGGTACTCAAGCACTTAAGCTGGGAAAAAATATGCTTTAATATTATGGTTTCAGTAAACACTTGCGTGATTATTATCACATCATATTTGATTAGAGTGTCATGACTGTGTGTGCTTTTACTGATATAGCGAGAGATTACTAAGTTAAACGTTTTATCTTAAATGCAATTTTTGAAACAACGAAAAATTCATAAACAAGAAATGTTGACAATAAATTGAGACTAACTTGAGATTACTGCGCATTGCTTTTCGCGCGTGACTTTTTAAATAAAAAATATACATTTTTAACGAAATAGTTGAATTTTCAAAACTAAAAAAAGACCAATCTTCCGCGAAAAATCAAACTGATCAATTTTAAAGAAAAAAGCCAAATGTTGAACAAAATAGTTAAATTTTTAGCGAAAGAGATCAATTTCCAACTAAAATGAAAAATCATCAACCGAAAAAGTGACTTTTTCAACAAATTGTTGAAATGTATACAAAGTAGAATAATTTTTAACCAAGAGAGATGAACTGTTAACGAAAAATGTAAAATTGTTATTTCAAGCAAGAAAGATTTCATTTTCAAATAAAAAACAGTTGAATTTAACCAAAAAGGCGAATTTTGAACAAAACAGTTGGCTTTTCAACCAAAAAGGATACTTTTAACATAACAGATTAATTTTCAACGAAGTAGATTGATTTTCGTACAAATTGCTTATTTGTCAAATAGTTCTACTTTTAACTAAAGATACGATTTTTCAACTACACTGATGAATCTTTAACTATAATAGTTAAATTTTCAGTTAAGAATTAAATTTTGTACCAAAAATGTGTAGGTATACTACTAAAGTTCCACCAGAAAAATTGAATTTTCGACAAAACAATTAATTTTCGCCCAAGAAAGGTGACTTCTCCATCATAAAAGATGAATGAGATGAATTTTCTATCAAAAGACGAATATTCAACAATCTGAATTAAACAAAAAAAAAATAATTTTTTTTCAAATAGTTGTACGTTTATCAAAATAGATGAATTTTCAATCACGAAAGATGAATTTCTAACCATATACTTTAATTTTTAACTGAAAAAGATATTTTCTGAACCAAAAATGGAATCGTCAGATTTTCAACAAAAAATACGAATATTCAACTAGGTGAATCCAACCAAAAAAACTAATTTTGACAACAAAACACATGAATTTTCTACCAAGTAGTTCATTTTTCAACTTAGAAAGAATAAATTTCCAGTTAAAAAAAAAGAATTTTCTGCTAAGGAGATTACTGTTCTACCAAACAATACGTAGTTTTAACAAAATACATTAATTTTCATGAAAATTATTGAATTTTGTAACCAAAAAGACAAATTATCTACAAATCAGTTAAATTTTTAAATATAAATTGTGATTTACAAAAAGAGGTTAATTTTCCACCAAATAGTTAAATTTTTATAAAAGAGTTTAATTTTTAACGAAATTGTTGAATTTTCGAAGCAAAGAAAAGGAATTTTCTACAAAACAGTTTAATTTTTAATTAAAATGATAAATCATCAATAAAAAGGCATTTTGTACAAAGTAATTTAACTTTAAATGAAGTAGATGATTTTTCAACCAAAAAATACAAATTTTTTACAAAATAGTTGAATCCTGAACCAAGACAGATTACTTTTCAACCAAAGAGTTGCATTTTTAACCAAAAAAGATGACCTTTTGAGATTGTCCCTGCATTGCCCTTCAATACGTGCCATCGGCATGAAAGGATGGCAGAGTGGCCTTTCTTCTCAAACCTGGGAAGAAGGGCTACATTGCTGCTAAATATTTGCAGCCGATCAGTTTAACATACTTCATTCTGAAGACACTAAAGAAACTGGTCGAGAGATACATCAAGGATGAGGTGCTTTTATCCTTCTAGCTGCACAGAAGGCAGCACGCATTACAGGCAGACAGCTCTGTTGAGACTGCGCACTATGCTGTCGTGGCATAATTGGAGTATGCTGTGGGCACCTTCTTGGACATAGAGGCGCCTTCAGCCATACCCCTCCAGAAGTCATCTGTCGAGTGGCTTCAAGGTGTGGCGTGCCATACCAGCTAGTAAGCTGGATACGAAGCATGCTACACCGGAGACGATTTGAAGACAGATGGAACGCAGACCTAGTCAGGATAGTAGCGCCACGAGGATTCCCACAGGATTGTGCCCTGTCACCCCTCCTGTGGTGCATTGTAGTGGACGGCCTCCTTCGTAGACTAAATAAGGAAGGGTATTATACCCAGGGATACGCGGATGACTTTGTAATCCTAATCACACAACGCTGCGAATCGTAGAGCTTTGGTGCGACATCTCAGGGCTCCCGGTAAATCCAGAAAAGACAAGCCTGGTCATTTTCACGAGAAAGTACAAAGTGTCGAAAGTTGACGTCCCTGCATTCCATGGTGGAAGACTCACGATCTCAGGCTCATTTAAATATCTGGGGGGTAATCCTAGATAACAAGCTGAACTGGGGAAGCATCTTGAGGATCAATTCAGGAAGTATGTCATGATATTTTGGATATGCACAAGAGCATTTGGTTTTACGTGGGGTCCAGGTCATAAAATGCTTGCATAGCTGTACTTCGCTGTCATTAAACCAAAGCTTCTATACGCGGCCGTAGTCTGATGGCTACGGGTGAAAGTCCAATCGATGCAAGTTAGGCTGCGACGATTACAAACGCTAGCGTTGAGGGGCTAGATAGGATTGATAGGCTCACGCAGTGGGCCGCCTGAAAAGAGCAAATAGATGGACTTGGGGGACTAGACACACTAGGCTCCAACGTGACATTAGCACAGTGACAATTCTAGAAATGAGGCAAGATAAAATAATGAATTGCTTTAACTCTTCCAATACTTCCCACGTCTCCAACCCAAACAGCGATATGTGGAAAGCAGATGGTAACCCACCCCTCCAAGGGGACACAGACGGTTCCAAAGGAGTGGGAGGTTCAGGAGCACGAGTCTATGACAGCTTGACAAGGAGGGGGATAAAAATTCCACTTGGGCGGTATGCCACTGTCTTTTAGGCGAAGGTCCTGGCTGTCTTTCGTTACGCTGAAGCATTTTCAGAGGCAAACGCTGCTGGTAGGCAGATTACAATCTGCTCGAATGGTCCAGCGACATTAACTGAAGATGGGAAACCAGGCATAACATCAGAGCTGGTTTGGGAATGCAAAATGACAATAAACCAACTTGCAAAAAAGAATAACGAGGGCCTCATATGGGTTCCTGGTTACACAGGGATCAAGGGTAATGAAAAAGCAGACCAGTTGGCAAAGAGCGGCGCAGAAAATGCATACATAGGGTCGGAACCGTTACCAGGTCTAGTGTCTTGCTGCATATGGATGGCCATCAAAAGCTAGATTCGGACGATGCACCGAGAATACTGGGAAAAACCAGGGTGGCCGACAGGTGGAAGCTATCCTGAGCTAAACATAGATGATGGATCGAGCCAGAGAAATCCTAAGATTACCCAAGAAAGACATAACGACAGTGGATCAGATGCATACAGGGCACAACCACCTGAACTATCACATGCAAAAATAGGGGAAACCCCCACGACAGAGAGCAGGAAATGCGGCAGGGACGATGAGATAACCCCGCATGTCTTATACGAGTTCCCATTTTTACTAGGCTCAGGCAACAAACACTTGGAGCCCACTTCATGGGACCCGAGGAGATTATTTCGCGATCAGTAGTTGACATAGTGGACTTCACCAAGGGGTCTGGAATCAACTACTGAAAGCGAATAGTTAAGGGTGCGGCACTGTGGGTTTTATAGCTTGAGCGCTAGGGGGCCCCATGAGGGCTACCCGCCCGCCTATAAACTAAACTCTACTCAACTAAAACAATCTTGAATTCACTTCAATGCATGTATTTTTTCATTTTCTATCTAACTGCTATTTCATCTCTCCAAAATCGACTGATGAAACGTTTATCAGACGACGTAGCTTCGATGTGATGCGCGCGCAGCTATTGCCAACTGTTAGAGTTTTTTTATGTCGAAGTTTACTCTGTACTGAAAATAGACATAACCTCACTTTGGCCAAGGTCATTTCTGTGTTCAAAACATTGAAATGGTTCCTTTATCTGCTTGAAAGGAACGTTTATGTGAAGGGTGAAATTGCAAAAGGAGCCGATCTACATTTTCGTGGTTTTTTTTATGTCTATTTAAAGAATAAATTGCTCGAATTTCCGATTCACTCAATCTATTGCTCAATTTGGTGATGTAAATTGGGACCCATGATCCGCTAAAACTCTTTGTGATTTACCTATTTCTGAAATGTACAAATCGAATAATATTTTCAAAGCGATATCAGTGGTTTCCTTATTAATAGGGTATAACTTAACATACTTTGAGAAAGCATCCAAAACTACAAGGATATATATATGTGATATATTGAACTCCTCCACTTGATTTTGGCAAAAGTCCATAAAAATCTACAGTAACTAGATCGCAAGGTTCTTTTGAGTGGACAAGATTATATTGACATTCCGTCTTTATATTAAGATCTTTAAAACGTTGACATAAATCACACGAAAGAACGAATTTCTTAATATCACGATTCATGAATTTTCAGTAATAATATTGTCTTAAATACATTGTAGTTTTGTATAAACCCGGGTGACCTCATTTTGAATGGACACAATCTATCAGTTTTTTTGTTATAGTTTTTGGTATTACTACCTGCCATAGACTTAAATACTTGTATTTTCGGAATAAAATGTTTTCGTATAGAATATAAAAGTCCATGATTTTATTTCCTCTTAAATCATCCTTAATTTTCTAATATAAAGATCCTGTCCCTGCAATGATTCTAGATTCTTTAGATTATCGCATAAATCCTTACTCAAATCGATTTCATTGCAAAATAAATCTGACAACTCAGAATCTGTTTCAAACTGCAAAACATCTATGGACAAACTATGAGGCTGACTAGTTTTAAACTTTCCTCGAGGATTTCGACTAAAGAAATCAGCCACAAAATTATCTCGACCAATACAATAAAATACTTCAAAATCATATTGCTGAAGAACAATACAATAATCTAGCGTTTAGATAAGCTGCTGTAGTTAGAAATGTAAGACCCTTGTGATCAGTAATTATTTCGAATTGGCCAAGAGCTCTTTTACGGTAGTTGTATAATTCCTTTCGGCAGCATTCAAACATCGACTAACAAGAGAAATAATACAATGATTCCCATTCTGATCCCATTGGTACAAAACTCCACTAATATCAAGGTCGCATGCATCCGTTTGCCACTTATATTTAGCGCCTAGAATAATGTCACTTAGCTTTATGCTATCAACAAACGCAGCTTTCATAACTTCAAACGCTTTATGTTTTTTGTTTTGCCAAATCCATGGATTTTTCTCCTTCAAAAGATCTCTAAAGGGTTGTAATAGATTAGCGTGACGAGCAGTAAACTGACAATAATACGTACAGATTCCTATAAGTTGCTGTAATTGGTGTCTGTTTTCAGGTTTTGGGAAATTTCTGATAATTTCAAGTATATCTGAGAGTGGCCGAATTCCATCAGTTGAAAGCTCATAACCGAAGAAATTAACCTTTTTTGACAGAAAATGGATTTTTTCAATTTTAATGTAAAATTCTTTTCTTGTAACACAGTAAAAACTGATTCTATTGCTTCCAAATGATCATAAATGGAACCAGGGGTAGCTGTTAAAAAATCATCGATGTATAGACTCAAAATATTTTCAAATTGATTACCGAGTGCAAAGTTTAGTGATCTCATGAAAGCCGAACCTGCCGTCTTTAAACCTCATGGAATTCGATAGAATTGGTACATCTTTGAGTCATGCAAAAATGCGGTATATTTTCGTGAACCCTCGTGCAACGATAAGCAAAAGGAATAGGGCACATTTTTCTTGCAACTGTTTTATGAGGTTTTACTTTAATTTTATATGCAAAAGTGTCAGCACTATTAGTTTTAGGTGTGAAAAGTTTTTGAAATTCAGACATCATTTTTACGAAAACCTTCCTTTCATCATCGTTAAATCCCGTAAGTCGAGCTGCAATCGCCAAGACATCATTCAAGAAACTATCAGTGTCAGATGAATTTTCCTTACAACTTTTTTGTAACATGTCTAATGCAGTAAGAAATGTATTCTCTTCACAATTCTGTAGATGAAGATCTTTTTCGTATAACAGATTCCCACCGGCAAACTCGACAAGAGAAACTCCTTATATGATTTTCTCTCTGTAATCATCGCTAACATTACTAGAATTCATATTGATAGAATTCGTTTCTTGGTTATTATGGATGATAGGTTTATCACGAAACATTATATTATTACAAAATAATTTTTCCAACATCTCAGAAATATTTACATGAGTATAGTCATTATCAAATTGTAGAGAATGAGTCATATCATTTTCTGTATGATTCTCGATTCTCATATTAGAAGAGTTCATATCTTTTATTGCATGAGACTCATCTAAAGCACAAGATATAATAGTATTGTTTTCGAAATTACTAGTGTCGGGTCTCGTATTCTCTGAAAGAGATTGATTATCCCCCTGAATATTCATATTTTCTACTTGACTTCCTAAATTTTCACTAAAGATTATTTGTATATCAGTTATATTATCATCTCTTTTAGACACTAAAAGTCTCTCGGGGGGCATCCCGTCCAACGAAACAAATGAATCAGGTACAGGTGCTTCCGAAATTAAAATTGAAGAATGCTCATAATCTATTATTACTTTATTATCGATGAGCCAATTATTTCCAAGAACTACAGAACTAGAGAGTCTTGGCACAACTGGAAAAGAAGATTGATATTTGCGGCCACCAATTACAATTTCATAAAGAATTTGTTTTTTATTGTGATAGGCTTTTTCCGATAGCTGTTAATAATACAACATTCGACACCGGCAATTCAACTAACTTTCCACGTAAAAGCAAATGATTATAAAATTCATCAGATATTGCAGTCACCTGGCTGCCCGTATCAATTAATGCTGGAGTAGGTACGGAAAAGAAATGTACTGTCATTCCAGGGCATAACAGAATCTTTACGTGCACTGAGAGACTTTCGGGGTAGCTGATACTCCTCAAGTTTACGTGGCGCCCTGAATCGTGGTAGTAGGTTCTGCTCTTGCAATCGGAGTAGCAGCTACTCCGATCAGCGTAGCCCGTGCGCCAAGTCGGTATTCCAGCAGCGCCACTCCGTCGGTAGAACAGCTGTCTGTAGAATCGAAACGGCCGTTACTCTGTACTCCGCGCCAATTTGCCTGAAGCCGCTGGCATTCCGAGCACGTGCATAATCGGGTTTTGTTATTGTGTTTTTTATTGTTGTTGCACTGTGTCATGCATATTACCGCATAGAAGAATGGAGGAATTTTTCGGAAAAGCTGGGGAACTTAATGGTTTCAAGGAATTATTCGTCGCAGGTAAGTTTTTCTATGAATAACCTCAAAATTTTAGTATGAATTGCAAGCTTACATTCATAATACATTCATGATGATTTTGCTTGTTTTGCTAAGTAAATGAATTGGTTCAAATTGTCATGCTTTCTAACAATTATATTTATATCAGAGAAAGAAAGAGACAGAGAAAGAGATATTGTTAATCTGAAACTCATATATGTGGCTTGTACAGTTTTTTATGAACAAACTATCTTTTTGATTCCTAATCTCTCATGTCTCAGTTAGCGTACACTTATTTTTTATACTTTGAAAAAAGTTGTCTATACTGATCAGTCTGTTCGAGAACTAATGGTTCTGTTTGCTGAAAAATTCTGTATCAGTTTGTTTGAGTGCTAATAGTTGAGTCTAAACAAAACCTTAAAAAGGGTGTTTCTTTTAAAATTGGAAACTAAGTGTACGAAGAGCAAGTTCTTTTTTAAATAATGTGTTTCTTCTAAAATTTGGGAAATAAGTGTACGGAGAGAGCATGTTTTATTAAAATAGTGTGTTTCTCTTTAAAATTGGAAAAATAAGTACACGAAGAATCAATTTTCTTGAAAATAGAGCTTTTCCTTACCAGTCTGTTCGCCTACCATCCATGATTACAAGTTTCTTTCCGTATACTTATTTTTTAAAGTTTGAATATTTGACAATATTTTACTATAATTGAAGGCTGCGTCTAGTCGTCCCGAAAAAGTAGGGGGGTTGGACCAATATAATTTATGTGGCCAGTCACAGGGGTGCCTTCCCGCCCCCACGAGACGTTGGAAAAGGGGAGGGTATTTCACCAACATTATTTCTATGGCCAATCACAGGGGTGCCTTCCCGCCCCCACCCGAAAATTCGGGACGACTAGCCAAGCTTATGAAAAATATTGCACTAGTCATCCCGAATTTCGGGACGACGAGACACTGCGATAATTGAAACTAATTTATGAGTAATTTTTAAAATTGAAAAATGAGTTTATGAAGAGTGAATTTTCTCAACAAATGTTTATTTCTATAGCAATCTGTTCGACTACCATTCAAAATTTAAGTGTCCGTACATTTGTTTTTTCAATTTTTAATATTTGACATTATTTTATTGTAATTTAAGCTTTTGAGATGACGATTCTGTTATTTAAAATTTGTATGCCACCAATAGATCTCTAACGGTGGCAGAGGTTTATTCTGTTTTATAAAAATTTCATAACATGTTCTAAACTAGAATCTTCTTTAAAAAAGTATTATTATGATTGAAAATTTTTTAATTCGTTAAAATTCTGTTACAAAATAGTTTGTTTTTTATCATTCGTAGCCCAAGTGAAAGATGAAGACTTTTTTAATCTCCCAAAAGAAGCGATTGTAGGAATTCTCAAACAAAATATGAACGATGTTGTATTATTTCTACCACTGTACAGCGCTAGAAAATAAAATTATGTTAAAGCTCAAAATGCCATTTCAAATAATACTTCTATTGTTGATTTAAATATGTCCTGGACTGAAGAGACATTAAGTGAATTACCAATAGAGCATGTTAGTACACTTCCATATTATGCGAATAATTCAAGTATAATTCAAGACACGCTTATTCGAGTCGTCAATAGTCCTTTCTGAAACCGTCCTTATATCACCCTCACTCGCTCGTGTCTTGGCGGATTTAAGTCAGGCACTGCTATAACAAAATATTGTACGTTACACTTGTATCGTAATGTACTATTCTTTCATGTTAAATTACTTGTTCTGCCGTAGTGATATTCAATGCAGATTTTAAGTTAAACTTATCAGTTTTTAGAATTTCGAATTCTTTTACTATCACTCTAAGGTAACCTATTTTACATAATTTCTAACTGAAGTCGTCTTTTGAATTTTGCAGATGAATTTCAGTTTGTTGAAAATAGTCCGTATTTTTCATTGAAAAATACAATTGAAGGTCGCATTATTTTAGGAGCGTACAGACATTCAAAGATTTTGTTAGAAAAGAGGTTAACAATATTTTTAATTCAAAAATTGATCGTTGAAAATTCAGTTTCGTACAAGTGAGTTTGAATTAGATCGAATACACAGAGTGAAAAATGTGACGTCCATCTGATTGTTTCTTATACCACAGCTTAGCTTAATGCTTTATCGTTATTACTATTTTCTTTTGTTACAAAGATAACATTTATATACCTGCATATAAATGTTTTTTTTTTTACTTTTCATATGGCTTTGGCCGTAATTAGATGCAAAGCTGAGAAATGATAAAATATATCATAAGTCATAAGAACAAAACTTTTTTTCAGAATAACAAAGGCAAGGTTCATGGAAATTAGAAATCAAATAGCAGAATTGTTTCCTACTACAACACCTACAGGGCTACAGATTGGTACCACGAGCATCACGCCAATGTTCATGGCCAAAATATATCAGCGTCTGATTGCTTAGTAAATTATTATAAAATTTATAGGCAAAGTTTAGCATTAGCTGGAATCATTCAAGGAAAACTCACATCTGAGAATACCTCAAGCAATATCGGTATAGATGATGAAGGTAAAATTATTGAATAATCCTTATGTTACTTTTGTGCATTTTATTGTACTTATCATTTATTTTACTCGTATATAGAAAAATTATTTAATCAACGTTTACTATTTTAGACGCGAACACTGAATCAGATCTGAAAGCGCTAACAGATGAGAATCGTTCTGATTACACTATTAGAACTGTTTTGGATACGTGGACTGACTCTTTTGAGAAGAGACAGCAGATACTCGTACTGAAGAAAAACAAAAAGATAACTATACGATACGAGAGTTATTTAAATACGGTTATGTGCTTGCATTCTTCGTTCCGGCTTGAGTTGGTATATATTATTATTTTTGTTGTTGGTTAGCCACTGTGAAATCACTGACAATTTTTCAAAAATATACTATGCTGAATGTTTATATTATTTATAGCTTCAAACCGATAGTCATTCGGTAATAGAGAGTTTGGCTGAGACAAATGCTATTCCGAAAAATGTAGCAGATAATTTTAAAACTATTTTCAAAACACGCTGCACTAGTTTAACTCCATTGCTTTGCCAGCACGGAAATGCTTCACAAATAACATGCATTAAAGAATTCAGGAAAACACACAAAGACTACATCGCTGAAGGTAAATTTTTGCTTATAATTCGATATTCATATTCGATTGTTTATAAAACTTTGCCTATTGTAAAGAATTAAACTTTGAATGATTTTTTTATTATAGTTCCTAAACCTATGTTAGCATTATTTTATGCTGCATGTTTTTTGACAAAAACATACTCTGTTGCTACAAAGGAGAAAGGTGCTTTTACTTTTTCACGTGAAGAATGTGTTGAACATTTCATAAAATCGGTTGAGGTAATAATTTTTTCGGAAACTTATCAGAGAATTGAACTTTTTGAGAGATACGGGTATTACTATAACGGTTGATAATGTTTTGACTATTTTTAAATTTCAAACCGTTCTAATTGCCTGTGACAACTTAGGACTGAATGCCATATGTGGGATGGTAGAGTCATTCAAAGCTAATTGTTACTGTAGAATATGTATAGCAGATTCATTCGAATGCTCGCAATTGTGTACTGAAAAAAAATTATTATGGACTCAAGAAAACTATCATTCATATTTAATAAGAGCTCACATAAATGAAACTGGCTTAAAAGAAGATTGTGTGTTCAATGAACTGCGCAATTATCATTTTGTAATAAACAAAAGTGTTGATTTCATGCAGGATGTGCTTGAAGGGGTCTGTTTATATGTTATACGTGCTATTTTACACGAATTCATTTTTGAGTCTAAATTATTTACTCTTGAATATCTTAACTTGAGAATTAAGGAATTCGTTTTGTACTCAGATGATACAAATCAGCCCCCACCAATCGCATCTTGAATAGATTGAAAGGAAAATTGAATCTTAAATATTCTGCTGCTGAAATGTTGTATTTAACGCGATATTTAGGAGTAATTATAGGCGACAAAATTCCTCGTGATAATCAACACTGGAAAATGTATATATATTTGAGAAAAATAGTAGATATTCTTATGTCCCCAAGACTTGTTGATACGCACGTGACAACTTTAACGAAACTAATTGAGAAGTTAAATTCTATGTATTTACATTTTTATAAGGCATTAAAACCGAAATTCCACTTTTTTACACATTAGCCTACAATAATAGATTCTTTTGGACCATGTGTACACTATTGAACAATGCGGTATGAATCGCGTAATCGAGAAGTTAAAGCCAATGCTGTGAGCTCCAGCTCAAATAAAAATCTCTTTAAAACAATTGCGCTCAAGTAAGCGTTAAAAATGTGTAAAACATTCGATACATTCGAAAATAAATCTGATGCGATTTCATTTCAATCAAATGATTATAAAAATAACGATCAATACAACAAAGTTACTGTAAATGGAAGTGAATATAAAATTGGATATTTTATAGTCGTTAGCGTGGAAGAACCAGACTTTCAATTTGGGGAAATCATTGAAATTAAAAAGCTTGTATCAACTTATAAAACTGGAGATGGTGTGCACAAAACCGAATCAAAAGTACAATTTACTGTTATTATTTATGAAGAGATTTACTTTGATAACCATTTTATGGTCTACGTCGTTGAGAAAACTGGCGAAACTAAAATTGTTAACCGCGATAACACACCAAGCATGCCAGCTGTCGTTGCCTTGAAAAAGGAACACAATTACTGGATTATTCCACGATACATATTGTAATTAGAAGCTGTTTGTTGTAAATAAAATAAATATTTTGTTACAGTAAACAATATTGTCTCATTGACTTTGCATTAAGTTGTTAAACATTTATTTTATTTGTTTGTTTTTCACTAAATTTAATAAATTATCTAAAGAGATTATATAAACTCTGTTGTCAATTATTTGTTATCATAACATAAATTATAATTATCTAATATTTAAAAAATATCTTTCATCAAAATAAGAATGGGTTCGCATGAAAGTATATTTATATTTGCATATTTTATTCAAACGCTATTCAAACTAATAAAAGACTTTTTGTAATTATGAATCTATATTCAATAATTTTTTTAAATAATAGAATAATATAAATTCTTATCGACAGAGATTAAGTATATACACAAACACGCATATATATTGCCGTTATAAACCATTCATTATTGTTTATAACAGCAATTAAAACAATAAAAATACACCGCGCTTTAGCGATGAACGCGCGCTCGTAAATCGTGAGACGTGCCGCTCCGAGTTCGCTCCGACAATCGGAGCAGCCACTACTCCGATCCGTCGGAGTAGCGAGAGCGCGTGCAATATGAGTAGGGTTAGTTCATTTTCGGGACACGGGCTGCGCCAAACGTACGGCGCTTCTGTCGCCGCTGTTACGGCGAATCAGCTGCGCAGAAAGTCTCTCAGTGTGATGTTTTGTTATACCTGGATCATCTGCACAATCAAGATCATTTTCTAAATTTTCAAAATCTTCATAAAAATGTGGGCGCGACATTCCCATTGAAAACATCGTAGTAAAATACGCCGCTGTACAAGTTTATGGAAATGATTATAAAGCTTTTTAATAAATTAAAATCCAAAAACCTGTGCACTTAAAGCACTCTTAGTACTCTTAGTACAAACAAGAATCAATATTATAAATTAGTGTGCGCTTATGGCAACGTTTGATTGCGTTCTGACTTGAAGCTCGGGACTCGAATTTTAATTTCATGACTTGGCCCGCGCTTTTCCGCGATTCCGCGCCTTTTCGTTCTACACGGAAAAACTCGATCGCTTATTGGCTTATAATTCGGGAACGCCTATCATTAAGCATAAAATTGACTAATTTGTCATTGAATGCTTGTAAACGACTTTTATTCTATACAATTTCTCATTCAAATATTCACTCAAATACATAAAATCAAATTCGATTTGAATTTCCCGTTACATTGGTTAGAAGTGCGACTGAAGTGTGTGGTACTGTGTTTGTAGGAAGAATGTCTGGTGATGCATGTTGGAATGATGAAATTCAAGAAGCCGCCCAAGAAAAGAAAGAAGCAGATAGAAGAAGATTGAAAATGATTACAGACACAAAAAGAGGAAAGTTAAATTACTATTCAACGAAATTAAAGATTAAATCAGAACTGAAGAAGAGAAGCAAATGCGAAACGACTTTGAAGGAAGCAAGAAACCGTTTTAGAAGTGGACGCTGCTCAATGTGAAGGCAGGTAAAAGTACAGAGTTTGCCAGCATTAGGAATTGCAAGGTTGAAATGCTATATGGCACAGACGGGATACTAGACGCTTTGAAAGACTCTTTTAAGGAATTATTGGGAGATGAAGCTATAGAACACCACAACTACGATATAGAACACGATGCTTTAGAAAACTCAATTGAGATAGTCTGTGCCTCTGAGGTTAGGGATGTAATTAAGAACTTAAAAAATGGTAAGGCTGCTAGTGTAGACAGTATTAAGGCTTTTTAACTTTTAACCAAACATAAGAATTGTTTACCAAAATATTTGAATTCTTGACCAAAATGATGAAATTTCAACAAACGAGATTAATTTTCAACCCAAAAAAAAAACAATTTTTAACCAAATACACGCATTTTTGAAGAAATAGTTAAATTTGCAACTTGTATTTGTTAAATTTTCCGACAAAGATTTATTTTCAACAAAAAAAAACAACTTCTGAACAAAATAACTCAATTTTCGATCAAACAAGTGAATCTTTAAAAACATGAATTTTCAACAAAGTAGTTTAACTTTTAACCAAATCGTTCAATTCAATCAGAAAAGCTAAACTTTTCACCGAATAGTTGAATTTTCAACTAAAAAAAATGAATTCTCAAACAAAAAAGGGGAATTTTCAACAAAAAAGTTCATTTTTAAAGAAATTGTTATATTTGCAAGTCAACAAGATTAATTTTCTACAGAGCAGATGAATTTTCTAGCCGAAGATATCAGTTTTCAAAAGAAAGTTAATTTAAAACCAAACAGTTGAATTTTGAACTAAAATTAAGAATTTCCAACAACAAGAGAAATCATGTTTTACAAATTAGTTCAACTTTAAACCAATTATTTTATTTTTCTATAAAAAAATATGAATTTTCAACCAAATATGTAATAGTTGATATTTAAAGCAAAAAATATTTTCATTTGAAATCAGCAACAGTAGAAATTATTTTAAAAAATAGACGAATTTGCAACAAAACGGTGGAATCCTCAACCAAAACGTAATTATATTCAAATAGAAACAAAACAACATGATGCTTGTTCCCTATGGAAATGTTAAAAATTCTAGAAGCCTTTAATTCGATTCAAATTAGCCAAAGATCTTTCAGTCAGATTTATACAGACGTACACATATTGAGATTTGTGTACTAATGAGTTAATTAGTCTAGGCTGTAGATGTTTCTAATTACTAAAAATCGATTTTCCTTCCTAAAAGTATTTAATCTAGAAAATAATGAATGAATAAAAAATTCCTGACAAACGGATGACACAGAAAGCTCCAAGTTCAAGTCAGCTTCAAGTAAGCTGATTACTCCAAACTGAGGTAAACTGTACGTGGTCACAGCCCTGTAAGGTGCTGCCTCTAGCGGAGTCCGCTACCTACGCTACTTACCTTGCGTTTACCCAGCTTGACCGATTACCTGTAACATCTCGTAATCTCGGTTTCTGCTGTGGAACAAGTACATCAAACAGACTTATCTTGAAATTTTTGTATTATTTGGTTGAATAGTCTAGGTTGTATGTGTATCTGATTACTAAAAATCATACCACTTTTGTTTTCAGAATATATATATATATATATATATATATATCCTGAGTATTTAGGCATAGAATGCAGCCATTGAAGATGGTAAAGCGACTATCTGTAGAAGGTTAAAACAAGAGGCTCAAATCGATCATCTCAGAGTGTCGACTTGTTCATCTCGAACGGTCGACTCAAGCGTCATAGAGAGTCGAACCGATAATCACAGAGGGCGGAATTGATCATTATAAAGGGTCGAATCGCTCATCACAGAGGGTCGATTTGGTCATATCAGATATTCGACTTGATCTCCTTGGACAGTCGACCTGGCCATCTTAAGGGGTCGATTTGATTATCATACATTTTCTATATTTGTTGTCCTTCTCCAACTTATTCCAGTCTCTCTCTTATAAGACCCTGGAAATTATAAAATTAAGTGGAACCTTTAAGACCTGAAAATTTAAATGAAATACATGAATTCTGAAAGCATTTTTTATTCTTTGTGGACAGTGAGGTGTATAAGACATTATTTGATATGCAAAGACAGTGCACATTGACAATATATTTTTTGGAGCACGAAAGGCTGAGAACACGGCACGGTGTCACACTGAATTGTAAGATTTCAAACATTGAAGTGAATTCAGAAACCAATATCCAACATCTCGTTACTTTGTGCATCATCAATGAATGCTGAAATTGTTTGCACGTTTTCAGTTTCAAACGACCCGGTGACAACAAATTGATAGCTGAACGTCCAGTTACGCCTTCCTCCTTAATCCCTTGGAAGCATCAAATTTGACGTTGAAAAATCAAAAGAATAAGGTTAATTCACTTTCCATCATGTTCTCTCTTATGCACTCACTCTCCACGAATGTTCGAAATATCTTAAAGCAGTTTAAACTGGTTACAAACATGTTTAAGTTTAATAAACAGCAAATATGAGGCTAAACGGCTCAATGACATTCACTCACTCTGAAAATGCTCTATAGTCGAGACCACGGTGCTCCCAACTCTCGTATCCTTTCACACTGCATGCATCGTGTCGACAACCGGATTGGTTAAGGTTGGCGCGCTTATTTGAAATGATTAGATGCGAAAAGCAATTATGTACAACAAATAATAAGAGTAAAATTATTAAAAATAATTCTTTGCTCACAAGGAAGACTTTTAAAGTGAAATTTAAATTATTTATCAGATTTTCTCCTTAAAAATAAATGATCGATTTTAATTTTAAAGAAAGGAATATCTTTTTTATCCTAAATATGAATTTACAATTATTCTTAGTATTCTTATGCACTTTACATGTATTATTTGTTGTGAACATTTGACTTACACATTCAATTATTTTAAATAAACACGCCAACGGTAACTAAGCAGGTTGGCCCTCCGCGATGGGTCATTTGCTCTTCCGTGGATGGTCGAAATGAGTGAAAACAAGATGATCCTATTGACCATCCCGAAAGGTTACCTTGCTTATCCCTGGTAGTGAGTCTCTTTAGACCATCTAGAAGAACAGACTGGCTCTCTAAATTTTGACCCTCTAACTTTGACCATTCATTTTTGTCCGTGTAGGAATAATGACTTTCCTTATGTCTTTTGTAAACTTCACAGTCTTTTCTAGAGAGTATAGAAATTTCTTTTGGTATAGGTAAAATTATTTAATAATTTATTAGTTCATTATAATAAAATTAATAACTTCAGAATTTAATGTTAACTTTTATTTATTTTAATGTTAAAAGTGGTAATATATTTGATATCGACTAATTTCGATTCAAACTAACAATATTTAGGTATCCAAATAGACAGACAGACATACAGTTAACGTCCAGATTATATTATTTTTGTGATTTATGAATTTTAGTTAATTGGTGAAGCAGGAAGACAGCGATCATTCGACTAATAATTAGTTTTTGACTAAATCAAATTCAAAATGAAGCCTTTCTTCGCAATTATTAAAAGGTGTCATGTGAATTCTGAGAAATGAAAAAACATTCCTTAACAATTTTTGTACGCAGTGTTTTTTATTTTCTCCGTAATGTAACATCTAGATAAAATAATAAACGCAATAATGTGGGTACTTCTGAACACATTGTTTAGATTTCTTTCTGTGTGCTCGTGTGAACGATAAACTATACAAATACAGATAAGATTACAAAATTGAAGTATTTTATTGCCGTTTACAATATGATACTTCGAGCTGACAATGCTGAATTTCTGAATAATTCAAGAAATTGCATAATAGAAAATACAAGAAGAAAGATGTTATGTATTAAAATATTGTGTTCCAGTATAAAAATAAATGAACTTGGAAAAAACTGGGCTATTGGTTATTTCTTTTTATACAGTATATTTTCACATCGAAATTTACACGAAAATTCTGTTTGAAATTAGATTTAACAAACTTTTTTGTTTATTTGAAAGTTGAGCCTCCTCATACATCTAGTACTGTGAACGTATTGACTATATGCGTAACCCATACTGCTACACTCTACATATGTAACATCTGTTTCTTGTATAATAATAATAATAATGATAATATATATCGTATATCTACGTATACGCACTGCTGAAAAATAGTACAGAAAATTATGGAATTTGATAGACTCTCTATCCAGAGAAAACATGAAATTTGATAGACATCCTCTAAAACTAATTCATATCAACTTGACGAATCAAACTGTATCAGAAGATTTGATTAAAATCCTATCTCATTCATTCAAACTATATTTTTCTAGCATCATATTTTCATTAAAATTCTATCAAATCTCATTAGTACAAGGATTGTATCAAATTCTATATGTTTCGGAGTCTAGTGTGTTTCTATAAAATACTATCTGTTAAACAATCGTATGCACTTCTATGAACACTTTCTCATTAAAACTCTATGAAATCTTAGCGGGACACAAATTTATCAAATCCTGTGCTTTAGAATTTTTGATATTTCTATCAAATCCTATTTATCGAGAAATCGTATAGTTTTATATAAATCAATCTATCAAATCTAATTAAGCACATGACATTTGTCAAGTACTTTTATCAGATACGCAGAACGTTTTATAAAATTCTTTCCATTGTGAAATCTTATTCTTTCTTATAAAAATTGTCTCCTTCCATAAGATTTGACAGAGTTTGAATGACAATATTTTGGTATCAATGCATATGACTTCTGGACGAGTGGCATTAGATAAAAATTTTCTAGGATTTGTAAAATAGGATTCGATGCATGTATGGTGCGGATAAGATTTGGTAGAGGTCCAATAAAAACTGTTGATAGAAAAAGTATAAGATTTTACCACGGATAGAATTTGATCATTATTTTCGAGATTTCAAGAACTAGGATTTAGTACAGTTTCCATGGGAAAACGTTAAGTAACAAGTATGTAAGCTTTCTCAAGAGACAGAGTTATAGATAAAAACTTCCAAGATTCAGGAACGTAGGATGCGATACAAGTCTTGTGCGCTTTGAGCTTGCGTTTTAAAACAATTTTATACCAAAAAACGTATACAAATTTATAACAATTATTGAAACACTGAAACATTTCGCTTTCATACAAATTAACAGCATTTTTATTCAAGCATTTGATAGAAATTGATTGCCTTTTTAGCGGGGCACCGTGGGACCCTTCTGATAAAGATGATTATTAAGTTTGGTAGACTTTCTATCAAAAGCGTTTGATAGAAATTTCAGATAATTTCCAAAATTGCAGATACAGAAAGTGGATTGAAAAGTATTAACTTTTTTTATCAAATACTCTGAAACTTTTCTAGTAGGGTAGAACACATTCTTAGTTTATTTAGTTGTGTGAGTTACGCACATGGTCAATACATTTAACTTGAATTATTATTCTATATAGCCAGGACGCCTGTTTATTCTCTCAACAAAATGGAAAAACCGATCATTCAGAGAATCGTTCTGCGGTATTTGTACAATTTCATTGACAACGTTGTCATGCAAGTGTAATTTAACTCTTGCGTGTTTAAGCTCTTCCGTCGTACTAGGAATAGGAACCACGAATGGAAACAAATCTCCAGCCAGGACTAATCCAATTACGTACTCATGAGTGTCATCTAATCCTACTTCGCAAAGGTCTGGTCTTAACGTGTAAACATGACCTGGATTTAGTAAACTTTCGTATTGGCGAACGCTAATTGGAATGGGAGGATGAATTATAGCATTTCTACGTCGCAAAAGTAATTCTGAAAAAATGAAGTGTAATAATCAAATTAATGATTGTATTAGCTATTAAATTATTGTATTAATCATTTAATTATTTCAACAAAAAATAGTTGTCTATTCGGGTCATCTAAAAACAACGTAAGTCGATTTGGTTGGAGGGGCGGTTTGGTGAAATAATATTGTTTCTTATGAATTAACAAATAATTCAAATGTCAAATGGATAGTTGAATTTTTAACCAAAAAAAAATAATTCTCAAAAAGAATTTAATAGTTGAGTAAAAAGACAAATATTCAGCAAAGTTTAATCCTTAACCAAAAAGAATCATTTCATTCAAAATGTTAAATTTGCAAATCAAAAAGAGAAACTTTCTAGAAAACTGTTGAATATTCAACAGAATAATTGGATGATCAACCAAAAAGATGAATTTTCAACCAAAAATATTAATCTTCTACTAAAAGAAGAATTTGAGTCAAAATACGAATACATGCATGCGTAACCATATAGTTAAATTTCGAACCAAAAAGATTAATTTTCTACCAAAGAGTCAAATTTTCTACCAAACCCACTTTAAAAAGTGAACCCCTGTTAATCATGAAATGTTATTATTTCCCGCAAATAATGACATAATTAACGAATGCTAAGAGTTTTTAACGATATTTGGCAATTATTTAAAAAATTTTTTCACCTGTAAATCTTAAAAAGTTACATACTTCTAGAATTAATAACGCAGTTAATGAATGCGTACATTTGCGTGACCCCATTATATGCATTTCAAACTTTTGTAATTAATTATAAACAAACTAAGCGTCCGATCGAAAAACGGAAAATACCTTTGGACTTGTCACTGAAATATCTAGGTGCACCTTTTTCGTTCTTTAATACTATTTTTCAAAAAGTTAAATTATTTTTTAACCTTTTTCAATTGTTATAATCGAACTCAGCGTGCGATTGGAGAAGAAACAACACGTTTACATTCGTTTCGAAAATATCTCAATCTTTTTTTTTAACAATGTTGTTAACAATTTGTCTACGTAATTTAAAAAAGCGTACATTCAGCTTTTAATTTTAAGTTTGCTTAGTTGGTTGATAATTAATTACAAAAGTTTCAAATCCATATATGGGAACACGAAAATGTACGCTTATGTTGAATGTCGTAGAAAAATTGTTGCCAACATTGTTTTGGAAAAATGACCATTCAGATCGACGTTCAAATCGCGTATCTATTTGCCACATATCCAATTAGTATAAACTAATTTTAGTTAATATAGACGGCCTTGAATGAATTCATATTTTGTTAATAAGTATAGAGTAGATTCACTGCAAAATTAATCAATATGTCGAATAATTGATTCAGTAGCTTTCTAGGAATGATTAGTAACGATCAATTTTCTTTAATTGAATTAGTAGAAGGTCAGTAATAGTTAGTCAAAGTTTACCAATTCATAGATTCATAGAGCACCCTGCGTTGGGATAAAAAGAATTATTTTAACTGCAACTATTGCGAATAATAATTATAGATATTATTATATTTACCAACAGAATTAGTCAAAATAGCTAAGGTGAAACAGAGGATGCCGATTACTGTCCTCATTATGTTGAAATAATGGAAATCCACTAGTGAAAAATTGTGATAAGAACGTAACTAATGAATATTCTTCAATATTTTTCAAGCTATATATACTGATCGCTATCTTATTTGCTATTGCAAAGTCTGTTTCATTTATTCAAGCTATTAAGCAAATTGATAAAATGTGGAGGAACCAAGACGAGTTATTACGCAGTGAAAAAATCTGTATTTGTTAACACACATGATAAGATTTTATTTTTCGTTCAAAAGAAAAAAATTAAGTACATGTACAATTGTACATATACAGTCGAACTTCGATAACTCGAACTCCGATAACTCGAAGTTTGTTCTCATTCCCGGCCAAAAGTCCTATCGTGTACGTGTTAAAAATATTGGATAACTCAATCTTCGATAATTCGAATTTCGCGATATCTCACACAAAATCTTCCTGCCCATTTGACTTTTCAGACTCGATAACTCGAATTTCAGTATGTACTTACAAATTTTAGGAAGGACATTTGTACCTGATTGATGAACGTCAGGAAACTTATGTATTCTGAGTATTTCAATATGTACAGATGTCCTTCCCAAAATTTGGAAATTCACAGAATCATTGAGGGCAGGTGTTCATGAGTCATGCGATCCTTATGAAACCTGAGGTCACAGTCCCATGGAGGTAGATTAGTAGAATAGTGGAATAATTTGGACCAATGATGTGATTGTTAGAGTTTGTACAAAATACTAATTGGCCAAACTACTCCACTATTCTACTAATCTACCTCCATTGGACTGCGCTCTGAGACCCTTGAGTTCAGTTGACGCGAATCATCCAAGTTGAACGTTTTCCTATTTAATCATGGATATAAGGAAATGTATCACTTTGAGTTTGAGTGATAAAGTTAAAGTGATTCGAGAAGTCGAAAAAGGTATGAAGAAGAAAAAATACATTGCGGCAGCATTCGGGATTCCACCAAACACTTTGTCTACGATTATAAAGAAGA
Source organism: Andricus curvator (assembly GCA_932195095.1). Taxonomy (NCBI): domain Eukaryota; kingdom Metazoa; phylum Arthropoda; class Insecta; order Hymenoptera; family Cynipidae; genus Andricus; species Andricus curvator. Next base: position 24,402 of record CAKNYM010049838.1, read on the forward strand.
AAGATAAAAATTTTTCTGCAGCTGAAAACTCTTCATTTCAACCTAATCGGAAACGAATGAAGCTTTCTGCTTTTCCAAACCTGGAAAAGTGTACTCTAAATTTGATACGACGTGCTCGGGACGAAAACGTTCCTATTTCAGGGCCAATAGTGCGATAAAAGCTGAACAATTTGCTAGTGACTTGGGACATAAAGAATTCAAACAAGTCTTGGGTGGTTAGACAATTTTAAGAACAGAAATAGAATTGTGCACAAAGTTTTGACTGGTGAGAGTGCTTCAGTGTCAGAAGTAGATTGCGAAATGTATCGTTCGGAAGTGTTACCTGGCTTACTGGAAAAATATACGGAGGATGACATTATCAATGTTGATGAAACGAAGGCAAGAAAGATCGTGACATTAATCTGCGGTAAGCGATCTTTGAATTAAACAAAGCTTGGGAAGATGTAACAAGTGAAACAATCGCTAACTCTTTTCGGAAGGCAGGATTTACGAAAACTAACCAAGAACAGCATACTACAATGAGCAACGTTGGAGAAGACTTTTCTGAAGAGTGGTCTCATTTTCAGACCAGAATAGGCTTGGAAAATGTAGATCTTGAAGATTTTGTGATCGTCGACAACCAGCTACTTATCGCAGAAGATTTTACTGATGAAGATATTTTAGAGAATGTGAGTTTGCTGTTAAGAATTTTTTTTATTTATGAAAATTCTAATCGTTTTCAATTTTATTAAAAAGGTCTGTACATTATACAACCCCCTACTGATATTCTACAAATGGATTGGCCCTTCTATTTATTCAGTAGTGTAGTGCTTTTTTATATTTATTCCAAGTCACTTTAACCTTGAATTTTTTTAGTGTATGAAAGAGGCTCAAGAGTAAACAGAATCAGAAGAGGAAGACGAATCCACAGATGAAGATGTCATTTCACCTACAACAATAATAGAAGCTAGAACAGGTTTGGACGTCCTACAGAAATTTATCCAAGAAGGTGATGATGTACCACAGGAAATTTTTAGCCAACTCGGCAAGATTCGGGATTTCTGTGACAAGAAAACCAGATCAAAGCAGCAAAAAATAACTCAATTTTTAAAGTAATTCGAGTAAGCAAAGCTCCAGCTAGTAAGGCTTCATACAAAAAGTAACTTTCGATCCTGATTATTCCATTTTGTACAATCGGCCCTTTTCAGGGCCAACAGATTTTTCTTACGAGGAATAATCTTATTAATATCAAACATGCACTCGTTTAGTGGTGGTTCGAATTATCGAAGTTCGACTGTAGTATGCCATTTACTATTAGGAAGAATACACAGAAAGAGACTAAGATAACAACTGTTTTTGCGATTTTTCTTTGTCTTCCTTTAGCCGTTGCCGGGGAATGGGGGAAAACCAGTTTTTGAGCAATTGTTTAAATTTAGGGTTTGCAATCACTCCTTCCTTATTTTTTAGTCTTTTACTCTTTCATGAGCTACAAAATGTCATTTACTTACTGTTTTTATCCAAAATTGTTGTAACTGATGCTGTGTTACAATATTAGCTTGAGTTGTAAAAACACTTATTCGCTAGAGCATCATAATTCTGAAAATATAACCCTAGAAACACATCACCATAAAACATATAGCTTAAAATTTTGGAGTTTCTTTCTGCAAACATTTTACTTTATTATTTTATTCTATTAAGAACCATTAATGATATTCAAGTCAACCATAAATTATGTGTCATCCACCTTGTTAATATTATTAATGAATAAGAAATATATTTAATAATATTACATTTCTGTGAGTAATGAATTAAAATATTTCGGTTAGGCAATCAATAATAATAAAACTGATTTTTTTTAACGATGAAATTTGTTTTTATATTAAGAAACCCTTCACAGAAAAAGCAAACACTTAATTTAAGTCGAAAATTGGAATTATTTTAAGGTGTAACAAAAAGAAGCATATTAAGCCTGAAATTAAGAATTTTTTTCAATCATTAGAGTAAGCAAACAAAAAGACTGAAATTCAGGCAGTAAAAATCTAACATTAAGGTAGTAAAGGCCCCGAAATTCAGGTAGTAAAGTCCTGAAATTAAGACGATATTTATACTGAAAAAGGTAGTGTAAGGTTGAGATGACATTGAATTAAGGAATCTCCTTGCTGAAAGTAAGTCGCATATTTATACTGAAATTATGCATCTCCTCACCCCTCACAAAGAACAATGTGCGTTTACTGAATACAATTTAAGATACACATACAAAGCGTCACTTGAAGCGCGGGCGGACTAAATTACAGAAATGGAGCAGAATACGAAGAACGCATCGTGTCACGCCTACCCTGAAAGGGAAATGGCTTAATGGTATACAAGTGCTTTATTCATGATCGTGTGTATACTTAAATTCAGTTGCTTCCTTATTTCAAGTCAAATTTGAAATTAAGTGGAATATAATTTTAAGTATTCGTTTTCACTGTGTTATTATACAAAAACTACCCCTTGAAAATTATGAATGTTTTGTGTTGATGATGATAGTGAAAGACGTAGGGTCCGATGCAGTGTACGACGCCGTTTACGAAATCACGAACAGTTTTTTCTAATAATATAACTAATTATAATAATAGGTAATAACACAAATTAATATAATATTTCATTAGAATATAATTCCCACACTTTGGTTATCGCTTGCAATTAAACAAGGTTATATATTTATTAAAATAATTTATTTGAACTCGTCGGTGTTACAATATTTTAAGTAACTATTAGGTAGCGTATCAAACGAAAGGAACGCATTAGAAATGTTTCGATTAAAAAAAAAAACAGAGTCGGTTTTTGGATCGCAAAATGTCTAAACCGACATTTAGCGACCATTTAATGATATTCTAGGTGTACAATTAAGTTCAAAATTATTTAATCTCTAACTTTATTCATAAAATTGACAAAAAAGACACATTGATTCTTCCAACAAATTTTAGAACGATCCCCTAAGCGTAAATAATTAAAAAAAAGGTGAGGTCATAATTGTTTATTTAAATGTAATTAGTAGCATATTAGTTTTTTTCTTCCGCTTTACGAAAAAATCGTAATTTTCATTCCATTTTAATTTACAAAAATTCATACTATTTCTTCAAAGATTCTTTGCAATTCTATCCGTGACGCTTATAATAAATATTATATAGGAAAATTTTCAAATTCTAAAAATTTGCTATGCGTGGTGCGGGTGGAAGATCAGGATCACCAAGTAAGTAACTTATTGATTTTAATTGCAATTTTATTCAAGTCGAAACAAGGACAAGTGCTGACAAAGAGCTAGGGAAGAACTTGAAATAAATAAATATAAGTAGGCATTGTATTGATCAATACATTGCACAGACATATATAAAGTATGGATAATACAATTATTATTATCAGGTTACATAAGGAATGACTAAATAAAAAAATGTACGTATTCTTTTAATTAAATAATGTTTATAAAAACGTTACGAATAGAATTGTAAAGAACCTTTCAAGATATAGTATGAATTTTTGTTTAGACAAAATTTAATGCAAATTACGTTCTTTGCGTAAAAGGGGAAAAATATACAAATAACTACATTTAAATAAACAATTATGACGTCAACTATTTGCTGATTATTTTTTGTAAATTTGTTGTAAATTTTATAAATCAAGTGGAAATGAAGTAATTTTGAACTTAACTCTAGATAGATAAATAGATAAACGTTTATTTTACAGCCTGCTGGCCTTAAAAAATTGACTTGCTTACACTTCCATTTTTTACAGAATTTTCTTAAAACTAACACTTAAAAAACTAACATCCATCCATACCTTATATCTAAGACCGCACGCTCTTATCGCCTTGCCTTCCTCGCTTCGCCTCGCCTCGCTCGCATGACCCTACTTTTCGCATTACCTCGCATTGCCAAACTCTACTTCCGCGGCTAATACCTAATACTTATCTACTATTTACAATATTTACAGATTACTTATATCTACTTCCTCTCCTATTCAAAATCTTTCCTTCTCCATTCCTCTTCTTCCTTCTTCTCCATCTTACCCAACACTCCTTCCACCCATGCTACTGCCCTTTTGTCTCCCCTTTCATGCATCAATACCTCCATACTTATCCCACTCCTTTCCACCTCCACGCACTCTTCCAACCAGTGCTCCACTCTTGCATCCCCCTTCCCACACAGTTCACACATTCCCTTCGCCCTAGAGAGCCAGTACCTATTCAAACCCTCAATGCAACCACATCTCATTCTCGCTGTAAGCTCCTGACTTCCTTTCTCTCCTTTCTCACATAAATATTGCGCCCTCGCCCTTGGCATAATCCAAACATAGTTACCGTTGAACCCTGACTCTCTTATTCTCTCTTCCCCTGCTGTCTTCTCTCTCTTCATGCCGTTTTTATTAACCAACTCATATACCTTTCTTCCTTCCTCGTGCATCCTTCTCACTTCATCCATCTGCAGTCCATTCGTTCTAAAATACCTTTCCCTTTCAACCTCCATCTTCCTACCGCCTCTCCTGTTCTCCTCCTCCCACCAACACTCCCTAACCAGCTTACTTCCCCCCTCTTTCAAAAATTTCTCCTCATATTTACACGCCCGACTCCCCGCTAGAATCCCTACACTCGTTCTCCCCGTTTCCCTCCTGACAATATGATTAGGCGCGTTCCTTGCCAACCCCAGTGTCCACTTTACATACCTCTCCTGTGTCCTATTTACCTCTTCACTTTCCTTCCACCCCCACACCTCTATTCCATACAATAGCACACTCATCACTAGTGAGTCAAACAATTTCATTCTCCTTCCAAAATCATCTGAAAATAACTTCTCTTTTATGTGACCATCCGCTCCACCATTCCTCCGAAACAAGAAGCCCAGGTACACAAACTCTTTCACCTCCTGCACCGCCTTTCCCTTCCACTTCCACTCCGCTCCCTTATCCCTTCCCCTCCTTTTCTGAACATCATAACCTTGTACTTTTCCGCATTCAGCTCTAACCTGTTCTTATCCAGGTATCTTCTCAACCTCTTCACCATCTCCTTTAAGGCCTCCTCGCTTCTTGCCTCCAGCTTACTTTCCATATCCGCAATTAAAATCGCAAAAAGCGTTGGGCTAAGCGGACACCCTTGCCTTAACCCCCTATCCATCCAGAATCCCCTCCCCTCCTCTCACCTTATCTTCGGTCTTTTCATATATCTCCCTTACCCTCTCGATCAGGCCTCTCTCCACTTCACCGAAGGAAGCGCGCCTTTCAGATCCACAGAAAACGCGTACACTCTCGACCCCTTCTTCGCTAATTCTCTATCCACACGTGCTGCAGAACGTGCATATTGTGGATAGTACTCCTACCAGCCCTAAAGCCCGCCTGCGTCTCCGGCAATATTCCTTTTCCCTCGACATCCTTCCGCAGCCTCTCCGCCACCACCATCGCGTATACTTTATACGCCGTATTCATTAGCGTAATCCCTCTGTAATTTTCCTGCCTATCCCTATCTCCTTTCTTATACAGTGGCACTATTAATCCTTCTCTCCACCCTCCTGTGAATCCCTCCCCCCTCCATACTTTCTTCACTACCTTCTTCAGCCTCTCCCTAACCTCTTGTGTTAAAAACGCCTAATTTTCTTCCCCTGGCCTAATTAGCTAAATTTCTCAGGGTACAATTATAATCTGTATGTCTCGAGATTGGAGTCTTACGTCTTTTCAGTTTGAAAAATTAAAGATAAACAAATGATCAAACAAAATTTCAATACTCCTGACGCATGAATTCGGCGTGCTACTAAATTTAAAAATAATTGCAAAAATATTAAATTTAATCAAAAAGAATCCTTCGAGAAAAGTGAGACACATATAATATTTAAAAAATACTGCCCAGATAAAAAACAATCAAAAAGTATCTGGAGCCTCCTCAAGGTCGCAAACGAAGCAAAGGGCAGGGACAAACTCGCTCGCAACACAAAGGTCGAGGTTCTTGACTTTGACCCAACATAAGAGGAACTGGAATTGAGGGAATCCGTGAAAAAAACTTCGTTTGACACAGACTGGCCAGATAAAGTTCATCTTCACCTTTATCCCAAGATCGACCATCTTCCGGGGACAGCGAGATACGTGGCGTTCCCAGGGGCAGCCCTCAAGAGGAAGCTGAGAGGAGCTGACAGTTGAGCCAAGCAGGCCAATTAAAAGGATGCCGAGTCGCTGCGTACTTATCCTACCCAGATAACAAAATGCCTGCACAGTGCGAGGATTATGGGTCGCGCGCGTGCGGATAAGGCCGCATTACGTGAGTTCATATCACCACGCAGATGTGTCTTCCATGTGTTCGCATATGTTTCGCATGTCCTGCGAGTCGCACGTGTGCGGATGAAAAATTCTAATGTCTTGAAATAAATTTTTTATTCTGATGAAAGAGCAAGATATGTACATATATGTTTTGAAAAAAAATTATTTTCACTAAAGGACATAGTTATATGAACTTGTTCAAGTTATACATGTATCTGAAATGAATATTTCAATCCAATATTGAATCTTAAATATGTACTAAGATCACTTTTTCGAAATACAATGTGTATTTGTAATCATATTTGGAGCTAATAATAATGAAACAGCAGAACACATACAAAATAACAGCGAAAGCGGCTTGACGAACATTTTTGGAGTTTTAAATTAAATCTTAAATTTGTGCTAAGATCACTTGTTCGTAACATATAACTTAGTGTACTTATTTTGAGCTTATAACTTTCTTGAATAATAGAATATATATCTTATCGTTAATCAACAATGCAGGTCACTTTACACTTATCTTAATCGTCTATTTAGATATATATATATTTTTTAAAGATGTCTTATAAGTAACCATTTGCACTTAGTAACTCACATAAATCACAAAGCATGTCTCAAATAATCTCAAAATCTTAAATAACATATCAGGTTAAAAATTGGAGTCTGTGCTTAAAATTATTTTCGTCAATACTGATGAAAATCACTTTTAAAGTTATAATTGAGTTGATTAAATAGTGACAAAATTCTTGAAAATTAAAAATTATTATGTCAAAAGTAAAAAATCGGGTCCCCTGGACCGAGTATGACACCCAAGAGTAGAAATGAAGTACGAAAAACGCAGGTAATTAACAGTAAATACATAAGTCTGTTAGAAGCCTCGGTGGCTCAGACGATAGCGCGTCAGGCTTCCGTGCAGGAGGACTGGGGTTCGATCCCTGAGCCGGTACCAATGGTAATTTTTCTATGTACTTCTACTGGGGCTTCAGTGGTTCGGAACCCACCTTAAACTGTAGGTCCCCTCAGAAAAAGCTGGTATCGTACCAAGGTGGGGCTCCATGTCGAGGGGACTAGCCTTGGAGGTCGAAGCCGATTCTGTGAAGACTCGAAAATGAGTCAGCGTTCTTCTTGCGTTTGGGGACTCCTATAGGAGGCACAACGCTCGATGGTTGCTGGCCGATTTCGAGTAATGAACACACACACATACACTTACATAACACACCAGGACAGTGCTTCGAATCTGAGCATCTCCCTGATGACCTCAGAGGGATCGCTCCGTACACCCTAGCCTGCTAGGGAGGCTGCCGAATGGCAGAGTGGGTGAGGATCACTTTGCCTGATCAACAAAGGAGGACGTCATTTATTGTGCGATAGGTATACCTGGCACCTGAGAGGTATAATCTCAGAACGTTGATAACAACAAAAAACCACCGAGATCCAAAAAAACACTCGGCGAAGGATGGCCGGATTCGTAGTACTGCCTTGAGAATAAACACGGGTATGGCACAGTAGGCTTTATAGCTTGAGCGCCAGGGGTGGTACCTCTCGGGCCCCCCCGCCTACATTACAACTATCAACTATCAACTAAGTACTGTTATGAGATCAAAATTTTATAAACATGCGTGTAAATCCGTACGTATTTCCTCTAATAATTCTTTTTTCAAATTCACTATCCTTTTTAAACGAGAGATTACACGTGTTTTCTGGTGGTAATACTCGCGAATTTACTTTCATATTTACTCACAAATATTAAAAATAGGGCAGTCTCTGTCAGTTTAGTTTCTACACTAAGTCCTTAACTTCAAACCGATCGTCTCCCTGAAATTCGTCTTCATGCACGGGATCAGATTCTTCATCAGCCAGTTTTTCTAAAGCTTCTATCCTGGTCATCAGTGCGTTCAAATGTTCCTTTTCATCAATTTCAACTGGGGATATTGTCTCTACAATTTTTTTCAAGGAATTTCTATACCGTTGCTTAGTAATGCGGAGCACCTATAGCATTTTTTCTTTATATTCAGCCTTGGTATCAGGGCTTCGGAACAATGGACATTTTTGTACAGAATCTGAAATTTTATTTTAATTTATCTTCCAAATTTGATATAAATATTATAACATCTTTAAATTCAGTTTCGTAATAAAATATTAAGGATGATTTACAGCATAATGTATTAGACACCATTGTGTCACGAAAACTTTTCAAAATTCTTTCCCCCAGTCCATGAAAACTTGGAAACCAATTCATCCGTCATCATTGATTTCAGAGCAGAATTTAAAACATCTCTGACTTCGCTCCGCCTAAGTGCAGTAGATAGTGAACCTAAAAATACATTATGTTTTATATTTTACTATTAATTTTCTCTTATTTTCTTAAAAAGAAAACATTGCATTTTTTAAATAAATCTTTAGCTTTCTATAGAAATTTATACCAGAGTTCTGCGTGGGCCGGTTTGGGCTAACCTAGCCCAGCTCATGAGCTTTGGACCTGAGTTTAAATGAAAATACGGTGCCCTGTAGTCCAGCTCAGCATAGCTTGAAATTTGATGGGCTCGGCGGTCCATTACATTTTCGGGTTGGACTGGACTGTAAAACGCCGAGTTTTATTTCCTAACGCAGACGTGCCCAGATAGGGGAAAATTGCTTATTTGCCAGATGGGATTTTAACACCACCACCGACCTCTACTCATTTAACTTCACGAAAGCGGGGGGCCCCCCCCCCCGCCAAACCTCTGGACCTGAGAAGAGCGAAGTGGTGGTGGAACTTGAACATGTGGCGATTGAGTCGATTTCCCCTATCTGGGAAGGCCTGTCCTAACGAGTTGACTTGAACTTATGTCCAAAGCCTAATGTATATATAGCCCTCATGATAATTTCTATTCTCAAATTCTCCCATCTAACGAGTTGACTTGAACTTAAGTCCAACGCCCATCAGCTGGGCTCGGTTAGCCCGAACCGGCTCGCGCATGACTGATTTGTGTACACAATTATGAGCTCAAGAATTTTGAATAAAGAATACATTATAATTTTGATGCGTTTTTTGCCGTTAACGAAGGTGCTTACCAAATTCACACGTCTACGTTTATTTGCAGATTCATTTAATTCTTTGAATTCTTTTATAGTTTTCAACGGGAAGCCTTTAAGGGGTTCGTAAAGATTTTCTTCTAATTGCTGTGTGCCAAGATTTTTATTTGTTAACTCTTGCAGAATTTATTTATTCTGCTGCAAGATTTCATTATTTTAATCCTGCAATCTATCGTTTCGTTCTTTTATGGACCTCCAATGAAAATTTGAAAAATCAATAAATGCATTCAGAAATCGAATAAAATTGAATAACTTTTTGCCATTCTTTTGAACTTCCTAAACACATTTTAGAGTTAAATTTATACAAATGCCTGATGCGGGAAAGAAGCGCAGTATTTGTATAAAGAATAATGTACTTACTGCAAGCTGGCAAGAATTTCCTTCATTTCAGAGTAGGAATTGACAAATCCGGAATTCAAAGAATTACCACTGATCGTGGCCATTTGTTGCACGAAATCTGAAGTATTCTCAATACTTGGTAAGTTGATGTGTGCTGTTTCGTGAAGGATGGCTCCTCCAATAGAATTGAAACAAGTGTCACTAATAATGGGCAAATCTGAAGTAATTTGAGTAGCATTGCTGGATGACTTGCTTCTGGGTGCTGTTTCGCTTCTGGAAAAAAAATTGAAATAAAAATAAATTATTACATTGGGATCAATGCTTTACTTGACTTGCATCTATAATTTAGTATATAGAAATTTTTCTGATCTATGAAATTAATATACCTTTTCAAGGAAAGACGAAATTAGGAAAGTAAATTTAATATTCAATTTTTATTTTATGTTTACACGTATTTCTTACCGTTCGATCTAAGAAGAGGTATTGTTAATTGAAGTGCAAATGTTTTTTTGCGGTGCTTTTGTGGCAGAAACATTTTCTGCTGACTTCTGTAAATTCATTTTTGATGCTACAGCTATTCAACGACTTAGTTCATCTTTTACAGATGAGGACTTAAATTTTTTCCTTTCAGGAGCGTCATCGTTGGAAGTTGTTAACAGATTGGATGGAATTTTAATTGCTCTGCCACTACTTGCTGTTCGGGCTACTCGTTTAGCTGCAGACAGCTTCAATCCATTTTCAGTTAATAGATAAGCCATGCCGCTGAAACTGAGTTAATAAGTAGTGTTAGCTTTTAAATTTTGTTTTTTAGGATTGAAATAAGTGACGTCTATGTGCAAAAGGTAGTAGAATTATATTTATTGTTACATTTTTCTCCTATGAAGTGCAACACCGTAAAATTATTGAATGAAAATACACTAAAACATGATATTTGAGATGTAGATTGAAAGCATTTTTATTTCCTTCCAATTAAATAGTTCCAGTTACCAAACTAGCTGTTTTTTTATTAAATTAGCTGATTAGCTGAAGAAAGGAAGAAGATCTTCTTGTTTTTCTTTTCTCTTTTTTCTATTTTTTTTTCTGTTTTGAATGGAGGTATTTACGTGTATGGTCGTCCGAATTTGGTAATTTCCTCATCGGAGATAAAGATTTTATATCTTTAGCAACTTTTTCTTAAAGTAGAGAAAAAACATGATTTACTTACATCTTATTTTTTAACAGATGTAACAATTGATATTTAAGCAACAAATTAATTTGATTTGCGGGTACTGCTATTGGCGTGAGTAAAGTTACGCATATCCATTCGTTCTCCACTACTCTTTCTATTCCTCTCCTTCTACAGAACTCCATTGTGGCATCCTATAAACCTTGCTTTTTAATTCGCGTATATCAATTGCTTCAAGCCTTTCTGATAAGTCTGTGCAACGATATACCCCTACGGTATCTGATGTTATTCCATAATCATGAATTCCAGTCGCCGTTCTAAATGTTTGGACGATCAGAAAAGTGTTTTCTTGTAAATGTACAATGTTTCTTATGACGCATATTCTGGACTGACTCAGAGCGTAGCAACTGTCACGCAAAGTAGTTGACAAAGTACATTTACCAATTTCTAATTTGTCGAACTGTCGACAGAAATCGATGGGCCAATTCTCTGGAAGAGGTCCTGCAGCATGACTTTGAGAAGCGCGAATACGGACTTCGTTGTCAAGTACAGCAACGTATAAATCGTCTTGTTCAGAGATCCTTTTATAAACTTGAGGCAACGAATGAGGAGGAAAGCTGTTTTTATGTCAAACTGCAAGATTTTCAGACTTTTCACTACAGACAACGCAAGTAAAACTCGTATTGTATCATATCTCGCAGTTGGAGCAAAAGTTTCTTCGTAATCAATTCCTTCAAGTTGGGAAAATACTCTTGCCACAACCCTTGCCTTGTAGCGTTGAATGCTCCCATCACGATGTCTCTTTACCTTAAACACCCATTTGGAACTGATACTTCTTTTATCAGGAGGAAGAGAGACTAACTCCCACGTTTCATTTTTATTCAAGGCATCTATTTCCTCGTCAATAGCAACTTTCCATTGTTTTGTATCAGGACTGCTCATCGCATCACTAAAAGTATGCAGTACATCTACTTCGATAAAATTCGCTTCGTGGCGATTAGAAGGACGTAATGTTTCTCTTGGACGTAAAACACGTGCATCAGTTTCTTCCAGATGAGTGTTTTCTTCCTTTTCAACTTCCTTGAGCGGCTGTCTGTTTTCGTCTGGTTGCAGTTTCTCGTTCTGGTCATCAAAGTTGAGATTATCGATATTTTGGATTTCTTGTTGGTCCAAAACTATATTTTGCCTAGGACGTTTGATTTCAGCATTCTCGTTGAAGATGACGTATCTGGAAATTGTAATCTTCTTAGTTAATGGATCAAATAACCTGTAATTTGTCGAAGTCTTGTCATAACCGACAAGAACAAGTTTCTTTCCTTTTGCTTCCAACTATATTCGTCTTTCTTTTGGGACAAATACAAATGCTTCACTGCCAAACAACCTAATATGATCAAGAGTAGGCTTTCTGCCTTACCATATTTCAAAAGGCCTTGAATCAGGAGTTTGAGTTGAGGAAGTCCTATTTAAAATATACACAGCAGTCTTTATTGCCTCAGCCCAAAAATTTTTTGTTAAATCTCTTGTGTACAGCATAGAACGCGCGCTTTCTACGACCGTTCTGTTTTCTCTCTCCAACCAGGAATTTTGTTCTGGAGTGTACGGCGCAGTCGTTTCGTGTTCAATTCCATGCCTTGAAAAGAAATCGCGAAACTCATTGTTAACAAATTCGGTCCCGTTATCCGAACGTAGAGTTTTTATCATATTACTGGATTTATTTTTGCACAAGTTTGCATACTGCTTAGAACAATCAAAACTGTCCGACTTATTTTTCATCAATATTACTTTACGAAAGGCCGAAGCATTATCTTTAAATAAAATATAATACCTCGCTCCACCAATTGATGAAGTATTCATGGGACCACCTAGGTCGCAATAAATCAATTCACCTGGTACAGTTTTTCTTCGAACATTGGTAGGAAACGAGAGTTTATGTTGCTTTCCATACTGACAACCTTCACAGAAAAAGTTATCCATATTAGACAAATCAACACCTTTGCGAAATTTTTCTTAACCATCTCACACAGAGATTTGACATTCACGTGTCCAAGGCGTTCGTGCCACAGTTTTAAATCACCTCGCGAAACCATATTTGCTTCCAAACAACAATTGTACGGAACATTAGTGTGTACAAATTATTTGATTCACGAATCGCATGCGCATCTAATTTATCTCCGAACACTTTAGCGAATTCCTTTTCCTTCATAACTGTAAAGCCTTTCTTCGTTAATACTCCTTCATAACACAAATTTGTACACAGGTTTGGAATATATGAAACATTTCCAATAGTCGACTCATTATCTTTATTGATTTCTTTGAAATCATAAAAGAACTCGCGGTGATGAGTCATACGTGCGGATGCTCCACTGTCCATTAACCACTTTTCTTCGTTTGTTTCAGCCATTGTCAACAAAGCATCTTGCCTTTCTACATTAGACGCCGATGTATTCTTCTGTTTTGACTTTTGATCGTTGTTGCTCTTCTTGGCACTGCGACAGTTACGAGAAAAGTGACCTTTCTTGCGACAGTTATAACATGTCACTTTTGCATATCAAACCTGTCTCTGGATTTATTACCATCTTTGTCCTTAGATTGAGAGCCACTGGACTTACTTGACGAAGCGAGAAATGCAGATTCGTGCTCTTCACTTGTGATCAAACTAGCTTCTTCATCTAGAAGCCTGGCTGTGAGATTTGGCAACGTATGTCTATCTTCGGCCATGTAGAGCCATGCTTGCCGAAAGTTTCTATACTTCTTCGGCAGGGTACCAATAATTTTTGTAATCACGGCAACTTATCAAGTATACCTTTCGACGATACACAACTTTCGATTAGTGTGATCTGTGTATATGATATGCATTGAAGAGTAATATACATATAGTAATATACATACATATAGTAATTACATACATTAATATAAATTACATATGCATGTACACATCCATTGAAGCTGTGAGTGTTAACATGGAAATTGCGTCACTCCTTGCCTACTTCGTTCGAGCAGCTTCACTCCCTGCATCAACATCGGGTTGCGTTTCTGTTCCGGGGGCGATTTCATAAACACCATTGGCTTTTAATGCACACAGCATTTGGAATCGCCACTGCAGGTAATTTTTACCGTCGAATTTATTCATCGACGCCAGATCGATTCTTTCCGCTATTGTTCCGAAACACTAAATTTCACTGGCGACAGAGGTTACAAAAACCGCCAAACAAAATGATCGCGACGTGAATTTTCAAGCACTAGATTAATCTGCACACAGCAGGGCGTGAACTGAGCCAATTACCTATTAAATAAAAGGGCTTCAAGAGAATCTGAACAAGTATAAATGCACATAGCAGAACGAGCGAGAGATAAATCAACGCGCACATGCTTCAGCGCAGAGCGAGAACTGAGACAAGAACAGGGCTCTTGCCAGTTAAAGTATTTCAGTATCCCTCAGATCAGCGAAGTATATATTATAGGTAGCAATAGTTATATTAAATAGGCACATCAATTATTCTCAATACGTACCACCTAGCCGGATAACGTCACCTACTATGTGTAGCAGTGCGTGTACGTTATACGACATAAATTGCCCTCCATAAAGTTGTTCGCATAAAGTAACGTAACTTTCTAAAGCCGCAGAAAGGATACATTTCAGGGGGTGTCTCTTCCAAAACCAAAAGGCGTATAATACAGTGAAGTAGTATAAAATGATCACGAATCGCTGAAAAAAAATTCATGAAAAACATTATGTAGAACAGCTGGAGCAGTGCAAAGTAATAGTTGCCTATACTCAGTAGCTTTAAACAATTGACACATCGTTAGCTCATTTGGACGTCGATTGAAATCTCAGGAAAGTAAGATTGCAGCAATATCATTCTTACGTCAAGGATATTCAATTTTCGACGACTCAATCCTCAATGTCTAAACTTTCCTTCTATATTTGCAGATATCACTTTCTTGCCATTCCCAATCCAAACAGAATGCATACCTTCGTGCGAAACTTGTGAAACCAATCCCAAAACCGGAGCTAAAGGACTTCTTCCTTTATGGTGATCTTCATCAACGAGGTTTCGGTATTCTTCATCTATTCTTAATTCATGCCCGACACCTGGAAAAACCATGGCTCCATCAACACCTTGTACAGTACAACGGTGACCAACAACTTTACATTTGGAACATGCATTCGCGGATGTATGACCATAGTGATTTAACACATATGTTCGGGTAGGTGCGTCAGGTATAAAGCATCGTATGTTTAAAGGAAGTAGTCGATCCCTTACCAAGATACCACCTTCCACTCCCACATCGACAATCTCTTGGACAAATTGTTCAAAGAAATCGAAGGGGTTGGATGGTTTGTTCCTCGCTTTATATATACTTGCTATAATTGGTCTTTTATCTCCAATGTTTAAAATTCTATACTGAATTGGCCAAAATCGATCCTTGCCCTTATCAACTTTAGCACCATCAGTACGAAAGTAAATTTCAATTACTTCAGGCAATACATTTTCAGGAAGGCTTTCCAGTTTTTTCGTAATTGTAGATTTAAATCCTATGTGAAGGTATTGTCCACCAGGAATTTCCTGAACGTATCTACTTGCAACAGCTTCGGAAGTTTGTAGCAATGTTCTTGTGTCCTTGGGTAGATGGATCAAGTTAAAGGGGAATCCTCTCAACGTTTTCAAGATTATGTTCTCTTGCTTATGTTTCAAATCAACTAAGAGGAATGCATTTTTAGGCACTGTTCTGTGGATATTTACCGGATTTTGATGCCCTTAAAATCGGGCTTAAAATCTTTGGAAATCTTCTAGAAGCCCGTAAATCCTTTGAAATATATAAAGGGCCTTTGAATCCCTCAAATCTTGTGAAATTGTTTGAAATTCCTTGAATTCTTTAGAAATCCCACCAAATTCTTTGACATTCCTTCAAATTTTTTTTAATATCTTGAAATTCTTAGAAATCTTTTTAAATATATAAATATATAATTATAAAGTACATTGAAATAAGTAGAAATTATTTAAGATCCCTGCTTTTAAATCCTTGGAGATCTAATAAAATCCTTGAAATCTTCTGAAATTCCTTGAAATACCTTAAAATCCTTAAAATCTTTAGAAATCCTACAAAGGTCTTTGAAATATCTTCAAATGTTTGAAATCGCTTGAAATTCTTTGAAATCTGTTTAAGAACCTTAAAATCTTTTAAAATCCCGTGCATATTTTTAAATACTTGAAGGTCCTATAAAATCCCTCAAATCTTGTAAAATTCTTTAAAATCCCTTAAAATCTTTAGAAATCCTACAAAATTCTTTCACATTCCGTAAAATTTATTCATCTCTTGGAATTCTTTTCAATCTTTTTAATAACGTAAAATCTTTCAAATCTTTGACAATTTTGCATGTTCCTTCATCCTCCTTGAAATTATTGAAATCCCTAGGAATCCCTTAAACTCATTTGAAATCCTACTCTAAGTGAATAAATAAATCATTCGTTTGTAGTTTCTCTATTTTTTGTGTAACTTCGTTCAATATTTTAATATTATTTATTTCTGTCCTCAGCTCCTTATAGTGATTTTTTATAATAATTTTTCCAGAGTCGCTAGAAAATTATGAGAAATTCATTATAGGAAAATCATTATTGGCCTATACTGAATAATAATAAATTTGGAAACGGTTTAAGGGCATAGAAGCCAGGGCTCCAAGTCCTCCATGCAACCTCAGGCCTGAATATTTGTGCATATACAAAAATAATTTCAAAATGCATAGTTCAGCTATTTTTAAATTCATAATCTTCTTTTTTCACGACCTGAGTAGAAATCATAAGTATGGGATTGATCAACCCTTGACTTTCCAAAGTATACAAAATGTATGGCAAATGAGGCAATCCGATACGCAAAAGCACGTTAATAGAATCTTCAAACCCTTGAAGTGACAAAATAAGAATTGAGGTTTTTTTCAGAAATTCAGTTTCAAAATTAGTTTTTGCAAAATCCAAAAAGTTTTTGGGATCTATTTGTTCAAAAAATATGTTTTCAAAACTGCGTTCCATTAGGAATATTAAAAAAAAAAAACCTTAATATCAGTAGCTGAAATTCTACAGATGATTTGACATGGAATTGCTCAAAAGCAATATATCATCGAAATCGAAGCAATTCGTAGAAACATGCTTGAGTAAGCTCAGCCGAACTGAGGTCCGTGAAAAAACTGAAGAGTAGTAGAAAAAATTTAGCCGGGACGGGTCTTTCCATATCTAAAAAGTGAGCCAAAAGTTTGCCAACCACTGGTTTAGAGTTGATTTCTGTACGTTTACAAGGGACAGTTGTGTTTGCCTCGCCTGCTCCTGCTTCAACCGTGCAGAACGATATTTTTCTATAAATAAATAGCATTGATTGAAAAGTGAGTGTTCAAAAATCTTTAACCCACCTCCAGCCTGTGCCCCTGATTTTTCTCTCTCTTCAACCACGACCGTGGAATCCGAAACGGGAAGCAGCAGAGCATCCGAGGATTTCTCATTTCGGCCGAAGCACCCAACAGTTTTTGGGTTCGTATCCCGTCTGGTGACTTATTGACTTCTTGTGTCTCGGAAAAAGTGATTACATATTTCTCGTATGTGCTATTTTTCCTTCTGCGTTTTCGAAAGGTTATCGGGAAGCCGCTTAGAAATGTTCCTACTGGAGCCTCACGGTACAAGAGCGTGTAAGCTTCAAGCCCTGTCACCATAATTTTTTTCGCCTGGTAATCAATTTACATATATCGGCCAGTGCGATTTTCCGGACACCATACCTGTCATTTATACAGTTTCTTGTACGTTTTTATTTTTGGGTGTTCTTTCTGTGCGTTCGAGAAATAATCGCGACGCCGCTTACAAACTTGTCTACTGAAGCCTCACGGTACCAGAGCGCGTAAGGCTCAAGCCACGTCACCATTATTTCTGCGCTCGGTAACCTTTGTACCCTTTAAATTTAATCGAGTGTCAGTCGTGTGCGCGATTTTTTCTTCCTGATCCTCATGACAGATGGTCGCAGCGGTGTTTCCTACCCCTCTGCGGAATCCTCCATACGGTTAGATTTGTCCGCATACTGCGCCCAGGAAACACCAACTCCGCCTGTATTGGAAGCGGACCTCCCTCATCAGCTTCTCGTTCTCACGTGAAAAATTAAGGTGTTCACACAAGAAAATACGTTGCTGTGTGCTAGAGACGGTTCACGGAAGAACGGCACGCCTACGAACTCATGACGCCAACCAATCGCGTGCATCCTGTCGTACTGCTGTAGTCCGTGGCGGTGCTTACACAATTGCGTCGCGAACTGGTGTAGGTAGCAACGTACTTGTGTGCGTCACCGCTCGGGCCGTAGGAGCACGACAGGTTGCACGCGATTGATTGGACCTACGTGTTCTTGCGCGGAAGCCCCGTGTTTGAGACGTGTCTAGGGCGCTGCAACTGATTTTCTTATACGTGCAACTTGAAGAAGCGTCCGGGGCAGGGCGCTTGCAAAAGCTTGCATAAAACAATCTCCTTAATGGTGGTTAGTGAGGCAGTGGTCCCAGGTGGCCCAGGCTCGCCAGCCGCAGCGACGCCGCTGCCCGTTGCATCATCCTAAATTAATGGGACGGTTATCTCCGGCCCGTTATCACTCCTAACACTAACGCTCTCACGAGAGCTCATCCATCCGGTCTCCATTCCAGAATTGATTTTTTCATTGATCAAAGATTTTCCCTCACCGCCGCGCTCTTCGACGGTCCGGACAAAATATTTATTCCCACCTGCAGCTCGCCAGAGAGTTTCTCCCCCAAGGTCTATGAGCCCGGAGATCGAGCACGGCGACAGCTTTTCTCGCCTCAGTCTTCCAAGGCACAACACCGCTACAGCCATCCTGGGATTTATTCTGTCCAAGTAAAGGTGGTTTAATTTCTTCAAATAATCCCCGCCCCTGCTTCTTTTTCCTAAACGGGGAAGATAACAACTACCGGTCCTAAACTTTGTGCCCAGCGATTTTTATTCCTTACCTCACTTCCCTATTTCGCTTATTTATTTCTTTATCTTTAACGACTTCATTCAATTATTGTTTCAGCACATTCCCCCTACCTCAATGTCCGTTGTGATATTCCCTCTTTCTCACATTTTAACCTTTTCACTGAAAAAAAAACACTTTTCCTCTAAACCATGCACCTGATTATACCTGAGGGTCAACTCAACCCAAACAGATACATGCTACCTTCTTGACTATAGTATTATTAGCATAAAAATATTTACTCAAATAGTTATTTAGGTGAAATGTTTTAATGTTATATTTTTCATAATATAATGTCAAACAATTTATGTTAAATTAAAATTTGACTTATACTTATTTCAGAAGAAACCACTAATATTTTTTTATAATCCGAAAATCATGATTCTGAATCTCTATTTTGATGTATTTCGGATTTCCGATTATCTTTCATCGTCAATAACACTGCTATACCTACTATATACTTTCGCAATACTGTTCCTATACTTTAAACAAACATCGTCATACTTTAGATACATTCGAACTATACATTCCATATACTTTAGTAAAATATACGGGAAGTATAGTATAGTCATATTTGCCACACTTTTACTATACTATCTTAGAGATGACTCCTGTATGATTTTCCAGATG
Organism: Andricus curvator; assembly: GCA_932195095.1. Classification (NCBI taxonomy): domain Eukaryota; kingdom Metazoa; phylum Arthropoda; class Insecta; order Hymenoptera; family Cynipidae; genus Andricus; species Andricus curvator. The sequence goes on from CAKNYM010049838.1 coordinate 43,861, forward strand.
TTTCCCTAGATCAATCCCACTCCAGCATTTTTACATTCTCATCAAAGAAGGTATCAGATTTGTGTAAAATTTGACCCCCCCCCCCCCCCGTTTTTATCAAAATTCCGCTTTTTGAGACCCCCTGAACCTGAAAACAAGGTTTTTTAGAATATTTCTTTATGTAGGTATGTGTGTCTGTAGATTTTTAGTCTCTTAGTACGATACCTTTCGAAAGAATTGAACTATTGGATTGCTCTTTGGTATACTTTCTGACTGTCCTAAAATTAAGGTCAAGTTTGTTAGCCAGCCATTTTGGATAAAAATTCAAAAAGTTAGAGCTTTTCAAAAATTTTGAGACCACTTTTTTCAGAATTAGAAAATTCTGTGTAGGGCTATTTGTAGTACGTAGGAAGACCAACAATTTATCCTAATGACTTTTTTCGATAAAAAACAAATTACCAGAGTTACAGCATTTAAAAAATTCAGAAAAACAAACGAAAATGAAAATTTTAAGCACAAGATACGTGAAGAGATGAATTGACAACAATTGTACATTCAAAAAAGATCTACAAATTTGTTATTGATCCTTTTGTGATAGGATGCGTAGTTATTGTTTTAATCGTGAGAAATAACATTAACAATTAAAAAATGAAGTTCTTGGAAAAACGACGCAAGGTACGAAAAAAATAAAGAGACAAAAGTTGTTTAACCAAATAATATTTACAAATTTGTTGTAAACTCTTGTTATAAAAATATATTAAAAATATAAAAAAAATCACTTCTTGGAAAAAGGACACAAGCTACAATAATATTTTATTTAACAAAATTTTTCGCCTATATTATATTTAAAAATTTGCTTAGAATCACCTTACGCTAGGATGCGTCTTTTTAGTTTAAATTGTAAAAAATAACTTTGAAAATAAACAAAGTAAATTTATGGAAAAACGACTCAAGTTGCAATAAAATGTTCAATAACAACTTTTTTTCAATAGGATGCGCACTTTTTTAAATCATAAAAACAAGGCAATTAAAATACTTTTGATCCAAGGAGACCGATCGCGCGCTTGAGCGCGCGTCTTTTCGTCATTTGAGATATTTTGTAATTAACTTTGAAATTGTTTTTGCAGTTCGAACAAATTCGAATTAATCCAAAAAAGTTTTCGCGTATTTCATCGTTTTCAAGATAACTCTAAATTTTTATTTCGGAAATCATTCTACTGGGCTAATTTGGGGTGCCCGAGGACCATTCCGGTCTGGAATGCCCTGAAAATTTTGTTAGTTTTCGGTGTATCTCTACTTTACTATATTAGTTTGAATTGTTTGGAAAAAACCCCCTCTGCAAAATCCCTAAAATGTAATTCGTTTCCACGCATCGATGACCATTTTTGAGATAATTCAAATTTAAGATTTTTTAAATTTCTAAAATCTATTTGCTGCTTTAGGTCCCAGCGATCGAGGCCATTCCCCTTTTGAAAATGTTTTCAGTTTTCGCTTGTCGCTCACTGCTTTGAAGAAAACTCAAATTTTTTATTTCCTTTTAGTATTTAAAAAATCTTTTAATAAATATTTGATGATTCAAAATTTTAATTTTTTTTTTAAATTTCAAAATTTTGTTTACTGGTTTAGGTTGGGGTGGCCGAGGACCATCCGCCTTTATAAACCCCTGAAAATGTTGTCAGTTTTCGCTCATTTCTCACCGTTTTCAAGATAACTCAGTATTTCCAATTTTTACATTCTCATTCTAATGAGAAGGTATTGGTTTTATGTAAAATTTGACATAGTCGGTTTTCATCAAATCTCCACGTTTTGAGACCCCCTGAGCTAGAAAAAACGATTTTTACGAAGGTGTCTGTCTGTCTGTAGTCTGTAGTCTGTCTGTCTGTCTGTCTGTCTGTCCGTCTGTCTGTCTGTCTGTCTGTCTGTAGCCACGATAACTTTCGAAAAAATGATCAGATTTGATTGAGCTTTGGCACACTTTTTTATGGCCGAAAAATAGAGAACGAGTTCGTTAACCAGCTATTTTGGATGAAAAGCCAAAAAGTGAGCACATTTTGAAAATTTTTGAGACCACTTTTTTGGAAGATTTGAAAATTCTATGTAAGGTTATTAGTAGTACGCAAAATGACAAACAAAATATTCTTATGACTTTTCGTGATAAAAAAAAAATTACTGGAGTTATAGCATTTTCAAATTTCCAAAAAACAAACGAAAATGAACATTTTAAGCCGAAAAACGCACGATATGAAAAAAAGTCAAGAGGAGAAAAACGTTGATTCCTGAAATCCCTATAATATTTTCATAACAACTTTTTGAAAAATAAAAAATTCAAATTTTGATCGCACAAAAAATTAATGAAAAATCAAAAAAGCCATTTTACTGTAAAACTATGCAAGATACCAGAAAAGGTCATCTCACAAAAATTGTGCACCTAAAAAAGATCTACAAATTTCTTATCACTCACTTTTTGATATGACGCGTAGTTTTTGTTTTATTCGTAAAAAACAGCATTGAAAATAGAAAAATCAAATTTTCAGACGAATATTACCAGCTACGAAAAAATGACCGAAACAAAATTTGTTCATCCAAGGAAGAGGTACAAATTTATTGAGACTCATGTTTCGATAGGATGCGTGGTTTTTGTTTTATTCGTGAAAATAACATTGACAGTAAAAAAAATCAAATTTTTGAAAAAACAATGCAAGGTACGAAAACATATAAATGAACAAAAATTGTGCATTCAAAAAAGACTTACACACCCGTAATCAATTTTTGTGGTAAGAATATATTCAAAATGAAAAAATTAACTTTTTTGATAAACGGCACAAGCTAAAATAAAATGTTAACTAATAAAATTTGTCGCCTGAATTATATCATTACTTTTCATTTGAAATCAAATACCAATTTAGTAATTTGTATATGAAGAACATATAACACGAAGCACAAAGTGCGCGCTCAGTGTATTTACCAAATCGCACGCCGTAAGTGCGCTCAAACTTTTTTGTTTCTATCATACGGTTCAAATGATTTTCAAATCAAATATCGAGCGCGAAGCGCGAGTGTCTGGATGAGAATGTGTTCCTTAAGGTCGATAGAACCTTGAGTAAATAAAGTTCCTTTTCAGTCTAAAATAAAAACAAATTTAACAATCACTTAATATGTAGAGGTTTTGATAATTTTATAATATTTGCAAACAAACTTTTTCTTTTAATCGAAGTCGAACACGAAGTTCAAAAATCTAGAGGAGCCTAGCGTAAAGCGCGATGCAAATACGCCCGAGCGCGTAGCGCGAGGTGAATACATAATCGAGCGCGAAGCGCGAGATCCAACAGTCGCGCGCCCTAGGCGCGCTCAAAATTGCGAGCGAAGCGAGCCGCGCGCAAAGCCGCCATGAGAATGTGCCCGCGAAGCGGGCAGATTTTTTTTTTTTGTATTTTAACAATCCTTTTATTCGGTTAGTTCATGTTGATCGAAAACAAAACCCATCTGCATAAACTTTATAATTTTGTTCGAAAACGATTCCCCTCTACACAACCCTGAAAATATAAGTTTCCATGTATCTGTGACCCTTTTAGAGATAATTCAAATTTTTTTATTTTTTTTTTAAATTTCAGACATTTGTTTACTGGTTTAGGTCGACGTGACCGAGGACCAACCCCTTTAGAAAATCCTAAAAATATTGTCAGTTTTAGCGTATCTCTGACAGTTTTCAGGATAACCCAAAATTTTAAAATTTTTTTTGGTATTCAAACAATCTTTTTATTGGGTTAGATCGCGTTGGTCGAAAACAAAACCCCTCTGCTAAATTGTGAAAATTTTGTCACTTTTCGCGTATCTCTCACCGTTTTCGAGATAACTCAAAATGTTGATTTTCTTTTGACTTTTGAAGACACTTTCTTCCCTTTCCCCTATTGGAAAGTGGAAAGCATGCATAAGAGATTTCTGAGGTGGGTAATGGGGGTTAGTTGGAGTTGCCCAGGATACATGTTAAGGGAAGAATGAGAAGGGCAAGAATGGTAACTAGACAAATTAAGAGAGCCTAGAGGTTTGAAGAGAAGTTGAAAAGGGGAGAGGGAAGCAAAATAGCACAAGTATGCTTGGACGAAGTTCGGAACAAAGAGACGAGAGGCAATTCAGGAAATTCGAATTGGGAGGAAGAAAGGGGAAAAATAAGGAGGGTTTGTGATATAAAAGAAGGGGTCCTTGAATGGCAGATCATAGAATTAGAGCTATTAGTAAGACAAGAAGATGAGAGATGGAGAAAGATTGTGGATTCGAGGTACAATAGATGGTATATGATGGTCAAAGGGTTAACGAAACCAGAATATTTGCAAAAAATAAAAAAGGAAGACAAATGGAATAGGGTGGTACGGTTTAGAATGGAAGAAGGAGTGAGAGCTTGTAGATATTGGATGGAGCAAGAGGACTATCTGTGCAGAGTATGTGGTTACGAAATGGAGTCATGGCCACATGTGTTAGAGAGGTGTACAGGAGAGGAAGATGGACAGTTGAGTGTGGAAATGTGTTTGAGATGGATTTTGGATGGTAATGGACAGGGAGTGACGTGGATGAAGAAATTGGCAGAAATAAGAGAAAGCAAGGGAATAGGGCAGAGCCAAACGGGTAATCCTATTAAAGGAAAATAAATAGGAAAAAGTTAAAAAGTTAAATAGATTATCTATCAAATTCTTTAATTTAATATTTAAAATATCGACCTGCGATTTATCATTTTTTAAACTTCAGAGTCTAATACCATTGTAAGCCGGACATCCCTTAATAAAATGCTCTAATATATCCATTTTTAGCAAGTTGCACATCTGACAAAAGTTTCGCAATCAAAAATATATTTATGTTCACCCAGAAAGCTCTTGGGTTCTCAGAACCACTCAAGCGGAGTTGACAATATAAGCTTAGTTTATTACAGTTGATGTCTTGCAACAAACAGTTATCAGACGAGGCAATGCTCTTAAAATTGCAAGAGTATTTTGAATTGCTTGCTGCTAGGCTACTAAATCATCATTTATAATTCCTTTTTGCAATTTTTACATTATCTCCTATAATTTCTGTTTGATATTTCTAGACATCGGTTTACAAATAGATTCTAAAATACCTAGGTATGTGTACAATTCGAGAGGTCCAGTTACACTTTTATCTTATTGGATTTTAATTGATTTAGTTGAAGTAATTTATTGTAATAACTCGTAACTAACCTTTTATCAGGGATCTCTAAAATTTTGATCCACCATCTGATTGCCCTCGCTACATACTCATATTCCAATTTATACCTATTTTCTTCTAGTCTTATCATGTAATAAGGAGCGTTGCGGGGGAGATTCAATACTGATTTAAAGTATTTCATCTGATCAGATTCTATTTCATAGAATTATCTGAAAGAGAAAATTTCGGCTGCGTATATGATGGTTTGCTGCTATCATGGATCTTGGTTTTGTTTTGTAAAGATTTTGCCGAAACATACAAGTGGCTAAATTAGCTTTAGATTTCACTCTTTCACGTTCATGCTATGCACTCCTGTACTTTGAAAAATGTTCCCTAGGTAAACAGTATGATTTTACTTGCTCCGTCTTTTCCCCTCCCAATGTAATTTTCGAAAATTTCTAATTGTTTGAGCTTTGATGAAAACCTAAGATCTTAACCTTTCTACTTTGACTTGTAACTTTTTTAATTTGCTGTATTGCTCTAAAGAGTTTAACTTCAATTGAACATCTCTTGTGGATTCGACCAGGATCACAACATCATCCGTGAATGCCAGGATCAAAATCTCTAAAAGACCACCCAATCCTACACCAGACGCTGCGAATGTTCTTAAAAATATCTCAGTATCGCATATGAACAATAAAAATAGTATCAGACTGAGGAATTCATGTTGCGGTGTTGCTAAATTGACTTGCATATATTTCGATTTATGTCTATTTTCCTCATAATGTATCGAGAAGCTATCGTACAGTTTTATAATTAACCTGAAAAGTTTGCTATTTATTCCAAAGACTCTGGACTTCTCCCATAATAATTTGTATCTTACTGGTAGAAATGCTTGCTTAAAAATAGACTAAGATTATCAAGAGAGTTTCACCTTTATTTTATAATAATGAATGGATCGCTGTATTTTATATAAAAATATTGTCAAGGCATCTTCAGCCCTGCCAAAAATGAGCCTGGCCTCCTGGAATTATTCTTCTACCGTCCACGTACTTTTGTAATCTTTCTATGCTATGTATATGTGTGAACATTTAATACTTTTCCCGATGATAAATCTCAACAAAGCTTGCTAATTGATTTTTGATGTTTAATGGTGTCGACCCATGAGGTTTTGAATACATCCAAATGTTACATTTTTTTCGATCAATTGTTCATTTTTTAATAATAAATAATACATATTTTTTTAATGTTAAGATATTACAAATATTAATTAGAAAAAAGATTCTCTAGCTCCGGTGGGATTCGAACAACACGTAGACTGATTTTCGGTCAGACGCTCTAGTTTTTTTTCTAATGAATATTTGTAATATTTTATTATTACAAAAGATATGTAATATTTATTATTCCAAAATGACCAATTGATCGAAAACAATTTCACATCTTGATTTATTCAAAACCTAACTGGTCGAAAACATTTAACATAAAAAATTAACGCTTCTAAGACTTGAAAATATACGTCTACGTAGATTGTTATCTCGAATAGATTCAGGTATGACTTTAAGAAAAAGGATTTTCTATTCTAGAGATGCTAGAGAATCTTTTTTCTAATGAATATTTGTAATATCTTATTATGACAAAAAATATGTAATATTTATTATTATAAAATGACCAATTGATCGAAAACAATTTAGCATCTTGATTTATTTTAAAGCTTGCTAATTTTTCGAAAGACGGGCCTGCAACGGTACAGCTAAATAATAATTTAATAAGTTTCAAAATCACTTTCATATTTTCAAGAAACTTCCCCTTTTTCTCTTTTTTCGCTTAAATGTGAACTGAATTAATAGACCAATAAGAAAATCCAACTACAGTAAACTTCCTTTTATTTTGAGGTCCTTGAAACGTACCCGATCAATTATTTTGAGGCTGGAGGGGCCCCCACCTCTACCGCGATTCGGCAGTTTATTTTTATTAACGACGTTCATTGACTGCCCCGGCCTTGTATCGCTCCGCTTGAGCTAAGCAAATTTTTCAACTGCGCATGTGCCGAAACCCGCGGTCGATTTGAAATCAATAAATACTATCAATAATAATACAGACAAATACACCCAAAAATTCCTAGAACTGCCTTCCCACGCAGTTTCTCAGCTCAAGGGGCGAGAGGGCAAGAGACGGTTGCGACTCTCGCCTTGGAAGGGCCGAGTGCGCGAATACCCACTCCAGTATATTGCGCAATATCATGTATTCCAATTGGAAACGGTTTAGACGGCCCCGATTTGCGCAGTTGAAAAAGTCGCGGTCAGTTAGCATGTCAGTGTTTTTCAAGTGCCTTTCAAGTGTTTTTGTTGACGTACGACAATTTGCCAACTAGAACTCAATATAATACGAGGTGTGGCTATTAAATAACGAGACTGGTGCTGTAAAACATTTTATTTTGATTTCATACATATCTATTTATTATCACCTTCAATATTCACCCCTCCTCTATCCCTACAACGCTCCATGCGAATCTTCCATTGTTTGAAACAGTGCGGGAAGTCTTCTTCTTTCAGCTCCTTCAGGGCGCGTGCCGCTTTCTCTTTCACAGCTTCAACGGACTCAAATCTTTTTCCGTTTAATGCAGATTTCACCTTAGGAAGCAGATAGAAGTCGCACGGCGCAAGATCCGGCGAATAAGGCGGATAGTCAAACACTGGGATGCTGTACTTGGCTAGAAACCTCTTGACAGACAATGCGGAATGAGCTAGCGTATTATCTAGGTGGAGAACCCATGACTTGTCCTTCCACAGTTCGGGCCGTTTTTTCCTTATTCTTTCGCGGAGTTCAGCAAGAACGTGAAGGTAGTAATGTTGACTAATAGTTTGACCTTCAGGAACCCAGTGAACGTACACAATCGTATGAATATCGAAAAAAAAACACGTGGAAGTGCGACCCGGGTGTGAATCATCTTCAATGTCTTCTCGGCCATCTTAGAAACGCTTAAACCACTGAAAAATACGTGCAATCGTTAAACATTCATTGCCATACACTTTTTTCAAAAAATTATAAGTTTTAGTAGCGGTTTTTCCAAGTTTCATGTGAAATTTCACAACAATTCGTTGCTCTAGTGGCACACTTAACATTTTCCCGGCGAAACAAAAAAACAACTCTAAGGCGAACGAAGGCTACGGCTATACGGATTTGTTTACAGAAGCGAGAGGTACTGCATTCGAAAGAGAAGGCTTCAGGCTATACAGCTATCGGTCGCTGATGTTTGGCGCATGTGTACTTCTTCTTTAGCAGCGCCAGTCTCGTTATTTAATAGCCACACCTCGTAGATCAAAAAACGACTCAAATATTTCGCGGAATAGTGAGTTTTCCAGCATGGCTTCGCGGCCATGCTAGGCTAGACGTGGAAATGTCAGCCGTCAGGAAGGTTAGCATATGTAGGACTGCTGCCACTGCACACGCGTTTTTGGAGAAAATATTATAAACGTAAAAGTAAATTACAAAGGTCTGAATATTAATAGTTTTCAAGTGTAGAATGTTAGGATGGATGGAAATGTCAGCCGTCAGGAAATTTATCACATGGGGCTGCAACTGCATACGAGTTTTTATTCTAAACACAAATGTAAGTTATAATGGGCTCGATAGTAATATTTTTCAAGTGTTTCGCGCAATACAATCAACTATCCAAAATTTGAGGTGAGAGTACCCGGTTCGGATTAAACCGATCTGATTTACTTTTACGTTTAGCATATTTTCTCAAAAACATCGTGAGACGTATTCCCATGACGTCGTGAAAAAATACTCAATTCAAGGCTTACCGCTCTTCGGGCACCTTTTTTTCATTGGTCAGCCACTGCCGCGGGCGTGACCGTACAGGGACCGTGGTGGAAGGTGACGAAACTGCGCAACTTAAAATAACTGCGTGTAGGGGGGGTTAAACTAAGTGAACTTTAAAATAAGCGATCTTTAAAATAAACAGATGTTTACTGTATTTTTCGTTGAAAAGTTTACTATTATATTTTTCGTTTGGAATTCATCTCGTTTGGTTAAAAATTCTACTATTTGAGTGAAAATGTAATTATTTTGTTAAAAATGCAGCTATAGCTGAAGAAAAAGTTGAATTTTTAAGAAACTATAGTTTCTTAAAAATTCAACTTTTTTGGTAAAAAATGCAACTACTTGATTGAAGTATGTACATCTTTAGTTAAAAAAAAATACAAAAATTTAATTTGAAAAAATATATTTAAAAAATTTGAAAAAGCTCCCGGTTTTAGTTGATCTTAATAAACAATAAACGAAAAAGGCACCTCTCAGTGATCCGGGAGTATATAAAATCCCTTGTTCTTGTGGCAAAGTCTATATTGGAGAAACCGGGAGGGCGGTGAGCCAACGTGTAAAGGAACATGAGAGTAAAGTCAGGCTAAAACATTTCACGCAATCAGCACTAGCTGAGCATCATATCGAAACAGGACATAGCATTTCATTTGACAAAGCAACCGTCATCGCAAAAATGTACAATATTTTTCCAAGAAAACATAGAGAAGCAATCGAAATCTTAAAACACCCTAATAACATCAATAAGGACAATGGATATAATACAAATACGATTTGGCTTTCCGTCCTCCCGGGTTTAAAAAAAATACTTGATTGGCCAATCAAGTTTTACCAGTCTCCACCATCGGGCGCTCTGGGCAATCACAGGCATCGTAGAGAATACATATATAAGAACAACATAACCTGAAACATCAGTTTCAGGTCAGCCCTGAAGAAGTGAACTGCAATGTTCACGAAACGTCGGCAAGATTCGTAGTTTCGCACAGGATTGAAACCCGAAAAAGCTTTAAATTTTAAATGAACGAAAAATTCTATTGAAAAAATGTATACAAAACAATAATAAGTTTAAAAAAATGTTTAATTTAAAATTTTGAAAAAACTGCCGGTCTTATTGTTCTTTACAATCATATAAATAAAAAAATATTTTTAAAAATAATCCTAAGTAAAAAGTCATATTTATGAAAAAATTGTAAATAATAAAGCAGAAAAAACGCAAATTTTGACGATGCCATTACAGAAGATGTTTGCTTGGTAATTTATTTATTTATTTTCACATAGTTATTTATTTATTTTGAATGATTTTCACTTAATTCGCTTCTGTAATGATATCGTCATAAAATGCGTGTTTTCTGCTTTATTATTTACAATTTTTTTTCAAAAATTTATAATTAAGACTTTTTAATCAGGAGTATTTTTAAAAATATGTTTTTATTTATATGATTGTAAAGGACAATAAGACCGGGAGTTTTTTCAAATATATTTTTTTCGAATTTTAAACAGATTTTTAAAATGTTTTTTGTTTAAATACATTTTTGCCCTATTTAAATTTTTTGTTTCGTATTTGTAATTTTTTTCGTAGTATTTTTGTTAGTAGAATTTTTATTATGAAATCTTATTACCTTTTTAGCTGTCTTAGATTTTCGATCGACGTTCTTTCTTTACATATAAACAAAAATCAATGGATAAATAAAGTAAATTTCATGAAAGAGTGTCATCGCATAACCTTACAAACAAATATTCTGCATTTTAGAACTATATTACCTGCACTGAGTTATCGTAAACAATTATTTCTAACACGTCATAGATTGGCGCAAGCAGACTTCATATAAATTCTAATATTATTATTATTCAGAAACCCGTATTTAATTGAAACAAATCCTCGCGTAGCAACAAATATTTTTTGACAGTATTTACTTTATTCAAACCATAGAGGTAAAATGAGTGCATGTGAACGGTCGAGTAGCGCCGGGAAACAAGACACTGATCGACTCGAACGACTTAGTCATGCCGAGAAAAATAAGACGCGCAGATGTGCGCAGATTCTTAAGAATGGAGAAGGAATATGGTCATTGAACAAACCTTCTCATTCACATCCTATTTTTAGAATTTTGATTTTGCATCAATATCGAAAAGCTGAAGAGAAAGTACAAAAAATGTTACAAGTAAACCTTCCTCAAGCCATAAGGAATGTTTGTGCCAAGTTTCAGACGCACCTGTATTGTAATTTAGGACAGACCTGCCCAACTCGGGGAAATTCCCTTCGAGAACACATGTTCCGCCTCCCCTACTCTTTCTCCTAGAGAGCGAGAGAGGTGGTAGACGCATGCGCGTAGTAAACGCATACGTCACTGAGGAGAGATTCTCGCAGGCGTTTACCACCACTCCCGCTCTCTAGGAGAAAGAGTGGGGGACGTCGTGCATGTGTTCCCGAAGGGAATTTCCCCGAGTTGGGCAGGTCTGATTTAGGAGAAAACTGGATTCAAAGGATTTTTGTTTGGAACTTGATATTTTTAGTTGAAGATTGATCTTTTTCAATTAGAAATTCAACTACTTAGTTGAAATTTCGTCTTTTCTGTAAAAAATTAATCTTCTTCCTTGAAAATTCATTTTTTCTGGGCAAAAAGTTGTAAATTAACCTTGTTTAGGTGGAATATTCAACTATTTTGTTCAACATTTGTCTTTTATGGTGGAAATTAACAGTTTTTTATTTTAAATTAAAATACTTTTGTTTGAAATATCAACTATTACATGTTTCGTTGAAAATTCATCTTTTTTGGTTGAAAATTAAACTACTTGGTTGAAAATTAAAAAAATTTATAAAAATCTAACCATTTGGTGGAAAATTATTTTTTTTCATGAAAAATCATATTTTTGGATTGAAAATTTAACGGCCTTTTTGACTTCAAAATTCAACAAGTTTGTTGAAGATTGATGTATATTGTAGATCATTCGCCTTTTTAACTTCAAAATTCAATAATTTTGTCAAAAATTGATGTATTTTCTTAAAAATTAATATTTTTTGGTTGAAAATGCAAGTACTTGGTTAAAAGCTGAAGTTCTTTGTTGAAAATTAATTTAAACAATAAGAAACTTGCAAACATAGTAAGAAAAGCTAAATGGACGTAAACCAAGTATTATTGAAAGTCAATTCAAGTCACCTTACTTCACGATCAATACATTTAAATGCAATTTATTGGTTGATCGGTGTCACTTGGAAACGAAAACTAAAAATTCTGCGCGTATAAAAAAATTTAATTAATTATTAACAAATTAAATAACTATTAGTGTATCTCGGCAATACGAAGGTTTCCTCTCCTGAATTTCCTGCGGAAGAGACTATTCAGAGGATCCTTTTTGTATATTGGCATAGTCACGTTAGCATAGCTGCCATTTATGAGTATTTTAACTCTTCCAAAGTGATAGTGAAGATCTGCTCTACGAGCCATGAATGGACACAGAATTTCTAAAATCATTACGCCAATTATGTACTTCTGATCCTTATCTACTGCTACATTATGAAAGCCTGTTGCTAATCGGAAAGATTGACCTGGATATATTGCACTTTCGTAACGTTGAACATTAACTCGAATGGGCATAGGGTGAATTGCAGCCTTTCCAAATGGCCAAGTAAGTACTGCAAAAAGAATATATAATGAGGAAATTAAATATTTTACTAATTATTAAATTCTAAATATCAATTAAACCACCGCATTGTAGAACGGGGTATAGAATATTTCTCCAGGAGTGGGGGCCCTAACCGCTTGGGTTTGAACGATGTTCGCCCCCCCCCCCCCCCTATTCCTCGAGAAATATTTTATTCCCTGTTCTACGATCCGTCGGTTCAATTATTATCGACACTAGTTTATGGTTCGGAAAAATATTTAACTGTTTATTCAATTTTAATAAACAAATACATATTTTGGCTACTATAGCAGGCCTGCCCATTAGGGGAAAACTGCTCATTCGCCACATGTTCGAGTTCCACCACCACTTCCCTCTTCACAGGTCCAGAGGCTTGGGGGGTGGTTGCTCTCATGAATTTGAATGAGCAGAGGTCGGTGGTGTTGTTAAATTCCCATCTGGCAAATGAGCAGTTTTCCCCTACTTGGACAGGCCTGTACTATAGCATCCTACTCTTCACCCAATGGGTTTGAGCAGGCCTGTACAGAGAGGGGGAATCCACTCAAAGGCCACATGTTTGAGTTCCACCACAACTTCCCTCTGCTCAGCTCCAGAGGCTTGGGGTGGTGGTCACTCTCGTGAAGTTAAATGAGAAGAGGTCAGTGGAGGTGGAAAAATACCATTTGGCAAATGAGCATTTGCCGCGAATTTCCTCCTCTCTGTACAGGCCTGGGTTAGAATTTATCCAAAATGTAGATAACTTTTAAGCAAATTAAAAATAGTATATTGCGGCAAGTTCACACTCGTCAAAATAGCCGTACCCCCTTGATACACACCATACTCTTTGTCCTACCCTTCTTGAAAACAAGCATGTTAAGCAGATAGAGGATGTTTGGTGTACTTGACAATTTTAGATTATACGTGAAAGAAATAGCGTACTTTGCAGAAGGAAGACTGTGCGGTCCAGCGATACAATTTTTTTTAAAGATAAAGATAATTATGTGTAGCGGGCGTAAAGTTTTATGTAGCGGACGTAAAGTGTTATTTAGCGGGCGTAAAGTGTTATGTAGCGGGCGCAAAGTTTCATGTTGGCCCGGCGGCGGAGTGCGCATGTGCCATCGTCACTGGGCTGGAAGCGGCCACATTATGCCTTCCTCACGTGCATGCAATGGCGCGTTTTCAAGGGGGGTCGGACAAAAAAAACTTTAGGATTTCAACTATAAGTTGTTATTTTATTATAATTATAAATAATTCAAAATTATAAATATTTAGAAATTCATTTTGTTTTTATTTTCGTTACATTTTCGACGAATATGACTTCTTTTAAATTGAAACTCTTCATAAAATCTTAAGCAATTGAAAATATGATTTCATCCTGGGCTAATTATTTTTAATAAAAAATTACAATTTTAATTAATATTTTGGCTCATTTCTTAATGTTTCTTTTTAAAATTATATATCCTCAGTTTTTTTCGAAAATAATTGTTTTATTAGAATAATAAACAATTCAACTTGTGAACATTCGAAAATTTATTTTATTTTACTTTCATTTACATTTTCAAAGACAATTACATCCTTCTAATTTTAATTAACAATACAAAATTATGAACGTTTAGAATTTTATTTTATTTAACTTTCGGTTATATTTTCAAAGAATATTTTGCAAATTTAATAATTATAGAATATCTAAATGATTTTCATAGACAAATTAAGAGCTTGGCCATTTTTCAACGAATAGACGTTTGGCTATTTTTCAGCGAAATAGGTTTTTGGCTATTTTTCGACAAATAGGCTTGATGTTTTTTACAGAATTAACTAGAAATATTTTTCCGATTACTTTTTTGTATGATGCTTTGCAAATTTCCAAGAATTAATTATTATTTAAACAATGTTGATAAAAAATTAAGAGTTCGGCCATTTCTCAACGAATAGGCTCAATTTTTTGACGAAATTAATAAAAGATGTTTTTCAAATAACTCTTTCCTACGATACTTTAAAAATTTACAATAATTATTAATTATCTAAACAGTGTTTATCAACATATTCCGAGCTTGCCTATTTTGCAAGGAATAGGCACCATTTGTTTACGAAATGAACTAAAAATGTCTTTCCGAAGACTCTTTTCTGTGTTGCTTTGTAAATTTACAAGAATTAATAATAATTTAAACAATTTTCATTACAAAACTTAGAGTTTGGCAAATTTTTAACACATAGGCTCAATTTTTTCAGAGAATTAACTAGGAATATCTTTCTGATGATTTTTTTGTATGATGCTTTGCAAATTTTCAAAAATTATTAGTTATTTAAACAATTTTCAGAAACAAATTAAGAGCTTGGCCATTTTTCAATTAATAGGATCAATTAGTTTATGGACTCAACTAAGAATATCTTTCGGATGACTCTTTTCTATGTTGCTCTGTGAATTTACAAGAACTATTGATTATTTAAACAATTTTGATTAAAAAATTAACAGTTTGACCATTTTTTAACTAATAGGCTCGATTTGTTTACGGAATCAAAAAAGAATGTATTTCAAATAACTTTTTCCTACGATACTTCGCAAATATACAATAATGATTAATTATTCAAATAATTTTCATAAACAAATTCAGAGTTTTACTATTTTTTAGCTTTCATAGAAGCATGCATGCAGCTGTAACCTTTTTAATAATAAATACAACCTTTCTGTCTGAACTGTAATATTAAATTATATACAAATTTTGTAATGGTAAAAACTTTCATTTTTATTAATTTCAGTCTTTTTTCTTTTTGTTAATTTCTTCCAGTAATTTAATGATCTCTTCAATAGAGGGATATTTTTCTTTACAAAGATTTTTGGATTATTTATTCTCCCTGCAATATATCTTTCCGTATATTTTACTGTGATTTAGCACTCAATCGAACATATAACCGGTATTATTATTACCTATTGTAGTATGCCTTTTTATTTTTAAACCCCCGGTGAAACAGATGTCTGAACACGGGTCATCCTCGTTGCTAAAGCATCATTCAAGTCCTTTAGCATGAGCACATATACCGCAAGTCGACTCCACTTCACTGTGTATGGGTCTCCGAACATTTTTCTTTTATTAGGTGGGCCTAAAATCACTGAATGAATTTAATCACAACCAGTGATAACCCGTGGCTGCATGCAAATTTATTAGAAGTACTCGCATCTGTCTGGACATTTGGCCAGAAGAGAGGAAAACTACAGAAAACCACCTCCCGAGTTCAGCCGGCTTTTCGACAGCTGCCTTTGAAGGCAGACATTCGACCCTACCCATCGAATGCATACAGTCATCCTCGGCGTCCAACCTTCCGCTCGACATTACATAGTTAAAACGCAGTGAATACACAACCTCGGTCGTACGTCACAGATGGTCACCCATTCGAGAGCTATGCGCGCTCGAAATGGCTTTACATTTGAGCTCTTCTCGATTCGAGATCATTTACTATGTATTTCTATGAAAATTTGTAAGCGCCAACATTTTAGAGTTTTTTTCCAAAGTTGCATGTAAATGTTTAAGGGTTGCACAATTAGTTATTCTTCATCGTGAGAGGGTACCCGTGCGAAGGCGTGTACAAATAAAAGTTATTGAAGTAAAAATTAATTTCATGGTATTTTATTTTACTTAATTTCCAAATAAAATAATTGCACGAAAATTAATTGCACGCGCGCAAAGCGCGCGTATAAGGTTCTCGTTATTTTAATTTTAACTATTTCGAAGCGATGACTTAGAGGAGGAGGAGGAGGAGGAGGTGAAACAAATTGAGGAGTGCAAGCGCAAAGGGTTGGATGTTTGACAATTGATTGTAGTTCAGTGGTCTGAGCTGCGCTGAGAAGTCTGAGAATAAAATGAGAATGAGATAAACGAAAGGAAGGGAGAAGAATCTGCACACTGGAGGCACGTCACGCACAGCCATTACCAAACATCACGAAGGAGACTAAAGGAAGGATCACGTACTGAAGAAGGGAGGCCTAGTCTATCCAAGAAATTAGTTTATTTAATACCAGTGCCTGTATTTTCCTCGCAAAGTCTAGGTGGAAGTTTCGCTAAAATTCCGGCTCAAAATGATAGAGAAGGCGAAGGTAATAATCCTTTCGAAGAGCAAGTCCCTCTCCAAAACAAAAAGGCTGATTCTAGAGAAAAAAGGAAGCTGTCTAACTACAATGAATCTAATAACTATAAAAGAAGACACAAAGAATCGAATCAAACTGCTAATCCCATTAGAACCCCTAGACTCCAAAACCGTTACTCTCGATCTAACAAACGTCGTTATTCTGTCGAAGTAGACAGTGGTGAGGATAACCCTATGGATCCTTGTAATGTAGGGAAAATCCTACATAAATTCTTTAAAAATGTGGTGGATGATATCAAAAAGAAAGGGAGAAGTAGATTCACTATTCTATGTAAAATTGGCGGAGGAGCTAATCGCATCATTGATAACCTGAACTCAATCTATCCTAAATTAAACGCTTTCATCCCGAATTATAGAGTCTTTCGCATTGGCGTAATTGAAGATATACCCACAGATCTCTCAATGGAGGAGATTAAAGCTAATGCCATACCTTCCATCCTAATTCTCAAAGTACCTTGGCTATCTAAGAAGGATGAGAAAGGTAATATTGTTCCCTTGAAAACTGTTCTGATCACGTCTGATGGACAAGCTTTTCCCCAAGATATCCGATTCTATTATACTCTGTACCGGTAGATACCCTACATTCTACCTTCTAAATTGTGCTACAGATGTGGTAGACATGGGCTACGTGAAAGCACAATGCAAAAATCCTAGATGCTTATTTTGTGGTGAGAAATCACATGAAGATCAGAATTGTCCTGATAGACAGAACTTTCCATTTTGTTTAAATTGCAAAGGCCCACATTAGGCTGTTGAATCAATGCCCGTTATATCTAGAGGAAAACGAAATCTTCCTCTTCTCCACTCTTCAATTTTGCGGACTTCCCTTCGTTGGGTGATACTGATGCTGACCCTATCCTTTTTTGTTCAAAATACTTGCAAAAATTCAGCCAAGCTGTTAACCGGACCCCCTGTCATCCTAGAACCTCAAACCCTCTTCCTTCCTGTACGTCTCATAGAAAAACTCAAACCCAAACCGATAATAATTCTCAACCATTTTCTCGTATCTACTTACGGCCTTCTAGCCCTTTTGGTAATAGTGTTTGCCTTAAATCCATGCCGAAAACTCTACACCTCATCCACCTCAACCTTCCTCTCCCTTTCCCCTCTTCCACCTTCTACGGAAAACCAAATTAATGGGAATGGACTTAAACATAATGGACATGAACACTGCTCAATAATATGCATCCGAATTTCACTGCCTCGAATCCATAATCGCTTCTATACTTGTCCATTATGGGTATCCAGAGCTGGGCAAGACCGTTAATTGCTCCGTTAATCCGTTAATTAACTGAGTTAAATTTTTCGTTAACTGTTAACGGACTATCGATATTAAAGGACTATTTAACTTCCGTTAACCTCCGTTAACTCAAAAAATGCTTGAAATAAACCACTTGCTGCACTGCGTTTGTCACCAATATTTTTCACCAATTGGCATGCTGTCATGAATAAGACACGACCATTAGTGACTTGCGCAGAACAGCCTGAGAGCACCTGGGACTTATAGAAGTACTGATCATTGGGTCCGTGGTCCTCTGTGGCTGTTTGTCGATGACTCTTTCCGGTCGAGTGCGCCATGTTTTTTCATGTGAAAAGTGAAAGTAAAAATCAAGAATCGGTTATCAAACGGAAGAAGTGGAACTAATGGAAACTTCCAGCTCTACCAGTACTACTGCAGGTCAGCAGATGCAATTATCGTTTCAAAATCCTTGCCCTCACTTGGAAACATTTTTCGAATACGAATCCAAGGAAGGGGACAAACTGGATTTCTCGTACAAGTTGTGCAAACCCAAATTTACAAAAATCAAGGGCCACGTGTCGTCTTTGAACAACATCAAGCAGCACATCAAACGATTACACATATCCTTCATGGATTTGTTTTTGGCTAAGGTCTGCAACGATAGCACCTCTTCGCAATCATCGAGTGCGGGTTTACTTTTACATTCCCCAAGCAAAAGGCCACGACAACAAAGTATCACCGAATCCTCGAGATTATTTCTTCTGGTAGTAAAAGTGTATCTCAAACTCTTGTGGATCGGAGAATTGTGGATCTGTTTGTATCCAACATGCTGCCACTCCACGTTTTAGAGTCAATATCGAGAAGAACAATAGGCAGGTGAATCATTAATTCTCATAAGAATTTGAAGCAGCACTTGCTATTTTTTATAAAAATTGGATATTGCGTTCAATTCAATTGTTCAATTTATTCTGACCTTTTCCTTTTATTTTCATTTCGCAACATTTTTGTAAATCTCAAAAATTATACACTCTAGTGTTGTCATGTCCTTCAAAAGGAAACAAAACAAGATATTTTATAGCATTGAGAGCTCCGCCACAGAAGCTTCGCGCCCGGCTACCGAGATCTAAGAGCGACGTTAGAACGTCAGTCGTTGTACGATTACCGAGACGCTTAGCACGCCTACGCTGCCGTCTCTTACCTACGCAGTAAATAAAGCAGCACAGTCTACAGTTTGAATTTCTTGAGTTCTTTTCTTGACTCCGGTCAATCTTCATCTCAATTCATTCCTTCCTTTTTTTTATTTCGAATCATTCTTCTTCTTTTCTTTTTCGCCTTCGAGGAGCTTCCGCCGTTAATTGCATCATAAAAACATCCGTTCGGGTCGTCTTCTTCTCTTTTCCTTTTCGGCTTTATTCATCGAGTCCAGCGAGGAGTCATCAACAGTGCTTTCTTTGTTCGGTGATTGTGAACCAGTGATTGTTTAGTGAACGGTGGTGGTAGATTGCCTTCCTATCCGGGCTGTGCGAGACGGTTTACATACGTGAGTCCTCAGCGTCCGGCGGAGACTCCTCTGTGAAAAGAGAGTCCAGTTTTTCCGAGAGAGGGAAGTTGCACACGCCGCGTGTTGGCATTGGTCGCGACGTGCGTGTACGGGCTGTTATTCCACACGTACACCCCTTGATGATAGGGAGCGACGAAATATCACGTTCTAATCGCCGCACACGCCGACGGCGAGTTCGCCGAGCTGCCGAGGCCTCGTTTCCCGTGGAATAACGGAAGCGACGGGAGCGAAAGAGGCAGTAAGTACGAGCCGAACGGGCTTCTGTTGCGAACAACGCATGAGCACGAAGGAACGCAGAGCGACGAGCTCGCAGAGCCGCGGAACAACGCGCTCGCCGAGAAGCCGAGGAGGAGCGGGCGCGCGCATCGCCGCCCAGGTCGAGCACGAGAGACGGATCGAGGAAGGACGTGCCCGGCAGGCCATCGCCGAACAAGCAGCCCGCCAAGTTCCAGCGTATGACCCGGCGGCACCAGGGCTCTTTATCGAAGTAGGTTGGAACCTTCTCGAAATTCGACGAGGAGTTGACGGCATCAGAGATCCACGGACACGACGACCAGCCGTCAACCGGGCAGTGCCTCTCACGCTGAGGATGCCCGCGTTCATCCGGGAACCACGGCACGTGTTCCCGCCCGCTAATGTCACTCGACGAGCCAACAGCAGTCCCGTCAGGATGGACTGTTATTATTCACCTCCGTGTCCACGGGCCTTACGAGTGCCGCCCACTTTCGGCACGAGCCTCATCTTCGTCAGGGTCACCTCGTATTGCGAAGGAGGTTCGGGCCCACTCACCGGCCCTTCCCGAGGCGGTTTCCACTACCGCATCACAGGAACGACAACCAGCGACGCCTACGCCTGTAGCCGCCGCTGAGCCAGGATCTGGAGACGACGTTCTCCTTCTGTGTGCAAATGAGACGCCGGAGACGTTCTCTCCTTCATTGTTAGGGCCACCTCCATCTCCACCACGACGTTTTCGAGGCGCGGATTCCTTCCGACGGAATCTTCAGTTTTAATTCCTTCACCTTCTTTCCTTTCTACCCCCCGTCCCGCCACACAAAACAAAACAAAAAGGTGCACTCACCGCCCATTGAATGTCTCCCATCCATTCCGCATGGGTGGTATGAGCGCGTGGCAAAGCTTCATGCGGGGTGGGGCCAAGAGGGTTTACCTCCCACCACCCACCAGCCAGCGGAACTTAACGCAGGGCATGACGGATTTCGACGCCTGGCACGCCGCCCGTGCTAAAGCGACGGCCGCCCGCCACCTCGACGTACGAACTGATCCCCCCCCCCCCCGCATCTATGCTTTCCGTCCTCTCCCGTCCACTACAAGGACATATGTGCCCCGTCACCTCCCGTACGGAGATATATTCCTGAAACGCTTTTTCGCCCTTTGACTCAGTGTATCTCACCCCCCCCCCCCCCCCCCAACCGTCTACAAGGAGGGTTGAGAACATAGTCGGATTAAAATTTTTTTAATTTCTAAGTATTTCGTTTTTACTTTAAATTATATATATATATATATATATATATATATACATTTTATTATCATTATTATTATACTTACCAATAGGTTGAGGGAACACCACTAATGTGAAACACAAAATAACAATCAAGATCCTCATTTTCTTGCGATAAAGGAAACTTATGACGAATTTCGATACGAGTTTAACTAATGAATACTCTTCCAAATGTTGCAACATATATACCAAGTAGTCGCTGCAGCATTCGTCATTTTAAGTTATTTGTATTTCATTAAGTTTATCCCACACTGAAATCGCAAAAATAATACAGATTTATGACATTATTATGTACAATTTACAGGAAGCAAAATTACCTCTTACGGCACTGAAAGATCTGTATTTGTTGAAAAACATGATATTTTATCTGTTGATTGAAGAAATATAAAGTAGATTCATAAGTATACAGTATATCATTTTTTATTTTGAAGAATATGGAAATTTAGAATGAATGAAAATTAATGAATTAAAAATTCAATATAAAATACTTTCATAATTATCGTTTTATAAACACGTAAATCAGGAATATGCTCCAGGCTATCCATAAATTAAATAATGAAACAAAAGAATAAATATCCTATTGTCACCTTTATAAGATTTTCATTGCTGATATTTTGATTTCTCATATTTACTGTTTCGTCCCTTACGTAATTTATGAATGAACCCATATACCTGATGTTTTCAAGATCAACTTGAATACAGCTTCATTTTTCCTCCTAGTAGCATAATGCCAGAAAAATATTTTTCAAAATAAAAATACCACTAAAACATTTTTTGCAAAACTTCACTTTTATTTTCTTGCTGTTGAAATCTTTCAATTATCTAAGCATCATATAATTACAATTTCACATAAGGGTAATTGTCAAATTGTAGGCAAATTTTAGCACTGACAGTGGCAATCACATTGTTATTAGGAATTAAATATTTTACAATGGGAATTGAACTTATTACATCTAAAAATTTGAAATCCAAAAGGGGCAGTTTTGAAAATAAGAAATAATGATGAAATTCTTACATGAAATACGGAAAGTGGATTTGAGGTTAGGAGTTTGATGAAAGAGAGCGCAAATCCACCTACCTGTGCTATGATATAATTTGTAAAACATTTCTTTCTTCCTAATTAACTTATTTAGCTTACTTCTTGAGATCTGTATCAGTCTGTATACTTATAAATAGAGGTTAGGAAACAGAAAACAAACCGGCCCACCTGATCCACGCGCACGCGCATATAAGCGGTCCTACACTTCTCTATTGTACAGTACGGGAATGATACGAGAACATTGATGAAGTTCAGCCTTTTTATATTATTTATAAAAAAATAATAGATTTCAATCATAAAAAATCACCTACTTATGAAAGAAAACACCGCTGAGCAAGTAATGGAATGGTTTTTATAATGTTTTTTCACTCAGAAACTGCTCTTTAACTCACGTACGGTAATGATTTTTTTGTTGTCAAAATGCACTTTTCAGTTTCAATATCGGATTCAGCAGAAAAGGAGTTAATATTTTCGGCTCAATTTCATAGAATCTTGTATTAAACGAGACGCTTAATATTTCTGTACTTATTACTCAATTGTAACTACAATATTTTACTAGAAAAAAAGACGTACGGTAATGATTTCTGAAATGACAAAAATCGATGGACAGACTTTAAGGTTCTTACAATATTATTTATTTGACTTGAAAAATGTGCATAAAGTATATTTTTCTTTATGTAATGTTCACAAACTTGATACGTTAAGCATTTTTCAGGTTACTGTCTAAGAAAAGGAGAAAAACCGTTTATCCACGTTCAAAGTGAGGTTGGGACGCCGTACGGTAATGATGTTTGGGGTATTCTTTTATTAAATTAAAGTAAATGGGAACAGAAATAAAAAAAAAAGAAATGACCATTTTGTAGAGGATGATAATAACTATTTATTAAATTACAAAAAAAATCAGTAAGAGATTCTAAGTTAAGTTTATATTACTGGGACTTCAAGTTTGCCTCCAATTTGACAATTACCCATAAACCGTTTATTAAAATAACATCATGAATCGACTGATCCGTAGAATTTGCAAGGCCGTATCCAGAACAAATTTTCAGGGGGGATTGACATTTTCGGGTTGGGCTTTGGGGTATTAGTAACGACACACTCGCACCCACACAGAAAATTATATGTATATTTTTCCACAGGGCGTTCTGCAGCACGTAATAAAATTCAGTGGAATTCTCTGCAACATTGACTGTTGTGCAGAATTTGTTTCTATTTTATTGCGTGCTGCTTTCAAAATATGAATCAGCTAAATTTTTTATTAATTTCAATCAGTGACTGAAGTATAGCTATGAAATAGTTATTTTTACTGATTCATTAGTAAAGTTGACTGATTCATCAGTAGAGATAACTGATTCATAGCTGGAATTCAGTCGCTGACTCAAATTTGTAAACATTTTAAGTGGTCCGATTTGAGAAAGTGCAAAGCGTGCTTTTTGTTATATTGGAGAAAATCAAGTTGTCAACAAATTTACTTGATTCAATATAAGAATTTTTGTTATTCACTCACCTTTCTATGTAGAAACGTAAAAGAAGTATGATTTAAAGACTGATTCTTAAGTTAAAATTTCAGTAATAAATATGTTTCAATTTGCATATAAATCTAATTGAAATTTCAATGAAGGCGATTGTATAAAACTTCGATATAAACAACAACTGAAACCTGATTCTTCATACGGTCTCACTTAAACTTAATTCCATGTTATATAGAGCAATCGAAATCTAATGACATTATTAAATGAATAAATATATGCACATGTGTCAGCCCCGTGAACGAGTAAAAATTTAAATAAGACAGAATAAGGCAAAAATCATTACTGCGTAGTTGGCTTTATAAACTGCTGTGCATTAATGAAATTAAACCGAATTTGTCAATTGCGTAATAATACAGGGACTTGAACGAAACTTTCGTTCCATTTCGTTAATGCCAATTAAAACATAGTATATTACACCCCTGGCGGACCGGCTGAACGCAGACGTTACGCTGCAGCGTAACGGTAAAGTAATCGTAAATTCATGGTAAAGTAATATGGCATTACAACTAATAAAAGAAACAAAATAAATATGTAAACTGTTGCAATTATAATAATACGTTATAATTTACGTTAAATGGTCATGTCGTAATTGCAACAAGTTTATTTTTCAGCGTTAAAAAATAAAAAAACGAAGTTGCTGTCAGTGACGTCAGCTAAAGGCGGCTTCAAGTACATCGCTAGTAGCATTTTACGCGCGAAGTTCAAAAATAAAATTAAAAATTGGAAAACGCAAATGTGTGAAATAAATGTAAATAAATATAGTAAATAATTAAATTAATGTAAAAAAACATGGCGATGTTTAAAATTAACAGGTAGATTGTAAAAATTTTGTCGGAGTTATTGAATTTTAATTTTTTAAATTTGACAGCATGAAACTTTATCGACTGCGGTAACATAGGAGATAATAAAAGCCAAACAACGCACGATTAAACAAAGTCAAGAGAAGCTTTTTGACCTTTTTGGAAGCTCTACAAGATTATCGTAGGAACTTTTTGAATTTTCTTGAAAAATCGAAAATTCAAATTTTCTGACCAATGGTTCTGGTTTTAACCACACCAAAAATAATAAAAAATTCCTTTTTACGGTCAAAGCATGCAAGACACGAAAAAAAAAATTAATTACAAAAATTTTTAAGGCAAAAAAATCTATGAATTTGTTATTATCGATTCTTTGATAGGAGGTGTATTTTTCGTTTTAATCGTAAAAAATAAGAAACTTGAATTTTCGGAAAAACTACAGAAGATCCAGAAGAATGGAAATAATTTATCCAACCAAAAAAGATGTATAAGTTTTGTAAAAATCATTTTTTGATAGGATGTGTAGTTTCTGTTTTAATTGTAAAAGATAACAATAAAAATTAAAAATTTGAATTATTGGAAGAACGGCACAAGCTACAAACAAATTTGCACATGTGGCCAAAGTGCTTTGAGTGCACTGTTTCAGTAAGGCTCCACGGCGCGGCGCTACCATTCAGCCTTTAAAGTTATTCACGTTACCGACGGGCGACGGTTTGCTACTCGCTTTTATCACTTGAGACTATTCACTTCACATTTGAACTTTTAATTTCATCACTTAATTTATAATAATAAAATAACTTAAATTAATTAATTCTTAAAAATTAAAATGAAATTGATAAAATTATTGGAGATAAAGATTGCAAGCCTCAGTATCAATGTACATATCTGCTTCTTATTATACCACTGGCAGTAGATGCGCTTGAAGCCGCCTTTAGCTGACGTCACTGACAGCAACTTCGTTTATTTATTTTTTAACGCTGAAAAATAAACTTGTTGCAATTACGACACGACCATTTAACGTAAATTTTAACGTATTATTATAATTGCAACAGTTTACATATTTATTTTGTTTCTTTTATTAGTTGTAATGCCATATTACTTTACCATGACTTTACGATTACTTTACCGTTACGCTGCAGCGTAACGTCTGCGTTCGGCCGGTCCGCCAGGGACTACAAGGGAAATACAAGTAAATTGTATTTATTGCAAGTTTGTCTGTGAAATCTAAGTTTTTGGAATTCAATTAAAATAAACTATTACTTACAAAATATATATGTGTTATAAATTTTGTTCTCAACTTGAATCAAAAGTTATACTTTAAACTCCGCGCCAACTGTGGCCAACCAGCGCGCGACCCTAACGCAAGCGCAGTAGTAGCTCAAGGCGCCCACATTGGTATCACTGATCGGTGTGCACGATAAAATTTTTTTGTCCGACCCCCCTTGAAAACGCGCTATTGCATGCACGTGAGGCAGGCGTAATGTGGCCGCTTCCAGCCCAGTGACGTTCGCACATGCGCACTCCACCGCCGGGCCAACATGAAATTTTACGCCCGCTAAGTAACACTTTACGACCGCTACATAAAACTTTACGCCCGCCACACATAATTATCTTTATCTTTAAAAAAATTGTATCGCTGGAACCCACAGTCTTCCTTCTGCAAAGTACGCTATTTCTTTCTTTCACTTATAATCTAAAATTGTCAAGTACACCAAACATACTCTATCTGCTTAACATGCTTGTTTTCAAGAAGGGTAGGACAAAAAGTATGGTGTTTATCAAGGGCGTACGGCTATTTTGCCTCGTGCGACTGCCGACCTCGCTTCGCTCGGGCGGCAAGTTGACACTCGTCAAAATAGCCTTATTTACGCCCTTGATACACAATATACTATTTGCTCCCGCTGCTGCAGAGGGCGTGCGTGTAATCTGACCAATACAGAAATATTAGACTTTCTGCCTTAAAATTAATGCCGAAAGTACGTACTTTCGACCGAGGTATGAAGAAAAATCATTTAAATCCAATCATCAATGTAATTTCAGATATTATATAATTTCGGCCAAATCTAGAGATAGCAGATCAAAGTTTAGTAAAAAATTATTTTTTTTCTATCAATAACGAAATGGAGCGAAAGTTTCGGTCGGGTTCCTGAATAATAAACTTTGTCCCCTCTAAATTTTTCATAATAATGTCATATATACGTGTAAAGTATTTTTGCGACGTCAATGCGAAAAAACAAATTAATCAAATGCAAATATTTTAGAATCACGAATGAGATAGGAATTAGTATAGATACACTGAAACATTCTTTACGATATTCTTTAGTCATACTCTTATCGAAATTCTTCATAACTTTTCTTTATTTCGAGAAAATGCGGACCTTTATTGGCATCCTTAGTTTCACCAAAGATTAGTAGGGCCACATACTGGTAGTTGGCGCCCCAGGCAAGTTTGTGGTCGTTGCATATATATAATATATAGCTATCATTCCAGTGTTACGGGCACATACCTGTAGAGGCGCTGCGAAAGCCGCTTATTTTCGTGGCGCCAAGTCGTAAATTTTTAAATCCATATTTTTAATAATCTACTTTTCTTCCAAAAATTAGGGAAAATATAATTAGGACAATAATCAAAGAGTTTATCTAAATTACTGAAAACTGATACGTTGTTGTAGAAGTCCTTAAAATGTACATATTTAGTAACTGTGCCTTTATATCTTATCCAAAATTATTCCTATTGTTCTATAGAAGTCCAAATTGTTCAAAATCCCGATATTATTCTTCCTTCTTAAAAAGTTTTAAATAAGAATTTAGATATATTACGAACTTCTGTTAAAATTTCGACTTTTGTAACACAATGGATCCAGGGACCAACCAAAAAATACCGAAAAAATGAATACGCAATACATTAATTGATGAGAAGTAAAAATACCGAATTATAAATGTCAGAATTTTTAAAATTATAAAATCCAATTTCATTGAATTATAAAATTTTAAAATTGTACAATTAACAAATAATAATTAGGTAAATTAATTAGTAAATATTTCTAATAAGTAATTCCTTAATTACATTTTTAGATTCAAATCTAAAAAAAATAAATCAATGGAATCGAGTTCCCTTTTTATCGGACAATTTTTTAATTCATCAAATTTTTATTTTGTGAATTGAATAATTTCTTATTTTTACAATTCTGAAATTTCATAAATCGTTAAATTTGGATTTCGGAAACTTGAAAATTAGGGCACATAAAATTCGTTATTTTTAATTTATTCGTCAATAAATTTGTCAATTCGTGTAATAGGAGGGATCCATTTCTTTTCAGTATTTTCGGTTAGTCTCTGGATCCAACAAAATAAATCTTTGCACAGGATTCAAGAAAGTAACATTTTCAATGAAGTACAATATTAAAAGAATATTTCTTTTCGCATCTGTCAATTTTTTCTCGTTTAAAAAAAACCATAAAAAATATAACAGGTAATTATTTAAACTAAAAATAACTCAATATTGAAATTGAATTTACACTGAGTAAAATTTCAGAATTAATTACAACATTATTTCTAAACCATTATAATTCCTATCGGCTACCGCATTCGTTTCAGGATACATTTTTTTTATTTGAAAAATAAATTTTTAAAACAAATAAAGGTCAATAAATTTGAAAAAAATTATCTTTCCATAGGAGTTATAATTACTTAGAATTAACTTGGTTAATTCTGAAATTCCATTTTATGAAAAATTTCGTTTATATTCAATTAAATACAATTTTTATTTATAAATAAATAATAAAAATAATAAAATATATAAATGAATAATGTTGATAATTTTGATTAAAAATGCCAATTGTTTATATTATATTATCTATTTATTTATTGTTTATATTGTTTATATTATTTTTACGAAAAAAATTAAAATACATATAAAGAAGACCACGTGGTAAATTTAAATGCCGCATAGTAGATTTAAATGGATTGAAAAAGCAGGTATGACATAGAAAATATATTAATTTAATTTAAAGTGTTTTATTATTAAATTTCTTTTTAAAAATTGATATTTAAAGGGTTTTCATGCCACATGAGTACCAACGAGTGGTCAATGACCACTCTGAGTTTCATCACGATTTTGATCAGTGATTTAACATTTTAGAGAGTGATTTTTACAAGATTCAAAAGATTTTTAGGATTTTAAAAAGATTTCGTAGAATTTTAAGCGGAATTTGGACAATTTTGAAGTCTTTTTTACGAAATTCAGAAGATTTGTAGGATTTTAAAAATATTTCGTAGAATTTTAAGGGATTTCAGGATATTTCGTGGAATTTTAAAGGAGTTCATGCAATTTTAAGAGATTTTTGGGAATCTTAAGGGATTTCCAGGAGTTTTAACTTTTTTTTAATTTTGAGGGATTTTAAGATGTTTAATTTAAGGGATTTTCAGGGATTTTAAATTTCTTGAAATTTTGAGGAATTTTAAGAGGTTTCTAAGAATTTTAAGAGATTTCAAACGAATTTTAAGCTATTTCAAAGGTTTTGAAAAAACAGGATGAATTTCAAAATTTTAAAAGATTTAAAAAGGTTTGTAAGGAATTTTAAGGGTGTTGGAGCCAAGTTCTATTCTAAAAATTCGATTTCTTCATTTTACTTAATAAATATTAAAGTTGGAATTTTTTTCTCTCTCTAGAATTAATTAATTTTTAACTAGAAATATGCGTAGAGTGAGAAAATATCTAATTCAAATATTTTTTCAATAAAATGAAAATATTTAATTTTGAGGTCAGATTTTGAATTCTTCGTTTTATGCAAAATCTATCGAAGTTAAATATTTTTTCGCTCTGTACGCAGTCTTATATTTGAAAAAAGTTTAGCGCTACAGAGCGAAAAAATATTTATCTATAATTTTCGTTGAGTAAAATGGAGAATGGAATTTTGAGCTGAACACTTGGGTCCAACGCCCTTAAGGGATTTAAAGGGATTCTAAATTTCGTCGTGGAATTTCCAAGATTTTCAAGAAGATTCAAAAGGTTTTTAAGAATTTAAAGGGATTTTATATGTTGTGGAATTCGAAGAGATTTTTCTTTAACTTTGAAAACATTTTGTAGAATTTTTAATGATCCCATGGAATTTTTTGAGATTTCTAATAATTTGAAGGGATATCAAGGGATTTTTCTGATTTTTAATGAGATTTCTGATGATTTTAAGGGATTTTAAATTTTTAGGAATTTTAAGGGGTTTCTACGAATTTTAACATATGGATTTCAAAAGATTTATGATTTTGAAGGTTTTTGTGGGCATTTTTGAGGGATTTCAAGCGTTTTCTAGGAATTGTAAGAGGTTTTAACGAATTTTAAGTGATTTCAAAGGTTTTTGGTGAAATTTTAAAGGACGAAAAAACACCTTAATACTTTAACTTTAATTTTAGAAATTTTCAATTTGATATCTCAATAAATTTATAAGTAACGTTACAGAGAAAAAAATTTCGTTAAGGTAGATTTTCGAGACATTTCGTTACACCACTTTTTTAAGATAGGATTTAAATTATGTATTTATTTATTAAAATAGTTTTTTCAGGAATTTTATTTTGCGGGAGTTTTCAATCGTCCCTATTTTAGAATAAGGATATAAAATGAGTTCAAATTTCCAGTGATTCAAAAATATTTCTAGATATTTTAAAACGTTTTTAGAGAAATTAATATATATTTTAAGAGATTTAATAGATTTTAAAGAATTCAAAAAATGAAAGATACATGATGAATTTCATTAGGTTTTAAAAGATTTCCGAAGATTTTAAGAGATTTGACAGACTAAGGAATTCAAAAACATTATTTAAATTTTTAAATTATTCGGAAATTTTGAAGCTCATTTGAATTGTACTGAAAATCCTTCAAAATTCTTTAAAATCCCTTAAATTCGTTGAAAATATGTTGAACTCTTTTAAATATTTTGAAATCCCTTGAAAATTTTTTGAAACTGTTTGCAATCTTTTCAGATTTCTTGAAATCTCTAAAAATCTCTCGAAATATTTTTCAATCTGGTTAAAAACATTTTTTAATGTTTTAAATGTTTTCAGTTTAATATTGACAATTTTGATTTTGTTTTTAGGAATCGATCCACAGAAAGTCTTCTGGAGCATGATGATCTGCAATAAGCATTTTATTGCAGAGTACTTCACAACTCCTGAACGAGAGAAGCTCTTCGCAGACATTAGAGTGGAACCTGTGGATTACAGGGAAGTGGACGCTTTCTGCAGTTTCGACGTAAATCCTCAAAAAGTGGTAAGACTTTATCAGGCTAATAATTCTAAAGCGACGACAGTGGAGGCAGCATCAACACACGGTGAATTTCTTAGTTTTCCTTCATCTATAAGAGATCTGAGAGATATTCATACAGATGCTGCCACAGAGGATGAGGTGATAACCGTTCGTATTCCTTCGCCACCAGTAGCCATGGAAACTCCTGAGCAGAAGAATTTGGCGGAGAAGGAAGAAGTCCTGCAAGAAATTGTGCAAGAAGATAGAGAAAATCTTTTGCAAAACGAAATTGCTAGATTGTGCTCAATGTTGGGGCATGTGGAGAATCAGTTATCCGATTTTAAAAGTAAATCTATCGCTAGCACTATCACACCATCAGGTTCTTCCGAATAAATTCCAGATGTTAGTTCATTTTTATCATCGTTAGATCTTTCTCATCCAATTAGAAAAAATATGATAGAGTTGCAATTAAGACCTGATAACTGCAAGACTGCATACACAGATGAGCAATGGACTCTCGCAATGAAATTGCGTTATTGGTCAGCATCATGATATGACAGAAGCGTAGAAAAAGAATTGCTAATTACGATATCACTCCTGGCTTTATCGATTAGCAATTCCAAGATCTTAAGGACCTATTGAAAAGTTATCCTGCGGAAGCAAATTGTGCGATTGCTAAATTCGACGAAATGTCAATAAAGGAATTCGAAGAATATTCTTCAAAGCATGACATAATAGAAGGCTTCGAAGACCTTGGGCCATTGGGTAGATCCGAAAAGCGTGCTAATCACCTTTTCATTTTTACCTTAAATGGGTTGCATCCTCGTTATCGATGGCGAATTATAGGTGGATTATTTTTCCCGCACAATTCCATAAACGGCAAAGATATTGTATCTTTGTTAAAGATACTGCTCGATAAAGGTTAGAAAGCTGGAGCTGACATCCGAATGACAGTTTGTGATAAAGGTTCTCCTAACTTAAGATGCTATAGGCTTCTAAAAGTCACACCAAAGAAACCTAGTTTCTTTTTTAAAGGTAACAAGATCATTGCCATTCATGACTTTCCTCGCGAAGTCAAAAACTTTGTGACTGCTCTTCGAAAGTACGGAATAATATACATGGATGGCAAAAAACTCTGTTTTTCGGATATAAAAAGCGTTTGGGAAGCAGACCGTAAGTGTCCTTTCTCCTGTAATTTAGGTCATATAAAGGAAGTTCACATGTTTCCCAACTCTTTTCAAAAGATGAGTGTTCAACGGGCTTTACAAATGGTTGGAGGTTGCATGGGCAAGGCAATGCTTGAAGCTCATTCTAAAAAGCTTGTTGAATCCAACACGCTTCAAGAATCAGCTGAATGCATTCTTAAAATTAACCGTCTGACTGACGCTTGCAATAGCTTTTTAATCACCGACAAGAATGTATTAAAGTGCGCCCTATCTCCAGAGCATCCAGAGCCTATCCAGGTACTCGAAAATTTTCTTACTTGGGCATCGACTTTGAAAGTCGTTGATGCAAGAAGTAAGAAACTGAACAGTTTTCCTTGCTTTGCAGGCCTGGAAATGACGATTCGAAGGATTCTGGAACTGTGCAAGGAAGTTACATTCCCATTGTGTACGCAGTTGTGCAGCCAAGACTCAGTAGAGACACTTTTATCCAGAGTCAGAGGACGCGGAGGTTTTAACCCGAATCCCACAACTCGTATGGCTCGTCTGAACTTGCGTCACATGCTCGCAATGAAGCATGATGATATTGCTGTCTCAATCAGAGATAACATCGGGCAACACTGTTCCTTGGAGTCAGGTTACCAATCTTTGTAGAATGTTATGAGGAACAGTGTTGACGTACCAGATGAAGTGATCCCAGAAGAACAGCCCTTTGCATCCGATTCGCGATGGAATGAGCCTGACGCTGGCAAGCCGGAATCTTGTTGAGTTGGCTAATAAATGAAGCTTTCGTACCTCCAAAACAGCCGATTATGAGTACTACAAGATGGAACTTGAAGCCTTGGTAGAGCCTGCTCAGCTCGAAAAGAAGTGCTTGATATTTCGCCCGTTTTTCTTCCTCCTTTGCCGTGATATTACCATCGGCTGGTGCCGAGAATTCAATCACGTAAATGATCTTGTTCTTCAGATCTTAGAGGAGCTTCATAGCACTGATACGTTGAGTGGTGGAGAATGCGAAATTCCAGTAGATCTTACACTGATCATTCTCCACAACGGACTCGAGTTCCCCCTGGGCGTATGGCAAGACGGGCAATAGATCAACACCATAGAAGTGCCTCAGATGGTAATATAACACTTTTAGAGCCGCATTGTGTATCTCTATGTACCCGTATCGTGCATATTTTGAGCATCAACTGAGAACATGTCCAAGTGTTTCTGGCTCTTGCTTGCACGCTCGGCAGTTGGTATCGCCTACAGGTATATTCATTATGCGCTCGCGGTAAACTAAGGTGTCTATAACGCCATCTTGACAGGCAAGAAGAAATCCCTCAGTCTCCGATTTTAATCCAGCAGACTTGAGAAACATGTTGGACAGACCCATCGAGAGGCCTTCTCTACGTATAATGCCGTAGAATTTACCATGAAGGGGCTTGTCAGCATGATCTCTTAGTAGAAGCGTATGTTCTGCTTCCTGTATACGAGTTTTGAGCACCAAAGGTGTTAGTGATGCTAGGCCATGTGTAGTGTCGCTGGAATCAAATGGGAGGCCAAGCTCCTCTGCGGCCCTATCTGCGGCACGATATAGAAACGCCGCAGCATTGACGACTTCATGTTGATGTACTAGTCGCATAAGAAAATCTTTTCTATTTAGAACTGAGCAGGCTGTAGCCAGAACCGTTCTGCCATGAAGACACTCCAAGCTCAGCAAGCCTCTACCCCCTTTATCTCGAGGGAGGTATATTCGAGGTACGGAAGATCTAGGATGATGACTTCGATGGATTGTCATCATCCTGCGTGTGCTTCGGTCAAGTTGCTTCAACATATCGACGTTCCATTTTACTGCACCAAACGTGTAGAGCAGTATAGGAACGGCCAGCATATTGGTCGCCTGGATCTTATCTTTCCAGATAATTCAAAGCCCAAATTTTTCTGAGAATTTGGCGATACCTTTTTCCAAGGGCCGTTTTTAACGCACGCACATCATGGGTTTCCGCTTGCGGTATTCCAAAATATGTATATGTTTCTCCAATACCAAGATGTTGAATGGTATTTCCGCCTATGAGTTGAACATCCTGATCGTGACGCGATGATGTAGTTTCTAATCTTCCTTGGCGTAGGTGGACGCAAGCACACTTGTCCAGTCCGAAGCTCATGCCAATCGCTTTAGAGTACCTATTTACCGCCTCCACAAGGATGTTAAGGTCCTCTTTCGAGGAAGCAAAGAGTTTAAGGTCGTCCATGTATAAAAGGTGGTTGACCTTATATTCTCTTTTGTTCGGCGGGCCACATAGGTATCCAAAGCTTTTGCCTCGGAGCACAATAGATAGAGGCAAGAGGGACATGCAGAAAAGTATGGGACTTAGAGAGTCTCCTTGGAAGACCCCCCTCTTATATGTGATATAGCTTGTAGTCACTTGTCTTTTGTCAGATGTTATGACAAATCTTGTCCGCCACAAGAGCATAAGCTGTTTTATGCATCTCACTATTTTTGGATGCACCTCCATGCACTCAATGAGCTTAATAAGTAGCTCATGGTTCGTGTTATCGAATGCCTTACGGTAGTCAATCCAAACCATGGACAGATTGCGTCGATACCTGATCGAGTCCTGGGTAATGCACCTGTCTGTTAACAGGTTCTCCCTGCAACCTGCCAGACCTCTCTTGCATCCACGTTGTTCAACTATTGCACTCCATACCGGCTCGATAGATGTTAATATCCTCTCTTTGAGGATGCCGTTTAAGAAAGTAGTTAATATACGAGCTAGATGTTGGTGCGTAGAAGTAAACCTCTTCCAACAAAAGTTGTTGATTTTATCTGGCCCTGGCGCTGAAGTATCGTTACTTCTACTGTCGCTAAGCAAGGAGACCGCCTTCTCGTAAACAACACAGTTCAGATTCCAGAGATTAACATCTTCGGGGAGCAAATCGGGGAGAGCAGTATTAGCTTCAGCTAATTTGTCCATCCTGAGAAAGACTTTTTGGTGGATAGATCTCCTACTTCTCATGTTAGCATTATCGGCTATCTGCAAAGGTGTTCTTGCTGGAACGGGTGCAATGTTCGATGGAGGATGTTGCTCTTCTTCTTGTTGATAAAGAGCTTCATATCCGTTTTTTCGCAAAAAGGATACCTGATCTCTTAAATACTGAGGCGTTTGATGAGCATATTCCGGGTGCATATTGACCCAACGGTCATTTAACCTCTGCATGAATACTCTTCGCGCCGGTGAGCTTCTTTGCCAACAGGTAAGAATGTCTCCTGTGTTGGTCCGACCATTTAAATCGATGTTCTCGCGTTTGTCCGGGGCCATTGCCTGGTCGTCGCCTCGGTTTGGTCCTATTGCCACTCCCAACTGAACCATGGCCTCCATCCGAGAGAGGCCTATTGTGGGTGGCACATTATTATTATTATTAATTATTTATTATTATTAATTATTATTATTATTTAAAGTTAAAGAATTGCTCCGTTCCACTGAGGCAGATATGCCTTTTCAAGCATACAGTGGTACGTATGAAGGCAGCTCTTTAACTTATTTTGCTGGTTA
This sequence comes from Andricus curvator, assembly GCA_932195095.1. NCBI lineage: Eukaryota > Metazoa > Arthropoda > Insecta > Hymenoptera > Cynipidae > Andricus > Andricus curvator. The sequence continues at coordinate 79,205 of CAKNYM010049838.1, forward strand.
CGCTGCCCACGTAACCACAAAGAAGTGGCAATGTGATCGTTGCTACTTTGAACTTTTTAAGCCCTCAGAAGCATTCAGAGATAGAAATGATACGTACATACAGTCTCGAGAGTACGAGACAAAGACTAACTACAAGGTGACACTTTTAAAGAAGCGTTCAGAGAAATTTCGCGAAATTGTTGCAGCAAATTTACTCTCTTTCGAACGATCCATAACCACACAACGTCATAAACGTGGCATTCAGGAATTGCTCCTGAAAAACACGATTCGCGATACGGGCACAATGTTCCCTGAATGATTCTCTGAAAGTGATCCTTGCCATGAACACAGAATCTTTGCTATGATAGCTTTGTTTAAGGCCAAGTTGCATGGCGTTTGCAGTATCGACTTGGCGCATGGGGTAATCCTTAAATTAAGTTGTATTCAGTAAAAATTTAAATTCAGGGACACAACTTCCAAATTATTCTTTATCTCTAAAAATTATTTTTAAATCATTCAAATTTATTTGCCATTTTATTTTGTTTTTAATAGACATACAAAATACCTATTTATTTAAAAAAAATTAATACTTCATTCATTAATATAGTACTGCCAGAGTACTGCATAATTTACAGGATACTCCTGGTGAGAGGGCTCAGTAACCTGTGGAGATTTAATATATCATTTCATTTTATTTATTTAACTGAGTTTTAATTAGTGACTTTCAGGATTTTTAAGGGGTTCTAAGAGATTTTAAAGGATTTCACCAGATTTTAAGTGACTTGATGAAATTATATTTTAAGTCATTTTAAGAGATTTACAGAAGATTTAAAGGATTTGAACCATTTTATGGGATTTTAAGGGATTTTACTTGATTTTAAAGATTTTAAAGGGATTGCAAAAGAGTTTAAAGATTTTCAAGAGATTTCATTATATTTCGATAGATTTGAAAGAATTCTAAGAGGTTTTAAAAGATTTCAAAATATGTAAAACGATTCTAAGAGATTTATAGAAAATTTAAAGGATTTTAAAGAATTTTATTTGACTTTAGGCAATTTCAACGGATTTCAAGAGATTTAAAAAATTTTTAGATTCTTTTGTAAATCTCTTAAAATTGTTTGAAATATATCAAAATCCCTTGGAGTTCATTAAAATCTTTTGAAATATCTTTAAATCTCTTCCAATTCCTGCAAATTTGTTAAAATCACTTAAAATATCTTAAATCTTGTGAAATCTCTGAAAAAACCTCTTTTTCAACTCTTTTAAAATTCTTTTTAAGTTCTAAAATCAATTAGCATCCCTTGAAAATTCTTTTAAATCCTTTAAAGTCTTTTTATCCCTTAAAATTTCTTTAAAATACTATAAAGCTCTTGAAATCCTTTAATAATTTTTGAAATCTTATTAAATCTCTTGAAATCTCTTGAAATTCCTTAAAATTACTTCAAGATCTTTTGAAATCCTTTAAAGTCTCTTTAAAATTCCTTTAAATTCTATGAAATCTCTTAAAATTCCAGGTGACGCTGGGTAAATATCAGCTAGTAAATAAATAAAAAATGTTGGTAAATGTTGGTAAAATATTAATGAAATACATGGACAGTAGTGTGGCCCATTTTTTTAAGGTACAAAAAAATATATATGGCAAAATTTGATGGTATTTTTTGGGTAATATTCAACACTTTTATACCAATATGTACCTTTCTATGTAAATAAACGATATTTTGAAGACATGAATTATAATTTCGCACTGATTTTAAAATTCCTTATTCTTCCATATTCCTTATTTTCATTTTCAAATCTCCAAGGTCTTTTTCCAAAATGCGTCACTCCCAGAGTTCTTACTAGTTATTTTGGATGTGAACTTTCGATACTCAAAATTCAAAATCTCCCTTAACATTAGACATTTTTATGTACGCCAGAATTCAAAAGAATCCTAAGGAATTTACAATAATACAAATTATTTCAAAAGAATTTAAGAAATTAAAAAAATAGTTCGAGAGAATTCAGAAGTCAGTCTTCTCATTTTTCTTATTGATTCGCCGATATCAAAAAAAGAAAAAGGTAACATGGCAAATTTTACCTTTTATCTCAATTCTAGATGCCAAAACCTCAAACTTCAGCCATTTCTGAAAAAATCAGACTAAAATAAAAGCTTCGTACATAGGAGTCTTCTAATCTCATCTCTAAATTTATCAATCCCTTCCCCTTTCAGCGGAAATAATTGTTTAGCGATTCGCAGCATAATTTATTTTTACTATTATCATTAATGAATCACATTTTTAAATCGCTTAAACAAAGATATCGTACAGCTGAAATCATTCCATTTCGAAGAACTCAAAGAATAAAAAAGAATCTAAATCATTCAAAAAATTTAAGGAATTTAATGAATTCAGCATAATTTAAGGTCAATTAATATCACCTTAGTTCACAATAAAATCAGCTACAGTCAATTATTTATTTTAAGGTTTCATGTGGATTTAAAAAAAAAGTGATATTTTTTGGAATTTTTTCTTCGCAGTAGGTTTTTTGTTTTCTCAGAAATGTATTATTAAACCATAATGAAAGTCAGAATCATTTGCGTCACAACATTTATTTGCATTTTAGCATAACTATGCGCAGCCAGGTGAACAATAAATAATGCAAATATTGATACAATAACACAAGATTGAAGTGCTTTAGTTCCATTTCTGATATAATATTTCTAGTTGACTGTACTGAACTATTAAATGATCGACGAAATTTGAATTCGGAAAATAAAAAAAGGGTGGAAAATATATTTTGACATTTCTTGCTCTGATTCTTTGAAAAATCAAACATAATAGATAATAGGGCACAGCCAGAAAAAATGCGTTTAATTTTTTTAAATTATCTAATTTCATTGAAAGAAGGCTTATTTTCTCAAGAAAAAGATTCTCTGCAACTTTGCTGCATACAATTTTTAAAAATAAAACAATTATTGTCAAATATTATTATTTTTTTGTTTATTACTTTTGGGTCTGCATCATTCCAACTCCCGGCAAATCGAATTTGAAGCAAGTCAAATTGGCTGAAAATCACATTAGCTGAAAGTTAGATTGCGGCATCTCTCATTCGGAAAAAATTAAAGTATAAAAGATATTGGCAAAAGTGCAGCATTTATCATTCGTAAAAATTTTAAGTTCTGAAATAATTGGCAAAATTTCGGCAAGATACCAGGGTCGGCAAAACGTTTTAAGCTCAGGTGGATAGTTTTTCTGGCCCCGGGTATGTGCAAGAGGAGGGAGAAGGTCTTTCAGAAATTTCAAGTGGGTAGTACTACCCACAGTACATAGGGCTTCCGCCGCCCCTGCAAGACACGTTGCGTCATCTTTTATTCATAACAACTTTGAAGTCAACAAATATTAGCTAAAATTAGTGGTGTGACTTAAATTATTTCAGTGAGCAATCACAGCGGTGTCTTCACACTCCCCACGACACGTTGGAAATGGGTTAGGGGTGTGCCCTACATTACTTCTGTGATTAATCATACGCGTTTCTTTCCGCACTTTTGCCAATTTGTTGTGGACCTTAAAATTTGTTTAGAAAGAGAGGTGACGCAATATGACTTGCCGCAAATGTGACTCCGCTCAATGCGACTTGCAGCGAAGGCGAGTTAGCCAATTTTTATAATTTTTCGATAAATAAAATAGGAAATTACATGTTATAGTATTCAGAAAGTAACTAAAAGAGAAAAAAGTAATCTGCGGTAAAACCTATTCTATTATACCCTGAAATTTAACTATCTCCTGTAAGGTCAGTCTTCACCATAAAGGCATACACTGATTTTCAGGAAATGTCATGAAAGTCTTCTGGTTCAAGAAAGTAATACCTCACGTATTCGTCCATGAGGCACGGGAGTGCATCACATTCACAATGTATGTGATGAGTTGTCTCCTCACGAAGATCTAAGTTTTGACAACGAGGGTTGACTTCAATACTCATGTTGCTCAAGTGTTTTCTCAGTCGTCAGTGTCCAGCAAGCATCTCTACTGCGACAATAATCTCCCTTCTTTCCATACTCAAGAGTTCATTAGTACTCTTAGTACATTTACCAAATATGCAGTTCTTAGAAAGCAGTATTTTTTTGATTCCCTTCCAATATCTCGCATGTTTCTCCGAGAGCCATTTACCAGAGGCTCCTTTCGCCGATGCGTACGAGATACTGCAGTAGGGTTTCCGGCGAATCAGGGACTGTGAAGCACCCGTTTAGCCAGCGCATCTGCTTTCTCATTTCCTTCAATATGTTTATGGCCGGAAACCCAGATCAGACTGACCTAGTTTTTACTGGCAACCTTAAGAAGATCTTGAAGGCAAATTCAGACTAGTCTGGAAGTAAAGTCTTTAGATGTAAGAGCCTTAAGTGTTGGTTGTCTGTCAAAACAAATGTAAATGTACTGACCTTCATAAGCCACCTCACACACTTCCTCCATGCAAGCTTTAACAGCTATTATTACGGCCTGGAGAACTGCAGGGAATTCGCTCAGTGCTGTTGTTATCTCAACTCTGGGCTGCTTCTCATAGATTTCAGCCCCTGTTCCCATGCAGTCTTCAGAGCCGTCTGCGTACCAAACAAGACCTGCTGGTGTAAATAATTCTTCCCTTTTTCCTTCATTATGATATTCTTCCCTTTTAGGGAAGAATGTCATGCGCTTAGGAGTAGAGGGTCTTTCGGAGGGTTTCTGGATGGATAGGGTATCAAGGCAAGAGTTGTTCACTTAGCCCAACGCTTTTTTGTGATTTTAATCGCGGTCATCGAGAGTAAGCTAGAGACCGGGGTGGTAGGAGGAGTTAGGATAGGGGAAGTTGAGATATGGTCACTCGCTTATGCAGATGATACAGTTTAGCTGGCAAAAGGCGAGGGAGGAATCGGGGAGTGGATGATCACATAAAAGAGAGAGTGAGGAGGGCAAATGTTGCGATGAGGCAGATATGGGGGTTGGGAATGAAGTTTTGAGAAAGTAAATGGGATACAGGAGAGTTATCTAAAGTGGGCACTGGGATTGCCAAGAAATGCACCTAATTATATTGTTAGGAGGGATACTGGAAGAACGAGTTTAGGTATTCTAGCAGGATTTCGGGCGTGTAAGTGGGTGACGGAGTGTTAGTGGGAAAGCATAACAGGGGAGGGGATGGGAAGATGAAGGTTGAAAAAGTAAGGTATTGTAGAAGGAATTGACTGCAGATGGATGGAGTGAAACGGGTGCATGAGGAGGGGAAAAAGATGTATGAGAATAAGAGGGTCAAGGTTGAATAGGAACTATAGGTGGATTATGCAAGGGAGAGAGCGCACTATTTATGTGAAAAAGGAGAGAAAGAAAGTCAGAAGCGGTGAAAAATAGCGAGATAATCATGGAGCTATTATTGCATGAAAGAGAGTCACAAAAGGGCGGTTGCATGGGTGAAGGGGGTGTTGGGTATGATGGAGAAGGAGAGAATGAAGGAGAAAGAGGAATGGAGAAAGAAAGATTGTAAATAGGAGAGGAAGTAGATATAAGTGAACTGTAAATATTGTGAATAGTAGATAAGTATAAGGCATTAGCCGCGGAGGCAGAGTTTGGCAACGTGAGGCAAGGCGAAAGGTAAGGACATAAGTGTTTGTTGGTAAGGATTAATTTTGAGAAAATTCTGTTAACATGGAGGTGGAAGTAGTTCAATTTTTAAAGCCAGTAGGCCGGAAAATAAACGCTTATGTAACTACCAATAGTTATGCGGTTATGCAAATATACACGGGAAAAATTTGTCGTTCAGAAATTACCGAATTGGTTCCAAGTTGCGGATATGAGAAAATTTGGCCAATAATAAATATATTTTCAATAAAACAACTTCAACTGTTCCAAAATACTTACCGATAATAAATATGAAAATTCAGTGAGGTAAAGTGTTAAAATTATAATTACGAATAAGTTGGACAAAATTATAGAATAGTTTTGCAATACACAGTCGCGGCGGCGCATAATATCTCTCGAACCGATTGACCATAATAGGTGTGCCTTGAACGAGGTAAAAGCTCATTAAATGTACAATAAGGAAAATTTACAGAAAAAAGTTTTCCCGTATTTCCCGGCCTGGAAAATTCGGAAGGAAACCGTCATTTTTTGTCGAGATTTACAACATTGTACTGGAACTAGAAAAAAATTCCTTTTAGTGCAAGATACCATGTTTTATAGATTTTTCAATGCTGAATTCGAATCTGTCAGAAAAAACCCGTGGCACGTTTCTTTCATTATAAAAATCCGGTTGAATATGGAAAATTCAGTATGGAGAGACATAAATCGAAAATATGATGGTAACTTGACAAAACTGATTATCTTGAGGTTTTGGAGGTCGCTGCATCTAAATCTGACGTCACATGTCATGTCACATCAGGGGACATATCATTTCACATGCAGCAAGTCTCTCTGCGGCATGTCACAACTGCGGCATCGATATCTAGCGGCTTCTCTCCCGCGCGGCATTTTTCACAGTAAAATTGCCATTTTTGCGGCATCTCTCACCGCACCCCTGTGACTGGCCAAAGAAATAATGTTGGTCAAAGCCCTACCCCTTTTCCAACGTCTCGTGGGGGCGGGAAGGCACCCGTGTGACTAGCCACAGAAATAATATTGGTCCCCTTTCCACTGGTGAGAGATGCCGCTAGGTAGAGATGCCGCAGGTGTGACTTGCCGCAGAGGGACTTGCCACATGTGAGATGATATGGACCCGTCACTTCATATGTCGATTTGATGTAATGTTTCTGTAACTACAATTTTATTGGTGCAATAATTGTTAGAACCTTAAAAAATATATAAACTTTTTAAAATTTTTAGACGAAATAATCAATATATAAACTTGGTTTTGGCCTTTGGTCTTGAAATGTAGAGTTAAATAATACAATTGAGATTAAAACTCAGACTCGAGAAATGGTCTGTTATGCATTTCGCTATGAATCACGGCCTCATCAGGACCTAAAATACAGAGAAAGAACATGAATTAACATTATCGCTATTCTATTTTAAAGAATTCATAAGAATAGAAGGCATACCTCATGTTAAACGTTTCTCATTTGTTACAAAAGTTCCACAATTCCGAATGATTCAGAAGTCACAAAAAAATAATTTCGATTGCATCCGCGCAAATCCGACATTTTCGACAAAATTCACTCCGATTAAATTCGCATGATTCCGAACGAATCCGAACTGTTAGAAAATATCCATTCCGAATAAATCCGCATATTTTCGAATTTCTAAAAGAAATCCATTCCAAACGAATCCGCATGATTTCGAAGTTCCAAAGAAAATTCATTGCTGAATGAATCCGAACTTTTTAAGGAAATTCATTCCGACTCAATCCTCAACTCATGACAACTTTTGGTCTGGGAATGTGTTATAAGAAATTGTCTTTGGCGCATAGCGAAACCTCAAGCTCTTTTTTAGCTAACTTTTGATAGATGCAATGTAGCGTTTCTATATACGCAAATGCAAAACTTATCAGATGCCTAGATAAATGAAACAGACAGCTTTGTGAAAGAATAGGCATCTATTGGGATTATCAATTGCTTTAAAAATCTGAAAATAAGATTTATCAAGAGTCGTAGAAATGTTATGCTTGTATGGATTACAGTGGATCCCGCCATACCTATCTGAAATTCAGATACCAAAAAAGTAGAAATTTTTCTATTTTGCGAAAATTAGATTTTTAATAACGCATTCCAAGGTCAAAAGTTGCCTTACAATTGAGGAGTCAGATGGATTCAGTCGGAATTTTCTTCAAAAGAAAAGTTCTGCTAAAAAGTTAAGAATGATCTATCTTCTTATAGGACAATGAATCTAAACTATATAATTTGAGAAAAATCTTTTTGCCTTTCGATCACTGTGAAGGTATAATTAATCCGTCGTTAAACACATTCAACTGGGCTGTAAAAGAGCTATATTGATTAGCTTGCGTATGATAGCGATAAATTTATGTAGCTTTATCCTATTTATGGGAAGTTGGGTAAAAAAAACTCAGCGTTTTTGTAATAAATGCTTGCGCATATTCTCAATTATTATTGAACCTTTCAAAAGCCATTACAAATTATACAAAAAACATTTCTAGATATTACTCGGCGGTTCCAAGAAAAATAAAAATTAAAACGTAGAAAGAATAATTGGTTGTCCAAGGGTTATACTACGTGGTGTCGACTTTTCACAAATTTTCATTTTTATTAATAGATGGTAAAAGTTAGAATGCGATGTTATGCATCTGAGTAAATAAATATTTAATTAAAGTGAAAGGTATAAGATGACCTACTTCAGACCAAATAA
>CAKNYM010049838.1:87880-187602 GCA_932195095.1 Andricus curvator
TTATTTGGTCTGAAGTAGGTCATCTTATACCTTTCACTTTAATTAAAAATTTTCATTTATTATTACATTTAGTCATTTACAAAGTTAGAAAGGAGGCTAGGTTTGCTTTTTAGAGATAATTAGGCGACACATTGTTCTAATTCACGAAAAGTATATTTTTCGCGAAGTTATATTATTTGAATGTTGAAGTCTATTTGAAAACAGCAAATTCTTTCAAATTTTGTTTCGAAATTCTTGTAACATCTTTTTTCAAAACACCTTAAAATTAAAATACTCGCCTAATATTCTCTAAAAACCAACATAAATCGTTCCTATACATTCTACGGCTTGAAAATAGTTCCTAGATAAGTTTCTGACAAAAAACGATGGACTTCGATTTGAATTCAGAACACTAGCGTCCCATTTTTCTTTATCCACCCACAAGTTCTCCCCAATATGCACAGTCTTCTTTTTCTTATTGATTGTGGATCGTCGGTTCGATGTGTAACACCTGCCTGATTTAAGGGAATTGGAACTAGGACCCAACCTCGAAACTGAATTGTCCCATTTTTCTTTATCCACCTACAAGTTCTCCCCAATGTGCACAGTGTTCTTTTTCTTATTAATTGTGAATCGTCGGTTTGATGTGCAACACCTGCCTGATTTAAGGGAATTGGACCCAGGACCCAACCTCGAAACTGAATTGCCTCACTTTACTCCGTAAATACTAGATTACATCTTGTTTAGATAATCATTGCCTATTTCTGCTTTGAATCAAACCTGTGTTCGCAGTGAAAAATTGGGTAATTCCAAGTTTTTCTGGAAATTTTCATGTTATTGTAACCCAAGCATACAAAAAAAAAGTTTTAAATAAAAACTATTGAAATTAGCTAATTTTTCACACCGAATACAGATTTGATTCAAAACAGAAATAAGGTCCAATTATCTAAAAAAGATGTAATCCTAGTATTTATGGAGTAAAATGACTTAATTCAATTTTGAAAATAGATGGTAGTTTTAACACCCTTAAGATCCAACAAGTAATTCAAATTTTTTAAACATATGATGTATAATACAACATTTGTTAAGTTTTAATAATAGCCATTGCTACTAGAAAGAAAAGAAATTTGTAAACTTAAATCTCGAGTGCAAATAAAAATTATAACGTAAAAAGACAAATTTTCGCCCGACGAGTATTTAAAGTTTTCTAAACGTAGGATGTCTGATACGACACATTTTAATTTTTAGTAATAGCCGCTGCTACTAGAAAAAAAAAAGAAATTTGCGTATTTAAATCTCGAGTGAAATAAGAATTATAACCTACAAATACAATTTGTGGCCCGACAATTTTCAAGTTTTCGAAACATAGGATAAAGTTTTAGTAATAGCCATTACACTTTATATAAAAACAAATTTGCACATATTAACCTCTAGTGCGAAGAACAAAATATAACGCAGTACAATATTTATTACACTTGTACCGCTCTAATAATAAAAATATATTATACTTTTCTTGAGTGGATTCATTTTGAATCAGGCAGGCTGTGGATGCTGAAGTCACAGAATAATTTCGGGACGAAATATATATTGCTAATCAAGGGACTTTAAACCAACCGAATTTCACCGATTAGACAAAAACAATTTTTTGATTAATTTGTTAGTATTAAAACTTCTAAACTTTTTGATAAATATCTCAAAAAGTCCATCACTTTATTTTTTTTCTATGTTGGTAGTGATATGGTGAATTTATCCCAATAGTTTATCTTATGCCCGAATCTTGGAGTTCAAAATACAATTTAAATGAATTAGAAATAATTAAAAAATCGAAAAAATTTCATTGTTTTTAGTAAAATTTAAGTGAATTTAGATGAATTTAAGGGAAATGAGAATAATTCGATGAAATTCACAAAAAATCCAGCTGAATTAAAAAATGAATCAAAAGAATTGAAAACAATTCGAAAACATGAAAAAAATCATTGAATTGAGTGAGTTTGAAATGAGTTTAGAAAAATTAAAGAAAAATCAAAATAATTTGTTATAGTCCGAAAGTCCTATAATTGACAACCACTGTTGTGAGTGATTTGGTCACGTAATTTCCCGACTTGATTTCCAAAGCGAAACTCGAGTGGGAAATTTCCGCCTAAATCACTTTACAACTGTGTTTACTAAAACGAGCTTGCTTTCACCCACTTGAGTGAATCGTTAAACACGGGTGATAGAGACCTTGAACGATGGATCCGAACATTGCCATCGCATTGTTTTGATCCCTTGAGCGACGCGCCAGGTAGACAGCTGTTCCGCCGGGATTTTCCCGGGGAACGAAAACAAGTCTTTAGTCACATGCGCCAGGCACGTAAACAGGCCGGTAGGCACGTACAAGCAACACGTAAACCAGCTGTCCGTCACGTACGCCAGCCACGCTATTTGCCGTCTCCTTCTAACCTGTGCGCGTCAACACAGAGGATCTCAACGCACACGCTTGCCATAGACATGGGATATTTTTTGATTTTAAATATTCTCTTTTATGTTTCCGTATTTTATTTTTTTGCAATTCCCAATTTCACCTCTATCACATATGTTATTTGCATTCTTGACATTTGTTTTATTTAATTCTTTGTGGTAATGACTCTTTCGTGTTTACGGAATATATTCTGGAAAGAACGACGCCTGAGTTTAGTTTTAAATATATACAGCTTGTATTTTGTGTAAAAATAATAACAATTATTTTTATTTATTTTGTTAGGGTATATTTAATGGAAAATGTAAAATAGAAACAATTAATAATATCTTTTATAGGCTCGTTCTACGAATTAAAGATCTAATATAGCTAGAATAGTTTTGTTTTCACAGACTTAAAATTTAGACTAAAAGAAAAATTTTAATTATATTTAATTTTATAGTTTTTATTTAGAAATATTTTTAATGTTAATTTAAAGTTTTAAAATATCGTTGTAAACAGCGGAAGACGCGCGAGATCGACGACAGGCAGCACGGAGTACGGTGTCCCCACCACTCCGTTGCGACTCCAGTTTCGAACGTCTCGGCCAATCAGCGGGCCAGCTGCTGCTTCCTGCCTCGCTCTAGCTCGCGCCCCTCTCGCCCATATAAGCCGATGCACGAGCGATTCTCGTCACTTGGCGACTTGTAACTTCTCCAGTGGACAGTACGGGCTACCTGAAGCTCCGCATCCACTGAATACGAGAACTTTTGTACAGTAGCCGCTCCAAATACAAAATTAAAACCTTTCCTTGTCTCTGTCTTTCCCACCTTATCTCATTCCTTCTCACTCTTTCTTCTTTCTTTCTCTGGTTAATTGGTCTGCCTTCGTGGCCCCAATCCCGCTCTCTTTCTTTTCTCACTTTCTCTGGTTGATTGGTCTGCCTTCATGGCCCCAATCCCGCTCTCTTTCTTTTCTCACTTTCTCTGGTTGATTGGTCTTCCTTCGTGGCCCAATCCCGCTTCCTTTCTGCTCTTTCATTCTCAGGTTAATAGGTCTGCCTTCGTGGCCCCAAACCCGCTCTCCTTCTCTCTCTTTTCCGCTTGGCACTTCCTCCACCTCTATGCCTGGCAGAAAACGCCACCCTCCCGTCCCCATAAAGGTACTCGGGGTCGCCATCTCCGGGCGATCAGCGGCCTTCCCTCTCGCCCCGCTCCTGAAACACCTACACCTTCCTCACCACAACCTTCACGACACCCAATCCTGCTCCTTAGCTGCTGCAAGACTCTATCCCCACGCTCCCGAGCAATATTTAACCGCATACCTGCCGCTCCTTCTTCCTCTTCGTCGTCGGGCCGCCTAGACTTTTCAGGGCGTTACGACGACCTAGAGCCCTTCCGCTCACGGGCTAATCCCAGTACCCCCAAGAAGGACAACTCTCCCTTCGACGTCTTGGTCTTCGTAACCCCTAAGGGATCTTTGCCACCCGCTCCTGGCAAATGGTTCTGCCCCACCATCCCCACTCCTTCTTACAAATCCGCACCTACTCCCGCTCCTTCTTCCACTAACTCCTCCGACGACGTGTTAATCCTACACGCCGACCCACCAAACGCCTGTCTGTCGTGGCCCCTCCGTGTGGCCCCCAGACCATCACGTCCGTCTGTTGCTGTCCCTCTGTGTGGCCCCGGACTCTCATGACTCTCTCCGCCCAAATCTGCCGAGACAGCCCCCGGTTAGCTTCCTGACAGCCTCCTAGTCGAATCCTCTCGCCGCTTCATATGGACGGGTTATCCGCATATAGGTACCCCCCTTCTTCCCGAGGTGCCCAGAAGATTTGTCTACCTCCATCTAGCAGTCGACAGGCAGAGGAGAAATCAATGAGAAACCTGGACGAATTTCTGGTACGACACAATCAACATCTGCCCACCCGCGGGGCACCTACATTCAAACTCGGCCAGGACGACGCCCGACCAGCGCCACACTAGCACCCGGCCTCCGCCTCATCTGTGCCCGACTCAGCACCAATCAATTACCACGACAATCCACACCGTACCCACAAACACACAAACCGGTTACATCAAATTTCATGAAATGTGTAAGGATTAAAGGTGAGTTTTAAGGACTTCAAGATTAATTGAAGAAAGACTTTTTTAAATCCATTGAATTGAGTAGAATTGAGTGAATTTAGAAGAATTCAAAAGAACTCAGGATACATTAATACGAATTCAGGGCGAATTCTAAATGAATTTCCAAAAATATTTGAAAATCTCTTCAAATCTTTGAAACCCTACTAATTTCTAACCAAAAAAAGTGATTAATGACTACAAAACAATTCAAAAGAATTGGAAATAATTTAAACAATCCTTTAAAATTATGAAACCCCTTTGGAAATCCCTTAAAATGGTTTAAATCTCTTGACAATGCTTTGGAATCTGTCAAATTACACTAAAATATTTCAAAGACTTTGAAATCCCTTCAAAGTATTTAAATAAATAAACAGTTTCTGGGAACCTTTTAAAATGTCCTAAAATATTTTAAATCATTTAAAATCTTTTGAAATTCCTTGAAATTGTTTGAATTAAAAAAATTCAATTGAATTCCAACGAATATAAAAGAATTCAGGATAAATTATTAAGAATTCAGGGTGAATTCCAAAAACTAATTTCAAAACTCTTCAAATCTTTGAATTTATTAAAATATACTGAGAGCATTAAAAGCCTTTAAAATCATTGAAATACTCGAAAACCTTATAAAATCCCGTGAAATCTTTTAAAATATCATTAAACCTTATAGTTCCTGTAAAATCATTCCATATCTTAAAATTACTGAAATCAATTAACAAATATCTCGGAATCTTTTAATATTTCTTAAAATATTTCAATTCCTACGAAATACCTCATTTCTCGAGAATAAATTCTATTAAAGCCACTGAACTATTATAAAATCCCGTGAAATTCTATGATTATATTTCGTGGAAAATGTATTACAATACATTGAGAGCTTTAAAATCCCTTAAAATAATTAAAATCCTCGGTAAATCTTATAAGATCCTGCCAAATCTTTCAAAATATCATAAAACCTTATACGCCCTGTAAAATCGTTCCATAGCTTCCGAAATTCTAGAAAATTCTTTACCCTGAAATATTTTAAACGCTTTGAAATCCCTTCCAATTAAATTAATTAATAATTACTTGGAATCTTTAAAAATTCCCTAAAATGTTTCAAATTAAAAGCTCTTGAAATGCCTTAGAAGTTTTAAAAATACCCTATTGAAAATTTCTGGGAATCTTTAAAAATACCCTGAAATATTTTAAAAGAATTCAAGACACTAAAGAAATAGGTATAGACCTGAATTGAATAGCGATTAACCCATGAGTGAATTTACTGAAAAAAGTGACTAATACTTTTCATTTGAAAAAAGTGACCGAAAACTGATTAATAGTTACTGTGTGGCAGCCCTCTGTAATAATCGCTCCGGTTGCTCCGATTTGCTGAAACGTCAAGAATTTAGAACTTTATCACAAGCGGAAGTTCAGCGGTGCAACTCTAGAGAGTTTATTATATGACGTTTCTAGTACACGTCAGGCGGTTAATTCCGCCATTTTTGATAAAGATAATCCTCCTGAAATGGCATGCAATTTATTTCTAGAGGATAGTGGGTTCTGGAGCCAGGCTTAAGCAAAGAAGAACAGGATTTTTATCATAGCTACTAAATGAAACTATTAATTCAACAAGCCTTAAAAGCAGTTAAAAGAACAAGTTACATAATATGAAATTATTTAAAAGTTTTTCATCATCAATTAATAAATGATTCTATCCTCGGATTAGAGAAGGTATTTTAATACGCGAACATAAATTTAAAAGGACGCGGACCCTGTGATGCCTGACTCTCGTAACCAAAAAGATTAAAACTTTACAATTCCCTTTTAATAGATAAGCATAAAAAAAAGGACACCGAAATCGTGACTTGACTTACGTAGGGAATCCGTGAGATGTCCTGTAGGACCTTTACTAGGTCTTCTGGTGTGAAAGGCATTTTTACTCAAGCCTGCAATAGTTAACCTGTTCCTCGAGACGATCAAGTCCGAATGCCGTCTCCGGATTCCACACGTAAGCGAGTCGCTGTCAGTACAATGGTTGCGCGCGCGCGCGGGGGTTTGGGATTGACCAATCCGCCGCGCATCGGACCTTCTAAACCTTCGTCTTTCAACGATGAGCGTAATTTTGAATTAAAGGATATTTTTTTTCCAGCGGGATCGCGGACAAAGAATATTTGACCCTTTTGAAATATAGATTATAATTTTTAAGTAGCAAAGGATTTTGATATCATTTTTGAGAAAGTTTAGAAAAACTGATTATCTCAGATCCTTCAGTGGCCAGTCGTTGATCCTAGGATTTCCTTTTGTGAGCCTGCCAAATTAGTCGATGCCTCACGTGACGTCTCCCAGAGAGCGGGATAAGTCGTTGACCCTAGCTAAGGGGTGTCACCGTGCGAAGTGGATATTCGAAACCTTACGGTGAAGCCAAAATCTAAACAGACATACAAATTCCGGTGCCAGTAAAACATTCACAATCAATTTGACCCGCTTGTCAAGCATCTCTCTAGGCCCACGGTACAATCAAAATCTTCCCTTCTCCAACCTAGGGATTTTGCCCTGACCGGTCGAGAAAAATTAGTGGTATTCACATTTTTACCACATCACACCTCATTATTTGTTACAGTTACTTCTCACAGAAATTCCCTGATTTTTGTTATTTTTTCAAAATGCTTGACTCTTGGAAGCTTTGATCTTTTTATGAATTTTTTTAAAGTTCCATTATGGGCTGCAAATAGGGTACCATAGGGACCAAATCTTGAAAAAAGGGTATTTTAGGGACCTTGACTGAATATAGAGTACAATAGGGGATATTGGGACCGGTATGTGAGGCCTGATTTTCATTTAATTTTGTAATTGACTTATGCTTTAAATTCGGCTTACCAACTCTGAATCTCTTCCTTCTTCTCTCCTTCCCTTCATTATTAGATTTCTCCTTTTCCTGTTTGCGCAGGTCGTTGCAGAACTTCCCTATGTACGTGATGATCAATGTCTTTTGTTGAATTATTTCCGCGTCTGTCATTGGTGGATACAGAATTTGTCTTGCCCAGTGTTCGAAGGAATCTTTAATTGCTTTTAAAGCAAAGGCATTTAGACAGCTCCTTGGACATCGATCAGGGCCTCTGTTAGCCCCTTTTCCAAATGAAGTGCTTCGAATCAAGACATTCTCTCCAAAATAGTTCCTAGATAAATTTCTTACAAAAAGCGATGGACTTCGATTTGAATTTAGAACAGTAGCGTTCCATTTCTCCTTATCCATCCACAAGTTCTCCCCAATGTGCACAGAGTTCTTCTTCTTATTGATTGTGCCGATGTTAGCATTTTTCAGTTTTGAGCTTACCGTCGTCATCAAAAAGAATATCCTGCAATTTCATGTTGCGTTTCCTCACTTTTTCTATTTCCTCCCTCAACGCCTTATTTTCGTTCTTGAAATTATTCATGGATTCGCCAAAGAATTCCTCCTTCTCTTTTTCTAAGGAGGTTACATTGTACCTCAAGAATTCAATCTCTCCTTTTATTTCTTGATTAAGCGCTTTTAAGTTATCGATTTCTTCGTTCGATAATCTTATTTTATCATTTTTGATTGAAATTTCTTTTTCTAAATTCAATCTTTCTCTTTTCCACTTTGAGCAGTGTCTAGCCCTGAATCTGTCCGTTTCATACTTGAGAAGGTTGGCTTTGATGGTTTTTTTGAACTTGGAATTTTTTGAGAAGCAGGCACTGAGTATACTCAGATTCTAGATTTAAATTCCTGTAGAAGTTCGCTTTATACCTGCGAATAGGCTACCAAGTAGGCCAGCTGAAAGGAATTAAAAATTGTAAAATTTTGAAATTACCTCTGCGAAAGTTAGAAACGCAGAATCTACGGGTTTCGATAATTTCAGATATCTAACTGTTTTTTTGAAAAGTTTAAAATTGGAATAAATATAATGTATCTCGTAAATGGAATGAGATACGTCAAAATAAACAACATTTTTTAATTCAAATTCAGAATAGTATATTAGTATTTAATTTATAAGTATAAAAGCATATCAATCATAATCAATCACACGGTTGGGGTTTTCGCACTGCTTCTCTCTCGTCTGTAATAAATATTTGATTTATTATGATTCATTCTATGTTATATTTTATAAAACACTTACTATATAAAGTAGTCCGCAAATCTTATTTGAATTTAGTTTTTCATACGTACATGAACCAGAGCTAGCTGTAAGGATGTTTAGTTTTGGTACTGCCTCTTATTCGAAGCACATTTATTAATATATTCTATACAATCTTTGCGGCTCACTCTTCCGCTTGCTGCTCGATTTGCCCACTCTGCGAAGAGGAAATTGTAATATAAGAAATAAAAGTTAAAGCAGGGCTGCTACAGCATAAGTTGCTTTCAAAAAGTGCCGAAAGTGACGAAATTAAATTACTTCAAAACTGGTATCTAACACTAGGGATAAATGCGAAGGTCAGAAAGTTACAATGTGGTAACCCAGGTTAAAAATATGTAGAATAATGTAGCTTTCCCAATAGTCCCTTGAATAGGAGGTGATGGATTGGCGGTCGTGAGTCTCGCAATCCCGATGCTGAATGGTTTGCCACGGTATTGCCGTAAATTTCTAGCAAGATGGGATCTGAAATACAGCGATACGCTCTCTGGTGGCTCAATGTAGTACTAAAACAACGGGGTCACTTTAAAGGGCCGCATTGCTAATGCGCTGAAAGTAAATTTTATTCTGATTAAAATTGAGTAAAAGTTATTATTGGAAAGGTGATTTAATAAGAAAATGGCTGATAAAATTAAAGTAGACGATCTGGGAATGAAATTCGGTCCCAGGGAAACAAAAAGTAAAAGATGTTGCTCTGTTTATGGATGCTCAAGCAAAGCCTGTACAAATTCAGATGGGCGGTTCCATCAATTTCCCGATATTAAAAAAAGTTGTGTGAAAGTG
Source organism: Andricus curvator (assembly GCA_932195095.1). NCBI lineage: Eukaryota > Metazoa > Arthropoda > Insecta > Hymenoptera > Cynipidae > Andricus > Andricus curvator. The sequence goes on from CAKNYM010049838.1 coordinate 97,333, forward strand.
ATTAATAAAGGCGGATTTGAAGAAACAACTGATCGAAGAAAGCACTGGGAAAATGTGCTCAAAATGGGAGAAAAATTAACCTCAAACATGTGTGTTTGCTCCATGCATTTCAAAAGTGCATTTAAATTATTTACATGCAAATCATTAAAAGAAGAGAGGTTACAATACTAAGATATTATCAAATTGAATATGTTTGTTCTATTTGTTTTATATGGAACGAACACGAGTAATTCGAAATTTTGTTTGTAGGTGACCCAGCAGGAAAGAGGTACTTAAAACCAAATATTGTCCCTTCTTGCAATTTGCCAAAATCAACTATTAAAACGTCGGCTAAAAACGTAAAAGAGAAGGCAAGGAGATATCAATTACAAGGAGATCAAGAGAAGAAAAGAGAATAATTCGCCAAATCGTTGCAGTGACTGAAAGTGATCTTCAAACTCATATGAAAACAGAATCCTGCTCATTTGCAGTTGAAACCGGCAAATCTGAAGCTTTTGATCATTTGATTCACACGTCAGAAAGTGACTTGAATATTTTGGCTCAAAGAGAGAATTTGGCAGAGGTTCCGGTAGAAGTTGAAGAAAGTACCTATAGCTTAAAAGTACCTTATTTTTGTTGATGTAGGAGTTCAAGTAAAAAGCGGTGACTTGGTTGATTATAATTTTAGTGCTTTTATTACAACTGATTAGGAGTTCAGCACTGCTACCGGGATTCCGAACTTTAAAATGTTAGGCATGTTCAATGAAATTGTCAAAAGGGGGGCTCCAAGACTCATGTTTTACCAGGGTAAACTAACTGCCCGTGATAGAATCATATTAACATGTATGAGATTTTGGACAAAGCTTTGAAATCTGCAATTTATCTTCCTACGAGGGATGAAATATTGAAGAATGTTCCGTGTTGCTTTCAACAGTATGCAGACGTCACTCTGATCTTCGACTGTACCGAAATAGAAATCCAAAACCACAATTTCTATGTTGCCAACTGTTAACTTATTCCTTTTTTAAAAGTAAGTTTACAGTTAAATATATTACAGCTTGCACTCCTGGAGCAATTTTTGAGCAAAGTGGTATAATACAGACATTGGAACCAACCGAAAAAATAATGGTAGACAGAGGATTTTTTATTAACGATTTGTGTATGCAACACGGAATGAAAGTTGTGAGACCACCCTTTCTTCGAGATAAACAACAGTTTTCACAAAGCGAAGCTTTAAATACTGGCAGTATAGCAAGTGGCAGAGTGCATATTGAAAGGTTCAACCAACGTCTAAAGGTTTTTCAAATTTTAGGCGGTAAAATCCCCACTGGTCTCCTTAACAAATCTGAACACATTATGACCATAATATCAGCAGTAGTAAATTTAAGTTTACGTATTTTGAGTGATGAGAGATTCCCGACATAATACCCACTTATCAATTATAATATTTTAATATTAAAAAGTATTTATTAACTTTAGATACATTCTATATAATTAAATGTTATCAATTTAAAGGTTTACGTATAATAAAAGTACAGTACACATACAAATACATTGTTTTACATTTCCTTCATTTCGCTAGACCTTCTTGAATACAAGTGTAATGAATCATGTTAGAAAACTATGCCCTTTTCATTGGTTGTAACATTTTATCTACAAACTTTACATTAAATTCAACTGGGATTACAATAATGCTCTTATCAAAGGAAGCGTAAATGATTAAATCGGTTTTTTGAACGTTCAGAATGGCCATACCTAACTGCACTTGGCCGTAGTATGCATGCTTTTCTTTTAAAGTTTTTCTCTGCATTTTTAATGTATAACTTCCATCAAGAATTCCTTCTGCAGTTTTGGTTTTTCCAGAAAATGGACACTTAATTTCAATTAATTTTACCGGATATCCATCTTCGAAAACTACTCCATCAGGGCTATAACCTAACCACGGATTTTCAGCAGAAACTACCAAACCGAATTCAATCATCTTCAATTTCTTTTCATTAACATAGGCTGCTCGCGCATGAGGTTCATTGTCGACACCGTTCTCCATTTTTGGGGGCGCTTTAAAAGGCTTAGAATAAAAGTATTTTGAACTTTTTTGTTCCCACGGAGGTCTCTTATTATTACAATATGTGAAAATACTGTAACACCTTGAGCCTGCAATGCGGAACTGAAGGCTCTCCAATCACTTTCTGCGATTCAACTGAATTTCCACGCAAATGGAACGAGTATCTCTACTTAATTGTTTGAAAAAATATTTACAACATGTTTTCATTTCCTCTTCCAAAACAACTTCTTTAAGATTCTTCATGCTTTCGGAAGGTAGATTTTCTAGAAGAGCTTGTAGTTTATCAGAATCGATGACCAAGTTATTGTTTTCTACGTCAATGATTATTATTTCATGCCAACCCAGCCTAATAAATTGAGTGATGATAGTATGAAAGAGTATTACAGTGACAATGATAAGCACATGATTTCGACCTATTTCACATTTAGGCGTAAATAACATAAAAAATTGATTTCAGAGTAGCCGAGCTGAACCGTAAAATGTTGATACAGTATAACCTACAGAATATTTTTAGTAGCATAGGATATGAAATTTTCACATAAAAGTAAACAGGTATAAATATTATCATAGTCAAAATATGCAGCTCCAAAAATTGTATCGCGTGTATTATTTCAAAAGTGACCGCGTTGTTTCCGCCATATTGCCTTTCCAAGCGACCACCCGGGTGAATTGGTGGGTGAAGTAAAGAAGTGGGCGGAGTTTACTAGGGTGAAGTGGAAGGTGCACGGTAGAATGAACGGCTTCGAGTGTGCGTCGGGTGAATGTTTAAATTTAGAAGTTTGGCGCGTAATGTTTGGGAAAAGATCATTGAGGTTATGTTACGCAAAAGTTTACAAAAATGCAAGAGCAGGAGAAGAAGGTTTCAATTGCTGCTGCAATATCGAGGCCATTGATATTACAAACAATGATGTTTTCAATAATTGTAGAAAGTGATGAAGATAGTGATGATGAGGCAGAAGCTGGAATCAATATGGTTCTACCCGTTTTAAGCAACTTTTTTTTTATTTGCAAAAATCTAACAAAATGCAAGTATGTATGTATGTATGTATGTATGTTTATTGTCTTTAGGAATACAAAATTCTGTGACAAGGGAGAGCCAATATTAACTGAGTATAAAAAAATAAAAGTATATAAAACAAGGAGTTAAAAGTGTATATACAAATATTCAATTCTTACTGGTTACGCTCTACAGATGTTAGTGATCATTCAAATAAGGAGAACGCCCTAATTTTCAAAAACGTATTTATATAGTTATATATTTTACGGAGAGTCGCTGGATTAGTATAAGATAGCAAGAGATGTAAATTGTCCCCGTTAATCGTGTGTAAGTGACGCAGATTGTGATCTCTAATGGACGAGTAAATTGGACATTTTGTAAGGATGTGTAGGAGATCCTCCTTTTCACCCAGATTACACAGTCGACATATTTGTTGTGGGTCTATCACAGTAGTACCAACTTTTGAGGTCAGCTTAATGATGAATTGGGAAGATATCCTAAGCTGGATAAAAATGCGTTTAAAATGAAACGGGGCTTTTGATAACAGATATTGTTGAGGTTGTGGATCATTGTAAAAAATTTTTTTATAAATGGCACTAAAATTGCTATTTTCCAATCTTATCAAATCTTGAGAGAACATATATTCATTATATCTATTAGCCATATCCACTATTTGGCCTTTAAGGGTGGCACCATTTAGTTCAATTAAGTTGTGATTAATGCCCGCACCTTCCAGGCATCTTATAGGCTGACCCAGCCAATTGTATTTGAAGTTTTTACTGTGTGCGGTTTGAGCCAGTTTTTGCATACATATTTTGGGATAACGCGAATCATCCATATCGAAGACCCGTGACGCCCAGTTCAACGCCATTTTTATAATTTGACCAGACACACATGGTAAACCTAATTCTAGCCTGACTATAAAGTCAGGTGAGTTTCTCGGTAAGCGAAAAAGATGCTTGAAAAAACGAACCTGTGTTTTTTCGTAGACATCTAAATAGTTTAGACCGACAATATGAGCTGCATATAATAAGGTTCTCTTCATAAGCGAGTCCTGTATTTTTATAATAGTAGGCCAGTAGGAACATTTGGTTCGGATTAAAATATTGTTGACCGCTGCCGAGGCTAGGTTGGCTCTGCTGGCTGCGGCATGAGCTGCCAAACAGAACATTCCTGATCTAGAGAAAATCCTACCAAGATAACCAAAACAAGAAACAAACTCCAGCTGATTACCATCATATTTCAAACCAAGAAGTTTTTCGCCAATTCGACCTTTTTTGAAAATAGTATATTTGGTTTTGTCTTTATTGACCGTTAATTTATTTATGTGACAATATTCCTTCAGGGCATTGAGTTTTCTTATTGCATCAATTTTGGATTCGGCTAGAATAATTAAATCGTCTGCATAAATTAAAACAATAATATATTTATCACCCAAAATTCTAAGGCCTACTAAACCTTTCCCTCTAAAGAAAGTCTCAATGTCGGACGTTAAGAGATTAAATATTATCGGACTCAGAATTTCACCCTGCAGGACCCCTTCCGTAATCGGCAATTCATCTGAGAGTTTATCTCCCACCTTTACACGGGTTGATGCTCTCTCATATAAACTTTTCAGTATCCTAATTATTTTCGAACTTACACCTAAATCATGAAGTTTTGTCCAGATGAGAGCATGGTTGACCGAAGGAAATGCCCTTGAAAAATCGACTACTATGGCATAGAGGTGTCTGTCTTTTTTTGGTAGATATATCTGTGAAATGGCAGCCAAATTAAAGATATTATCGACACAACCCCTATTCCGGCGAAAACCCGCTTGCGCTTCCGGGATAATATGGCAGAGAGACTCCCATTTTTCTAATCTGGATAGTAAGATCTGTGTAAAAATTTTTAAGACCGAGTTTAAAAGGGCTATCGGTCTAAAATTATTGGGGTTAGATGGATCATGTTTTTTGTAAAGCATATGTGTCAAAGATTTTGTCCGATCCAGTGGTAAATATTCATTTTCAAATATTTGATTAAAATATGACTCAAGGTATAGGAGCCAATTAGGAGGCAAATTTTTATAGAAATTACTTGAAATCTGATCCGGCCCCGGAGCCTTATTAGGTTTTGTTTTGTTGATTGACAACATGATTTCGTTTGCAGTAATGCTGCTATCTAGTAACGGGTGACGTACATCTGTAAATAAGGAAGGAGACAGGCGCCTCACCGGGAGAGTAAAGCGGATATAATTTTCCCAATCTTTTGTGGTGAGAGTATTTGCTTTGGTTTTCAGTCCTCTAAATTTGTTCACGGTTTCCCAAAAAGTCTTACTATCATTAACCTTCTCAATACCCACAACAATACTATTTTCAAAACTTGACTTTTTATGACCGATTAGAGCTTGGTACTAAGAGCACTAAGTAATAAAATTTTAGCTTGTTGACAATCAGTATCAAACCAGGGTTTGTCACGCTTGGATTGACCACAAAATCTTTTCCTCTCTTTATACATATCAGCTAAGCTCGCGCTTTCAATAATTGCCTCCGTAAGATTCGAGCTTAAACCGTCAATATCCATTTTGTCAAAATTTAACTTTAAGCTTATTTGATAAATAAAGTTCGCTCAAAAAGATTTCCTGCTTGCTATCGTCCCACTTGAGGTAGGTTAATGACATATTTTTGTTTACTTTCGAAATGACAGACTGTCTAACAGAAGCCGGAAGACAGCAGGAGGACACCAAGATAGAGAAATGATCAGAAAAGGGTACAGAGTGGTCCACTTTCAGATCGTTTATTAAACTTAGTGCCTCGGCATTGCACCAAACAAGATCATTTATGCTTTTTCCCCCTGCATTCACGAATGTGAATTTTGTTGGATAGTCACTCCGCGATCTGCCGTTTAGTAAATAGAATTCCTTATCCTCCATCATCTCGACCAGTCTTAGCCCCCTCCTGCTGTGTACAATATCTTGACTGTCACGATTAATACAAAAGTCAGTGTGAGTAAACATTTCAGGAGGACCCTGATCCAAACATCCAACCCTACTATTAAAATCGCCATAAATAATGGTAGCAACGTTATTAAATTTATCTGATAATGCACATAGAGTTTCTTCAAATAATTGTAAAATAATATCAATATCAACCGCTGGATTAAAATAACAAATTCTCAATATAAAATTCTTCCTACTGCTATTGGTGATTCGTACTAGGATCCAATATTCCCTTTTATCAATAAGCTCGCAATTTAAGTAGGATTTGTTTATGCAAAGAGCTAGGCCACCACTTGCCCTACCTTTTGATTTCGCTTTTAGAGCATTAGAGAAAAAATAATGACCATTGTGCATGGCGGGAAAATTTTTTGGTACCTGAGTCAGCCAAGTCTCAACAATACCTATAACATCAAAACTATCTAAATTAATGCTAGAATTTAAAAATCTTACGTATCCATGGCAATTCCAGAAGAAAAACTTTGGGGTGTTAACGACAGGTTCGCGCGAGCCCAGGTTCCTTAGTTTTTTTTAATTTTTTTGTTTTGACGTCCGTCCAAAGTGGTTTGAATGAGAGGAGGGAGCGCTTCCGTCTGTCTGTTGAATTTGGTGGGAGGGGATTCCGAAGCCTTACGTTTCGAATTAAATCCAGTGATCTCTCTTCCCCGTCGATCATCCCTGTCTCTGATCCCTTCCGCATCCCGGATCATGCTTACCAACAATTGCAGCTCCGCGCAAGTGAACCTTTTTCCCGCCACATATAAAAGATTGTAACTTAAAGAAGTTTTTAGGCCACTTTCCCTTGCTCTTCTTAAATATGGAAGCAGAGTTTTTCTTTCCTCCTGGACCTTTTTTGTATAATCTTCGGAGATGATGATTCCAGTACCACGAAGTTTCTTCAGTTGGGCCAGTATGAGCTTTTTATCTTTGAATGAGCGAAGCTGTGTCAGAATAGGTCGGGGCCCATGAGACATATCTCGCTTTTTACCACCCAGACGTCTAGCAGTATCGATTTTATCCATTTGTAGATCTATGTTAAGATGAGATTTAAAAATCCCACAAGCCACGCTCTCCAGATTTTCATCGTCCTCCTCAGCAACTCCAAACACGATCAAATTGTTATTTCTGAGCGATCTGTCTATAGCTTCTATTTTTCGGTCCTGCGCCAAGATAATAGATTTTAATTTTTCCTGTTCATTTTTGAGTTCTTTGTTTTCCAGTGTGAGATGGTCAATTTTATTGTGGAGAGATGAAAGCGAGGTTTCCAGATTTCCAAATCTCTGCATCAACAGCTCAAATTTGTCCTCAGCCATATTCAATGTCATTATGCCAAATATAAATATAACAGCACTACACTGTAGGAACTATGACGAGCAAATACAAGCACCGGCTGGAGAAATGTAGAAGCTACACTAAGGAAACGTGAACGAACACTCGTTCCACTTTTAGACACTATTTATTATAAAAGTGACCAAACTGCATTCAAAATGAACTTGTTTATTTTAAATAATGACTGTTAATCACACAAGAACCACATTGTAGAGAGTATTGTTCACAATTTACCAGTAAAAACAATAAAAGTTAGAAGAGCGAACAAATACGCGACCGACTACCGTACTGGCACAGTGGCTCAGCCCTACAAAATGCAAGTATTAATTAATATAGTGGCCCCTGGCTTCTACTACTGTTCGCGAACGCTCAGGCAATTGATGGATTCCATGGCAAAAGAAAGCTTGATCTTTTGACGTTATAAAGTCATCCACCATTTTTCGCACTTCAGCTTCAATGTTAATTTGGTGCTCAGCAAAGCTGTTTTGTAACAAGCGAAAAAGGTGGTAATCGGACGGGGCAATGTGTGCAGAGTAAGCCGGATGCGGCAGAATTTCTCATTTTAATTCTTTTATGGTTTGGCGGACCACGGAACTTCTATGTGGCCTATCGTTCTCGTGCTGTACTGGTCTTTGTCCATGCCAGTGTTACTTTTTTCAATTGATTCCATGCAATACGTAATACGTTATGACGCATACTCTTTATATTGAAAGTGATCAAAAGCTTCTGTTATTCATGAGGAACGATGTATTCGCGAGAATTTCAACACAATCTTATCAAGAACTCTACAAGTGATAGAAAGGGCGTTTGCTCTTTTGAAAGGTCGTTTTCAAAGATTAAAATATTTGGACATGGATCGTGTTGACCTGATACCTCACACAATCTTGGCGTGTTGCGTACTTCACAACATTTGCTTCAAATTGAATGGTTTAAAAATTTAAAATTTTAGACTGAAATATTATTTGAAATTTAATAAAAGCCTTCAATTATGAATATATTATTTTGAAGTTATTTTTAAATTGAAAATAGTTTCTGAAGTTTCAATGGGGCGTTTATCCAAAATATTCGATTTCAAACGCTCCTAATTTCTAATTGTTTGAGTCTTTAAAACTGCATGTTGAAATTCTTCAAATTAAGATGTTCGTTTAAAAATTAAAATCCAAAATTGACAATTTAACTCATTAGTTAAAAAACGGTCGAAATCAAAGCTAGACACATTTTTTTTCTAAAAAGTTGTATAATTCCCGGTCAAAAAATAAATTGAATCTCATTTCCCGGTTTTTCCCAGTCACATAAATCATCTGAAACTTTCTTTTTTTTAACCTCGCCATTTCCGTAATTTCCATTTCCGAAAAATTAGGAGCGACAGTAGAAAACAGTGAATTCCTTGTGCAAAACATTAGCTCTGAGTATTGCAACGAAAATAAAGTAGATTGATTTCTTATAAAACAATGTACACATGTATCACAATGTTAATATTCTTTCGAAATTAAAAAACATTCAATAGAAATTGAAAAATCTATCAAATCAAAAATAAGTGATGAAATATTATAACATTTTATTTATCGAAAAGAATCATAATTATTCACATTGCTTCTTTGGCATTGATCTTTGGAGATCAATGTATGTTTATGAAATTTAAATTTCGTATAAGTATATTGATGCCTATTGATCCCTGAGTAGTTAGGAACAACTATGGCTCGCCAGACGGCCTACCCCCTCTCCTCGGCTATTTACCTAGACGCCTGGCGCCTACCCCCACTCCTGAGATGTGTGTCTGGGCCTCGTCTCGCTACTCGCTCGTGTTTGCTTAAGTCTAAGAATGGCAGATAAGGAATATATAGATAATAGAGGGAATTTCCAGGAAGTGTATACTAGTGTAGGGTTGATAGAGATTCGGTAAGATTGTATGACGCAATATTCTAAAATATGTCTTAATGGTTTCTAAAATAAAAAGTAAGATACAAATTTAATATTAAAATTTTAGATCTAGTTTATTTCTAATACAGTGAGGATGAGGATAAATGAGTGAAACACATACACAATATATAAAGTATTAAATGTTTTCATTAAAACTACTGACATATTTATAATGAAAATAGTAAATAAAAATAAGAGTAAAATTGATAATCGAATATTTATATACATTTATAATTAAAGAATCAATTACATAACTTTCTCACTTTACATCGTTAGAATATTGATGACACTTCGATTTTTTCCTACCGTTTTCTCTTTATACAAATTGAAGGAAGATGGACTTGTCAGTGAAGAGAGAGAAAGAGAAAGTTACGTAATTGACTCCTCACACCCTGCCAAACTCAAAATCGACCGAATGTAAAAATTCTCTGGAAAAATAGACACGTAAGGTGGAGGTGGATCAAAAGAAAAATCGTCATAAATGGGTAAAGTTGGGACGGGACTAGGTTCATCAACAAATATACAGTGGGATGTGGAAGAAAGTGCCTCGTCTATGTTTGGTAGGAAAGGAGAGGAAGACCTTACGAGTGCAAATATCGATTGCTGAATGTAGGGGTGCGTCTTAAACTGACTTCGTCTCGCAGTCCGAACTCTCTGAGCTGGTCTCAAACTGGTTGACTTAGACCATTCTAAGTCGTCATCACTTTCAAAGGTGATGGTCGAACAATCGCTGATATTCTCATCGTCGCCCAGACAGGGAGAGTAATCTGTGATGGGTGTCTTATCGCTGCAATCTGCAAAATAAAAAATCAAATTGAAATCGGCGTAATTTATCAATATAATTAATTCATGCATACCTTTTTCAACTCTAGACATATGAATCATAGTACCTTTAGGGTAGTAAATACCGAATATGTATATTAAATAAATAATTAAATAAATATCTAAAAACAGTTATATTTAGTCGGATTTGTATCCGTAGGGTAAAGAATCATAAAGTTGAAATTGATTAGTTGTGAGTTATCGAAATTTAGTGTGATGCCTTTAGCTTGACATACAGCAGACTTGGTGGCATCTGACGCACGAGCTATATATGCATAAAATTTCGGCCCACCTGAAACGAAGGAGTGTATGTAGGTACCTTCTACATAATCTTTTTCCAACTCATTGGTCAAGTTGCCCAAAAGTGAACCTACAGGTGAGGTGTACTCATCAGCGGTTGCGCGAGTGACATATGTACGAATCTGTGTCATAATATAAGACACGACGATGTAACTGTTCTAAATATTCGTACAGTTTCAGTCGTGCCTGAGCAGTGGTATGCGCTGCAATGACAACGTTTGTATTAGGTGCTGGGGTAGTGGCTTCTTCCCTGTACACCCAACAAACGTACAACATGCTTTGATTTGCAGGCATGACATCTTTAACCTCGATTTCTGGGCTAGGGAGGAGACGTAATAAATTATTACGTTGTCCAAACTTACCCCGGAAGGAGTTAAGACACAGTTTTGCGACGGAACGCAAACCCGTATTTTTCATATACGAATGTATTCAAACTTTGAAACTTCATCAATACAGTATGATGGCCAACCACTTGCCTCCTGTTTGATCTTTAAGAACATATTAATATATCCTGGAAAAGACCTCCCTTGAGCGTGATTGGATCACACTGTACTACGTCATATTGCCATATTTCTGAAATATCGACAATTTTGTAACCCAATTGCACAGCTTTTTTCAACTCATCGGAAACCCATGTACTTTCCAACACACGCTGTGACTAATCTTCATGCGAACACTCTCCATGTTCCAGAGTTTCACAATATGTGCGAGCCATTCATATTTTCGCGCAAAAAATGCTTCCGAAAGAATCGAACAAACATTTCCACATTCGAGAAATATTTTATGAAACGCAATACATGCACAACGAAAAATATCTACATCGTTCTTACAATACGAAACAAGCTCATGCCAAAAATTAAATTCATACTCTGGATCACTTCTTTTCTCCTCGTACCTAGTTAAAAATTCTTTCCGAGCTTTTTTCGAAAATTGTACTCGGAGAATGAAATTTAATTGCTGGAAGATGCCCACAATAATTTTTATTTTCCGAAGTATTAAAGAGATGCGGAAACGTTCCTTTTTTCAACTATTCCCTCTAACCCAAACGATGCCGGAAGTGCGCTAAGAGGTAACTGAAAATAATTTAAACTATCTATAAAGCTTGTGTGATTTACGTTCATTGAGATAATTTTAGTACCTGATAAAATGAGATCCGGATCTGTTTTTTGAACATTTTTATGTTCTGTTAAATTTTTTAAGATGAACTGCGCGTCAAAACCTTTAGAATTATGGGCTATACACATTTTTTTTTTAAATTTTACTATCGGACAAAGGTTGAAATCTACAAAGTCGCGTACGGGATTGTCATCATCAAACACAAATTCTCGAATCAACCCACAGTGTTCACAAGGTTTCTTGATATCCTGTTCAGTGATACACCACGAGCATACCTGCTGAGCTACGCAGAGATTAACTACATGTTCGTTAACCGAATCGCTTCCCTCAACTGTTTTGTTCTGTTGGATTTCAAAATCATAAAAAATAAATATGACTGGGCCATTCGATTTATCTACCCCTGAATTGTGACTTATGGGTTTCATGTAGCAATCATGATTAAATTCACAAGTGCATCCACATGCCCTACAAAAAGAAAAACCACATTTGTGGTTTTTATCCTTTGATAGGTCGACCAGTTGCGAGCACACATAACAAATTCGTAATACCTCACAAACACTTTTCACTTCGATAAAATACCGCGTGCTGTCGAAAAAAAGGTGGGTATGTGCCGTCAGCGAAAGTTTTTAAATTAAAAACGATAATGGCAATTTGTGTGGAGGGCATTGGTAATAAATATCCATTTGTGGCCCACATTTGTAGTAAATATCCACCTAGAAACACTAGCCGAATCGGGTAGTGAGGCAATGAACTTTCGAGTTCGAACTGCTAATCAATTTTTTTTTTTTTTTTTTAATGGCAATTTGTTCGCGCATGAGGTATTTTTTAAAATTCTCAATTTCAAAAAAACCACATCCTTCTGGCGGTATTTTCCACAAGCGCATTACGCGTCAGATCTCGTGCTAATACCGTCTGAAGTATGGAATTTTGTCTACGAACAGCATGCCATTTTGCATTTTTTCCCCATTTCTGAATTGACCCCGTTCTCTATAAATTTTACCCAAAACAATCGCCCGAGGGACACATAAGTTATCGCGGTTCTCTATCGTTAAAATTGATCTTTTTTTGACTGCATTACTGGCTAAAACTCCCCAAGCGCCACCCGCTGGATTACGTACACAATCAATGGTCATCTTAAAACTGCCATCTATCCGAAACTCTGAGACACTATGTGTGGCCATGAAAATTAAATTCCAGAGGTCTTCAAAGTGACAATCACGTACGTAACGAAAAGATAACGCTGCGTCGTCTTGTGTAAAACTAACAGCGATGAATTTAACACCGATAAAATCGAGAGGGGCATAAGGTGTTATTAAATATTGAAAAAGCTCTTTAACCGCAGATTCGAGCCACTCGATACGGCAAACTGTTTCATCCGCGTTCACACGCGTTCACCAATGTTCCTTTCAAGGAGCGCACTTTCTGAAGCACTCATTGATACACTTAGTCGTACTGGTGTAACACACATAACATCCTCGTCGTCATCAATCACGATGACGTCGGGAGCCGATGGTGTTGCTGTATTTGTGGACACTGCTGATGATTGTAGTGTTGCATTAATCATCGCCACATCATCATCACCTTGATTTGGACCATTGGAAAAATTTTAGTGAACTGCAGGAGCTGGAGACGACGGAGGATGAGGAGGTGAACTATCTTGTTCAATCTCAACCTTTGAGATTTCTCCAACTGCTAGAAAAATAATAAATATTAGTATTACTATGTTATCACAACTATAAACATCGATAAAAATCAAAGTATTAAAAAAAATGATAATTATCTTGACTTACCGTCTGCATAGTATTCTCGAAGGGTTTCGAGTCGGCTTTGCTGCTCGATGAATTCCGATTTTTGGGCCATCAGGAGTTCTCGCACTACCACGTTGTCGCCAACTACACTTAGGGCCCGATCGATGCCAACACCCTTGAGAAAGGTCATGAGGAATTTTAAGATTAATCTTAATTCGCGTTCCTGCAAATCTCCTGACCCTGCACACATCATGATGATTTGAGCAATCACACTTGCCGCGAACATTTTTCAACTATTTTTGTTTTAAGGAAGGTTAAAATCGAGTTGTTGCTTCTAGTGTTGATCTAGAGAAACTGTTGGTTTGAAGCTGAGAAGGGTGGCTATATCAAAACACCAAAGGTACATACTGTAGTGGGAGAAATTAGGGGTTTACAAGGACTACCCATCATATTCAAGAAAATTCCAAAATAGCGGGAAATGTGGACAATTTTTGCATTTTGAGAAACTCTATTGGAAATGGCATTCTGACCAATCAGAAGCTTTGCCACACCTCCAACTTTTTCATGGGAACCATCATCAGAGTTTACTCTCATATGATAAAATCTGAAAATATGGGAAAAAGTGTTAGACAACGACCAGCATGGTGCTTCTTCAAAGAGGTTATATACTCTGCAAATACATGGCAATCTTTATTACGGTCGCCTCGCATAATACAATACAAGTATCATGATCATCATCAGGCTGGCCGTCTAGACTGCAGTCTGTCCCGGGTTTGTACAACAGGTACCTAGAGAGTCGGATTAACTATTTTGGAATAGAATTAGAGGAGTGCTTGCCATAAATATTTAGATACACAAGCTGCGGTAAAGTTTGCACACGAAGGATGACATCCTAAGTGTTTTGCCACAACTAACTGTTTTGAATTTAAAAAAGATTTTAAAAACGATTCAGTGTTATCGAAATAGCTAACAAACATTTACACGTCCTGCACCACCGAGTCGGTAAAGATTGTCTGCAGAATATCTCACCTTCACAGTACCGCCAACCTCTCTATTTACCTGTATTACAGTGGTATCTAGGAAAACAATCTCTTTCAATCAATACGATGAATTATGCTGTCTATGGGAAAATAATGAAATAATTTAACGAATATGTTTAATTCATATTATTTAGAGAAATTCAAGTATATTTTAACTATTTATGCTAATCATCAATTGAGGGTATTTATATTCACTGTCAAACTAGATATTTCCTATTCACACGTATGTAAATCAGGCTAAAGCGCATGCGTGGAACCTATACCTCCACCACGCGCTTCTCTCTCTCACGTGAAGCTATTCTAATTGGTTGAACACATGTGACGTCATATGTGCACAGCCTCACCCGAGTAAGCCCGCCATGTGTGAGCTATAAAAACTGCCGCGCGGCCAAAACCGTCAGTTATACTCTGAAAATTTCAACATATAACATGTCGCAACAATATACGACTTGAGTAACTCTTCTCCGAAAAAGGTTATTCTTGGTTTGGAAATTCAAACCGATGGATTGTTTGAACCAGTTATACGATTCTTGGACAATAAATCTCATGGTATCTCCTTCAATCGTGATAAATGGCTTCCATTACAACAAAAATTCGATCTCATTTGTTCCTACTTGGAGGATCGTTGCAGCAACAATAACTCCAACCTCCGTTCTCTGCCGATAACAATTGGCCGTTATAACTTGTTTTTTACAACTTCGTACAATGCAAAAGCTATTTCAATCGAAAAGATTGTACAAAATGCAGCAACGACAGCAGCAGTCACACCAACAAATAGCGAAACGCAAGGAAAAAATGAGAAACTCTATGTCCCCGGCATTAGTCTTCAAGCACCTACATTTCAAGGCCTCGTCAACATTGTCGTTTGCATCGATGAACGCATAAGAAGTATGGAGCGGGTTTTATCGAATGTCAAGCCCTGTAAGGATATTTTCGTGGAAGAATTCAGTCATTACTTTTTGGCAGAGCAAATACACAGGCCATCCAGTGAATTTGTGCGTCAAATTGTGAATGTTAAATTTGAGTACTTTAAGCAACAACAAAAGACCAAATTGTCGCCGGAGTTTGTAAATTCACGTATTCATGTATTTTAAATACTGAAATTACAAACGAAATGAAAGATAATCTATGTAAAAATTTCAAAAAGGACTGACGACATTCAAAAAGTTGTTTCGCACCTTCTGTCCACATATTTAATTTGAAATATGTCTGTCATATGTTTATAATAATTCTTTGCAGAAAAACATTTTTCATATTTAAAACAATAGCTCGGGCAAAATTTCAACGATAAATTGTATGATTTTCAATATTCAGAAATTAAAGTCTTCATTAAATATCACAAATCACAAGTATGTATATATGTGTTTATCTCTCTTCGTGTGCATGTGTGTGTATGTGCGTGTGTGTTTGTAATATGTGAGAAAGCATGTGTAATTATTTTAAATGGAAATATAACAAGAGTTTATTAAACAAATTTTTAAACTGTTATCTGCAACCATGTTTCTGAAACTGAAATAAAAAATATGCTGTAAGCTAATATGATATTTTTCTATTTTCCTAAACCCGCGTTGCGTGCGAGAGTATATGAGATTAAGATGCCAGCTCAGGTAAGATAAGATAGCATCTTGCGATGGGATCTCGAGAGCAGGTTGTAAAGCCTTTTAGTTATTCAAATTGAAAAGTGTTTGACTGATTAAAAACACCAGAAACTCTATGCTCTTTTTCGCCATCTTTCTGTTATTTTCGTGAAGGCAAATAGCAATTATATTTTCACAGCATCGGCCGGCGCGGGTCGGCCAACGCGTGAGATCGCCTGACGATAAGCTAATACAGGCGATCCGGGAACGCGGCTGCCGGGAACTAACTGATTTTCGGCATGCGAACCAGGATCTAATAATCTTAAAAAACCTGGTCCGTGCGCGGAACCGGAAAAGCTTATAAAGGTTCGCGGTGTGGAACCGAAAAAAGCTTATATAGGTTCCACACCGACCGTGCTTACAAGCTAATTAGTTATCAGAAAAAACACTTTTTTTAACTATGTGATTCTACTACAGTAGAAGTCCGATAAGTTTCTCATTTCGGGGCTGTAGTAGCGGAAAATTCCAGGAATTGTGGACTTACCGGATTCCCCCTCTATTAGCACGATATTAGGTACGCGCATGCGTGAGAATGATGCGCAAATCATAAGCAAAATAGCACACGTAGTGGGAGAACCCCAATTAGTGTGCGTGCCGTGCGTGTGATGACGTTTTAAGGGGAGTGTACACTTATCGGACGGCAACTTATCGGACTTCTACTGTATAAATGATGAACTATAGTGAATTATATACCAGTGTAAAAAATGGATCCTCGTTGGCAACATCCCTTCACAGCTATGGTTTGTGGACCAAGCGGATGCGGGAAAACTTGGTTTGTCAACAAATTCTTGAGCTACATCGATTTCATGTGTGATACACATTTTAAACGTATACTTTTTTACTATTCAGAATGGAAGTCGGGTTATTCTGAATACGGCAAAACCATAGAATTTAAAGAAGGCTTACCGCAGCCGACTGATTATGCTAGCGATAATGACCGTCCTAAGCTCATAATTATCGATGATCTTATTCGTCCACAAAAATCTTCGTGGTATCCTTATCTCGCAAAATTTATTTCATCGGGTACATAGACAAAGGAATATATATCTCAATACAAATTATATTGTTGTTTTTAAAAATCCTCGAGACCGAGCTCAATTTCAACATCTTGCTCGACAAATATATCCAGAAAATCCTCGTTTTTTACAGGAAGCCTATCAGGACGCGACATCTAAACCTCATAGTTACCTTCTACTACATTTAAAACAGTCAAAACCCGATAATTTTCGTTTTAGAACAAATATTATTCCAACTGGTGGGTTTTCATATGTGTACATACCCGTCAAAAAATATAAAAGGAGGTACTCCAGTTGATAAGATACCAGTTGTACTTCTGTAATGGCTTTGAGTGTACGTAAACACATTGGTGTTTACTTTAAGAAAATTGGCAGCATCGAAGGGTAGTTGGAAAAATAAAAAACGGTCTCAAATATTTTCAGCTCAGGTAATTCACGAGAGTAGAAGCCCTTTTCCATTTAGCGATTATGGAACACTCGAGAAAGATGGTTCTGGTGACAAGCGAGCAGGTAGAAAAATTTCTACAAAAAGGTTTCGGATCAGAGAGTAATACTGGAAATATGACAGCGCACGCTTCTTCGACGACTTCTGTAGATAATATCTTCTCTAGTGCTAACTACAAAGTTCCCAATCTCAAAAAGACGACCCAAACTCAAGGTAATATTATGACCAGACTCGATGCTGAAATGAGTCAAATATTAAATTCACCATTCTTGAAAGATGAGCGTGAAAAATGGAAAATGTATCAACAAGTTTTACAAAAAATTTTATTTTTTACACAGGAAATTTGGAAGCATAAAAAAACCGAATGAAGAGCAGGATAATCAGATAGATAAAAATATGGGTTTTGCAAGCAATATTGGTGATAATGATGATGATGATGAGGAAGATTATTCTTAAAATACTGATGATATTATTGTAACTATTCCAAAAACTTTTAGAAATAAAGGAATTGTTTTACTCCAACGACTTTTTGATCCAGATGTGCGAAAACGTGTAAAATGGGCTTCACATGGTTCTCTCTTTATAGATTGTGAATCTGTAAAAAATGCAAATATTAGTCATCTAATAAACGATGCATTGAGGTTGAGAAAAAAGGTGAAACCGCCGGGAAGAAGGCAGTTTGCCATAATCCTTCATGAAATCGGCATGTCTAGAGAGATTGTCAGAAGTAGAGAATACTGGAGAGAAAATATAATCTCTTCGAGAGAGACAGGTAGCCGACGCAGTTCCCAACTATCGTCTGGACTTTACGATTCGCTAATGACCGAAGAAGAAGGCGGCATTAGTGGTAACGAGGTTTACAAGGGTATTACTGACACTCCAGGTAGAAGTAGGAAGCGAGCAAAACCCTGGCAGCACGTGTTTGGCTAAATCTCAAAGGAGGAAAAGAAGTAGTAATCAGTGGACAACTTTGTTTCAAAAACCATGAAATTTTTAGAAAAAATTTATTTCGACCTATACCATGAAGCTTCTTAGGCTGGTATCGAAAAACTCGCAAACGCTGTGCGTGAAAGAGTCTCACGTGCAAATGTGGTCAAGTGTTCCCCGATATTAATGCCGACTTACTTGGACCGGTCAATCTGGACGGGCTGGGAGGCGACGCGAGGTTCCTCGAAGAGTGCGCGAAGCGATGCTGGTTTGGCGATAGAGGCGACCTGAGGGAACCAGAGGGCGCGGTTACGACAACGAATGCGTGTCTTGAGATTTGGGAGGTGGCATCTCTCGGCGTGCATCTCTAGATTTTTATTTTTGTTGTCGAGAACTTTTGGTTTTATCATTACTTTAATTATCATTACCATCTAATAATTGTATTATTACAAGTTTTGCAATTTACATTTTTGAAGGCCCCGCTTGGGAGTCCACTCATGGTGGATACCTTACAAGTACCTTACAAATTAAGAGCGTTCGCAAAAAGGAGCGTGTTGCTAAACACTAGGAAGAATGAAACGGAACTTGTAGGCACCTTTTATAAAATTTTTCTTTGCCGAGTTTTTACTTTTGCAAAAAATATAGCGAGAAAGGCAGACCGTCAGACCAGCACGAAGCACAATTGGAGCGAATAATGCGAAATAATTGCCAACATAAGCACAGTTTACTACTTGGCACTTTGAGGTTCTGAAAAGCTAGGAAACTGTTTTTTGTAACAAAAAAGTGGCAAAAAGAGCGGAAAAAAGCACTGTAGATCGGTCGGGGAATAGAGGCGCCCAGACACTACAATTGCACTACTTAAAAATTCATCAAAAAGGAACACTTGAGTAGAAAATCAGAAGTATTAAGCCTTTTTTGATCCAGCAGCTCAATTCTAAGTGCCTGGTAGCATCACGTTCTGGTTTTTTATCTTTCAGGAAACGTAAACAGCATGCCAATTTTTACTTCAAAGATAATAATAGGAAAGCACCAATTATAGTGGTTTAGAATGGAGGTTTTTGCATATGCGACACAAAATTACTTACTTAAATAGACTAACGCAGAAATAATCTCTGTAATTGTTTTTGTAACCTGGCGGATAACAACAAAGTTCAATTGAAGCTTGGCTTGTTTGATTTAATATCATAAGAAAATGAATATGCACTATTTTTAGTGAAATTTAATCATATTTCATTAGTAAATGAATAGATTTATATTTAATTTTTCAATCATCATTTTGCAATCCTTTTTAATTTCCCAATTCTTCCTGATAACAAGTACATAAATGTACCATCTTTTTGATCCAAAAATAAAATTTTATCAATCTCCTAACATGTGTCTGATCTTTCCAGTGTATAATAACTTTTTTTCTCTATAATGTCATAAATCTGAAGTGTGTTTGAGACCACGCTGTGGCAGAAACGGAGTTGTAAAATACAAATAATTTAAAATGACGAATGAGATAGCGCCTAGTATATATAATACACCGAAACTTCTAGAACAATATTCATTAGTATAATCTGATCGAAATTCTTTATCAGTGGGTTTCATTTATTTGAAGAAAATGAGAACAGTGATTTTTGTTCTGTTTCTCACTGTATGGATTTTTCCTAAGCCGGCTGGTAAATATAATAATATCTATTAAACTGTGTTACAAAAAAAAACTCAGGATAATTTTTATGAGACATTGTAGGCTTAGTGGAACTAAAAGAAGTATACAATGCGGGATTTCTCGTACAGCCCCAAAATCTAATTTTATGGTTAAAAGACCGTCTTTCAGTAGGTACATGTATATAATGATTCATAACTCGGCCATGTTTTATTCGATTTAAATTTTTTTGTTTGAAAGTAGAAAAAAACATATCTTTAACCACAGATTGTTTATTTCATCACAGTGAAAAATCACGAAGCTGCAATCGAAGATATTTCTAAGTTTCTCATTTTTCCCTGATTTTTTAAACTTCAGAAAGGCAATTTAATGACATTTTCGGAAATCCAATAATGCTTTTCTGTAAATATATTGAAGTTGCTTCGAATGCCACGTGTAATGTAATTGATACATTATCATTATTTATGATTGAAAAAGTATTAGAGTCGTCCGAAATTTCACACTTTAGTTTTTCAGCGGATCTCCACGTTTTGAGACCCCCTAAAGCAAAAGTCCCACAAAGAGAGAGCAGCGACCCACAAAGAGAAAGCAGCGTGCCCACGTGTAAACGTCCTTGACCAACTTCAGAGAGAAGTCACACCAAGTTAATGGGCGCACAGCGCTCTGCGCATGTGGCGCAGCAGCTGTACCATATGGTAGAGCAACTGGCCCAACATTTTTTCAGTGTAACAGTTCTGGTTGCATCCGTCGAAAATGCTATGCAAAAAAAGAATATTCTAATTTTACATTAAAAGACGATAAGTACGTAAAAAAGTTTAAAAGAAGAATTAGAGCTTTCGAAATATTTACAATTTTTTTCAAACGTTTGTTAATAGGATTCATCTTTTTGTTTTTATGCATGGAAATACTATGAATAAGTCGAAAATTCTAAGTTCGAACCAAACGACGAACGATACATAAAAAAGTTTAAAAGAATAATTTCAGCTTTTCAGAAGTACTACATTTTTTCTTTTAAATTCTATGAAAATAATAACAAATTGAAATTTTGAGTCAAAGGACGCAAAATACGGGGAAAAGTCTCAAAGATGAATTCTAGCTTTTAAAAATTTCTACAACATTTCTTGTAACCATTTTTCGACAGAACTTGTCGTTTTTGGATTCTTTATCGAAATATCTATGCAAAAATTTAAAATTCCAATATTACGTCAAAAGAAGCGAGATACGTAAAAAGTATAAAAAAAGACGTGCAGCTTTCTAAAATTGATGTCAATTGAGCTTCATCCATTTTTAGATAGGACTCGGAGTTTTTTTAAAATCAAAAATATGATAAAATCTAAATTTCTTATTTTTATCATAACAACGCTATATGCGGAAGTATTTAAAAAAAATGATTGTTGCTTTTCATTTGAATGTGAATCATAATAAATAAAGATTTAAAAATGTATGTTGAAAATCGAGTGCGAAGCGCGGGTGTAACGATGCAAATGTGTACCTTAAAGCCTGCAAAACATTTAGCAATTTGATCTTTAACTATATATACTAGGGCGGAGCGATTTTGGCTGTTTTCGAAATAGAGAATTGAACCCCTCTGTCTATGTTGTGGCGGTCCATTCCAATTCTAACACACCATAATAGAGCTCTCTACGACCTTATCTTCAGTCTGTGCATTGCGTTTGAAAATTTGAAATTTCGATCAAAATGAGCTAAGAAAACAGTTGTTGTGGCAGTTCCATGAAAATCAATTTTTAAGTGAAATATGTACTATATGAACTATTTGTGAACGTTACTACGTTCTAAGACCTTGGCTAATATCGCAGTGTGTGAAAGGAATACAATTGGGGAAGGGTGAAGAGGACTAATTTGAGGAAAAAACGCTCAAGACTATCCATTGCTTTTCAGGCGTTCGTGCCGCTCTTCGCTAGTATTTTTTTTTACTTTTTTTAATACTACCCAGGACTGACCACGTGGAGGTGACTGCACATAGAGTACCACTCCCACTCACTCGCTAGGAACACTGTATTAAATGGCTTTAAAATCGGATTTGATTTTCATTCCAAAGACATGCTTCGGTGCCAATGTCATCTCTTTTACGCACCCCTCTACTGCTTTATTGTGAAAAGGTATTTGCAGATAATCCTCAATTTTCTACAGAGGCTCAAGATTCCCGCTGTGAATTTCATTCAATGTAATTATCAGCATCAAAAATCGTAATGGGTATTACGAATTTCCGGGCATTTTTTTGTTTCGATTACTCCTTTTATTTGCTTGCAGCAAGTATTCTGATGACTGCTGTTCGGCGTACTGGTGTTCTCTCATCCACAAGCATAGCCAACAAGAGATTTTCAGGATATGCAGCGTAACCATTATTTTGGACAACAGGCTCGACTACTTGTTCGTAGGTGTGATCTAAATACGGCAACCTTACTGTAATCTGCCAAAGATTGTTTGGTGCATCTGTGATCTTGTTGTACAGGCGAATGTGGAACCAACTTTGAATTACCGAAACTACAAGTTCCCTGGACGATGTGCAGGTGGAAATGTAATATCTGACCAAATAATATGTATTTGTGAGTCACCGTGAATGATTTATTTCCCCAGGAAGCATAGCAGAAAGGTCTTTCACTCAACTACTGCGACAGCTGTGCACATACGGTACTGGTAAGCTTGGTCTTTATTGAGATCTAATTTCTTACAATCGGCTAAGTCTGTTTGAATAGCATTGAATTCAACAACTGGACGAGAACGTGAATGGTAATCCTTGAGTTTTTCCAATAGGAATAGAAAACCCAGGCCTGTTATGTCTCCATCGACTGCCCTAATCATGTGCTGTAGAGGAAACTCATTTGAATGAAGTAGCTTCACCATCGGCAGCATAGCACTGCAGTGAGGCAAAGTCTACATTAAATTTACACAAATAGCCCCAGATCACGTTAACAATACATTAAGCTCCAGATTCGACCACAGTGAGATGACATAAGTATATTGAATCAGGCTCTTGGATCATGGAAATGTGGTGCGCCTATCGTTTTATGTGATAGTACTTTCCAACTTCCTCTAGCACTTTCACGTTCGTTTCTTCCTTCTTTCCACCAAAATACAACCAGCCAAGTTTTAAGTTGCCTGAAATCTGAGCTTCTTGAATGTTATGTGTAGATTTTTGGCGTGAGTACCCTACTTTACTTCGATTAACGACAATTTCAATCTTTTCTCCAACATCTCTAGATTTATTAAGATCTGCAATAAGGCATGAAGAAAATCGCCTAACATTTCGATCAGAGGACCCAGTCTGATCTTAGCGCACAGGATCTACTTGAAGCCCTGAATAGCAACGAATAGTCTTGAGCAGTCTTTCCTCAAATTAGTCCTGTACCTCCTTCCCTAATGGTATTCCTTTCATACACTGCGACCTACGTCAAGGTCTTAGGAGATGTTAGCGTTCACAAATAGTTCATATAGCACATATTTCACTCAATAATTGATTTTTACGGCACACCCACAACAACTGTTTTCTCACCTCATATTGTTCCAAAGAAATTTTCAAACGCAATACGCAGACTGAAGATGAGGTTTTCAAGAGCTCTATTTAGGCGTTTTGAAATCGCAAACTTCATCCACAATATGCTCAGAGGGATTTAATTCTCTCTTTGAAAAATGGCCAAATTCGCTCCGCCCTAATGTATACTTAATTACGTAGAAAAATCAAAATATTTAAATTCGATAACTCGGTCAAATTTCTAGCAATTAGAGTCAAAAGAAGATCATTATACACGGAATTTAACGCATTTTCAACATATCAACAGCAAAAAATTATTGGATTTCAAAAAATGTTATGTAATTGATGTTAAAGTTGGAAAAATCGGAGAAAAGTGATAAACTTTGAAATATTTTGAATTTTAGCTTCGTAATTTGTCACGTTGATAAAATAAATAATCTGTATTGATAACGGTGTGTTTTTTACTTTTCAACAAAAAAAGAAATGTAAAGCTGATGAAATGTTGGAGAGTTATGCATGCACCTGCCAAAAAGTGGTTTTTGACCATAAAATTAGATTGTGGGGTCAATGAGAAATTTTGCATATGAAACTTTTCTTAATTCCACTAGAGTTTCAATTATTACTGTTTCATGACAAGTATTTTTTCACTGTAACACAGTATTACATAAAGTGCATTTTTAGCTGCAGTTGATTTATTTCAAATTAAAAATAGTTCAATTTAAAGAAACAAACTTTTTTCCTCTCAACGCATTGAAAGTTACTAGTCAACTTCTGTTTATGGTAGACAGAATAAATGTCATTGCAAGAAATTTGAGATTTTATAAAACACCTTACCCAAATTTTTTACCAGCTTTCAGACCTCAAACTTCCATCTTTCCATTTTAATACTAATTTTTCCAACGGCTACATAAACGGATCCTACTTCCTTCAGGAACACTTCTCGGGACTGATTTTTATTTTTCTTCTCTGATCTATTAACTAAATTTTTGCTTATAAAATAAAAAAAAGATTAATTAAATTAATTAAGTAATAATTACAATAATTAGTTTCTTTCTTCTACTTTCTTTTTGCAGAATTAAGTTGGCCATTTAGAAAAAACGCAATTCAGCCTCTTCCCATTCATATTGATGTTCGACATTTCGATAGTCCTTCCTTAATACTTCGAAGTATACCAGCAGGCTTTCACGATGTAGCATCAGATAATGGGCACAAGTTCATTATTGGAATAGTCGTACAAGGAGTTTTGTGCCCACTCATGGCTCGCAGAATGGGTCCTTATAGTAACTTTGAAAGAGTTAAAATACGCATAGATGGCACCTATGCCAAGGTGCTTGTGCCAATATTGGAGAAGGATCCTCTGAATAGTCAATTCTTCCAGAAATTCGGGAAAAAAAACATTCGTTTAGCCGACATACATTAGGTTGCTTGAAATAGGGTGAGCCATTTTTACAATTAAAAAAAGAAACATTTCATTCTAAATTGATCGACTCTTCATGTTCCAGTCCGAATCTATTCTTAGTTCACCCTGGTCAAACCGTGGTACATCCTTTTTAATTTTATAAGAATCAAAACAAGCATTTTCAATTCATATCCACATTCTTTTTAATTTCATAATTTTAATTTCTTGATTTTATCAGCAGTTTTTCACTGTTAGCGAGAAATATTATATCATAAATGGTACGAAAGCACTTTAATCTTATAATCTTATATCTATATTTATACGAATTATATTACACACCAGGACGCATATTTATGTTGCAATGTAAAGATGTATTTGGAATGACGCAAAAGATTCCGGTTTATATTATGGTTTTTTATGATATTTTTGAGAAAAATAAAAAATTCTCCAAAAATACTTGAAAAAAATATGTCTTTAGTTTTTAAAATCCTCGTGGCACCTTTTAATATTAATCAATATTATTCACCTCAACAAAAATTGGAGTTTTCTAGCAGTGTAATAATCCGGTAGAGTGTAGGAGGGGGGTCGAAGGAAGGGCGAGACGGTCAACTCTAATTTTATAGAATATTTTATTATCGTCGGAAATACATACGTATACATAATTTCCAGTCGATTGGATATGTGCACGTGTGCTAAAATTGAAATAAAAGATTTGACCGTAATATACACATAGCGTGTAAAATAGGCCGTCCATATGTCTTGAGTCAGTCTTGCAAGTTCCTTTATATGAGTTTAAATCCTCGGATCTTATTTTATGTTAAAAAAAATAATGAAAGATGTATTCTTCCTGATAGAAAATGTTACACTTTGCACATGCAATCTACCTTTCTTTTTATCTAAAGATAAAATATTATCATATCTTCAGACAAATACTTATTTTTCGACTGCGTAATAATTCTTTTCAATCCCTTTGCATTTTGCATAACAACGTCATAAATCTATGTTATAAATTTAGATAATTTAAAAATACGAATTGAGATAGCGAATAATTTATTATATGCTGAAACATTTTGAACAGATACATTTCGATCGCAATTCGTCATAAGTGGGATTCCTTTATTTCAACTAAATGAAAACATCGATTGGTATTCTGTGCCTCACGTTGGTGGGTTTCCCAAATCCTATTGGTAAATATAATATCTCTTTAAATAAAACTTTTAGAATAAAGAGCGTTGGATAAAACGTCCAATAATTTAAGAGCTGATGAACAATTTGGGTAGGTTGTTATATCAAACCGGAAATTTCATATAATGACATGCCTTGTGTACCTGAATAAAACCGGAATCGACAATCTGGCTCGCCCAAATATTCTCCTCACACCCTCAAAAAAAATATTCGGAAGTAGTGAAAAAAGGATCACCAGAATGTGTTTTATATATAAGGATTAATACCACCTAATCCTGGATCCTAATTTAAGGCGACACTGTCGTAAACTGGTTCTAAATTCCGATTAATGAGGATATGGTCTAAAAATAAAGGAAATTTCATGAAATTTTGTATTCAGGCTTTTTCAAGATTTCTAATTATGCATCTAAAGTCAAAATAGCAACAACCAGAATAGCGAATCTTACATGGCGGTTTTAACAATTAGAGTTTTTTTTCCAAATTTCACCAAGTTTTGGATTGAGGGGTTTTCTAATTGCTCCCTATGATTTAATTAATTAATTTAAAAAGTAATACAATAATCAATGTCATAATTAGACTTCCTTTTTGCAGAATTAGCTTGGCCATTTAGAAAGGTCGCAGTTCATCCTGTGCCTATTCGACTTGATGTTTATTATTTCGAAAAGTTTCCTTATGTAACTCAGAATCTACGACCAGGCTTTTACAAGGTAGGTACAGATAAGAATCATGAGTTCATCATTGGAATAATCATACTAGGACGTTTACGTCCATTCATGGCTCCTAGAGCGGATCTTCATAATAACTATGGAAGAGTTAAAATACGTATAATTGGCAACGTGCTTGTACCAATATCAAATGAGGATCATCTAGATAACCTGTTCTTCGATGAATTCGGGCCAGACAACATCCGTTTAGCCGAGATACACGAATGATTTTACTGTGGAATATACACAGGCAGCACTGGCAGTAAGGTAGCCCATTTCTCAAATTAAATAAATATATATTCTTGTCAAAATTTTAAAGCGATCAATTTCGTTTGATCCATTTCTGGCCCGTCCTTGGTTTACCCTTGTCAAACGCTGGCTTTTTCGTTACTAAGGCAATTTAATATTACAATCTTGTATCTTTATTTGTATTGCATATTGCCCACATGATCGCGAAGAATTGTACTAATGTGTAAAGAAATCTTTAGAATCACCCAAATTATTGTTGTTTATATTATGATTTGATAATACATTTTAGGGAAAAATATAAAATGCTACACAAAAAACTTGTAAAAAATATTTCTTTAGCTTTCGAAATCTACGTGACACTTTCTAATATTATTTACGAAATAAGGCTAAGTTGCCTAAGATAAAATTGAGGTACAAAATTTTATTGTTCACTTTCGAAACAGAATTATCTGAGTTTCTTCTAGAACCATGATTATGATACTGGTCTAAGTCTGTGATACTAGTAGGCTCCATTATGGGATTGTTGTTTACCCATTCCTTATCTAGTTCGAACCACGCAGCGCATAAGTTGCTCATATTTGTTTTCTCCTCAACACCTGACTAGTAGTTAGCTATGTCTTCCAATTAAGGAACTTCTATCTCTTGCTGGTCATTTTTCCTTACACTGAGAATCACGCTTAGGCAGATTGTGTACGTTCGGAGAATCTAAAGTAAGTAATCATGAGGTACCGAGGGAAAAGCTTATTTATAATCAATGTATGCCATGTACAGGTTGCGCTGATGTTTTCGCGCCTGCTTTACGACAAACACTGAGTTCAGTTCTACCGACAAAGCTTCGGCGGTGTGGCGTCGCTTATAAGTGAGTGGCGTGGCCTATTTTGCGCCTTGGAGGTGGAGGGGATACACAGGAGTAAGCGAGGTGACCGAGAGTGGTATCCGTCTTCTCTTTCCAACCTATGTATCCTCTCCACCTCTAAGCCACTGGATACGCTGCGCCACTCACGTATAAAGTCGTATTCACACGAGCGGTTCCCGGTTCCGATTACGGTTAGGATTGGAACCGTCGACTAATGAGCGCGCAGCACGATCCGGTCCCGGTTCGGGTTGCGCGTTTAGGTTTCGCTCTATTTTCAACCGCGGCGATTTCGACCGGGCCACGATCATCGCTGATCGTAGCCAATCACAGTGGTCGATGAAGTCACGTGCTCATCAGCTGTTGTCGCCACGTTGAAAAAATACTCGCCGTGTGTTGCTGTCAAGTTTTTTGCATGAAAAATGGCCCCAAAAACGCAAATTTAGACGGAGGATGCCGAATTCAATCTCATACATGAGGTTAACCAAAGACCTGTTTTGTGGGACGTTAAAGACACAAATTATAAACGCACCGACTTGAAAAATCGACAGTGGGACGAAATCGCCCAAGTGCTTGGGCCTCAATTCGATGGTAAGTTTTATTTTTATGTGTGTTGATCCTTAAAATTGCATCATGAAAAACTGTAATATTTCGCCAAAAAATATTGTCCGTAATTAAAATTTTTGCGTAGTCTTTTCCACAAGAAAAATTATTTGGTGAATTTTTGTTTATTAGCAAATAGTGTTGTTTCTGTGCGCGAAAACTTGTTATTTTTTTGTTTTAAGATAAAATAAATAATATACTTCGTATTTGTACGAATAGTGTTTTATAGTAAATAGATTTCCAGCTGGAATAGTGAAAAAACGGTTCACGAACATGAAGGACAGGTGGATGGATAATAATAGGAAAGTGCGCGACTCCAAAAACAGGTGCAGTGGGAAAGGAGCGGAAGAGATTTTAAAACCGCGTCGAAAATTATTTGATTCCCTGTCGTACCTCTCCAAAGCAGCCGCCCAATCGATCAGCTTCGACTCGCTGGCAAAAGAAACGCCAAGTCAAAATCCGGGTTCGGAAATCCAGAACATACAAATTTATCACGACGATAACTTGAATGTAAGTTAAAAATTTCTTATCCACAAATCCCGGCCGGGATTTTTTTTTAATTTCGTAGATTTTTTTTTTGTGCTTTTTGTGAATTTCTGATTCTTTTTGGTGAATTTCTAATTTTTTTTTCGTTTACTTACAGAAAATTATGGAATATTATAAACAAACCTCAAAAGTGACAAAAAGTTCTTTGAAAGATACTTGAAAAATATTTGAAAAATACTGAAGACATTTTCCCGGAATTCTACAAGTGACGAAAAAATGCAAAAGATTTGCAAAAAATGCAAACTGAAAAAAGTAAAAAATTCACAGAAAAGCTCAAAAATAAAAAGAATCCAGGAAATGAAAAAAAATCCCAGGCGGGATTTTTTTTTAATTTCGGAAATTTTTTATTTTTTTTTGTAATTTCTCGTAGTTTTTTCATAATTTTTTGTAACTTTCATATACTTTTGTAACTTTTTGCAAATTATATTCTTATCCGTTGTCACTTGTGTCTACTTGTCCATTTGATTTTTGTTTGTGATCATAGAAATTATGAAGGCATAAAACTCAATGTGTTGAGTATCACGAGTTTCACACCTACATCCAACAATGCATTTCTTTGCAAATTTTTAATTTCAGAACTTGATAAATCGGTGATAAAAAAAGCATTGTAGGCAGATGGAAAACTTGAAAAATAAACTTCGTAGGGCCTAAACGTTGTAGAGTATTTAAAAAAAATTTAAATCTCGATTTTTATATAAAATTGTTATTTTACTTTTTGAACATGCCAGATTTATAGTTGAAATTTACATCTGTAACTATTTTCATTTAAAATTGATAACTTCAAAATGTTTTTTTGTGGCGACAAATTGTGTAAAAATTAAATTGCTGATACTTTGAATAAATCAGCGACTTCAAAATGCAGTTTTTTCAAACTTTCATTCTCTCCGTTCGAAAAATAGAGTATCGATTTTTGAGCTCATTCGATAGGGAATTGTGTATGTAAATACAATCATTGTTATAATACACAATTGTAGTCATTATACAATGTATATATTCGATTTTAATAAATCATTAAACATCACAGGTCTCAGCGATGAGGAGAGAAATAGACTCCAAAGTGATTACAAAGACAAAAAGAGGAAAGTTAAACGACTAGTCAAGGAGAGTAAAGAAAAAATCAGAACAGAAGAAGAGAGGAAAATACAAAACAGCTTTGAAGGAATTATGAAACTATTATTCAAACTGATAAAAGAAAGTAAAAGTACAGAGTTTGTCAGCATGAGAAACAGCAAAGGTGAAATGCTATATGATATAGACGGGATAGTAGACGCTTTAAAAAACTCTTTTAAATAATTATTAGGAGGTGAAGATATAGAGCAACAGAACTGCGACATAGAACATAATGCATTAGAAAACCCAGTTGAAAAAGTCTGTGTCACTGAGGTTAGAGATATAATTAAGAACTTAAAAAACGGTAAGGCTGCTGGCGTAGACAGTATTAGCGCTGAAATGCTTAAATACGGTGGCGAATACATACCTCACAGGTTGTGCGAATTGATAAATTTATGTATCGAGATGGGAGAAGTCCCAGACGATTGGAGAAAAGCGATTATCGTACCAATATACAAAAGAAAGGGAGATAAATTCAATTGTAGTAATTACAGAGGTATCAGCTTACTAAGTACCGTAAGTAAAATATACTCAAAAATACTCATTCGTAGGGTAATGAAAATTACAGAAGAAAAGATATGGGAAGTCCAAAGTGGATTTATGCCAGGAAGATCATGTACAGATCAGATATTGAGTTTAAGACAGATCACAGAAAAAAGCTTAGGAGTAGGAAAGAAAGTTTTCTGTGCTTTTTTTGACCTAGAAAAGGTATTTGACAAGGTAAATAGAAGTAAACTTTGGGAAGTCCTTAAAGAGTACGGAGTCAATGGATGGCTCCCAGAAGCAATAAAAACAATATATACAGGTAGTAAAGCGAGCGTGAGATAAATGGGCAACTGAGTGACTGGTTTGATATTATGCAAGGCGTGAAACAAGGATGCGTTATGTCCTCACGGCCCTCTTCGACGAAGAAGGTGTAGATCTCGAAACAGTGAAGGTACGTGGGCTAGCTTTCGCAGATGACAAGATTATTATGGCAGAATCAATCGAGGACTTGCAAAGAATGTTGAATAAACTTAATACAAGCATGAAGAACATGGGCCTTAAAATTAACGTACATAAAACAAAAATCATGGTGTTTGAAGGAAAAACTGAGAAAACAATGTGCAAAATTATCCTAAATGATGAGAGATTAGAACAAGTTGACAAGTAAGTATATCTGGGTAGCCTTGAGTTACCTTGAGTTACTTGAGTTTTGTGTTAATTCCATAAGTGCATTGTCTAGGTCCTCCACTGTCCGTCCCGTCATCAATATTCAGGTCGATTTCGAATTCGTCGATTTCTATTTTTAAACGGTATTGTATTTCTTTATTTATTGTCTCCCAGCCCCCCTGTAAGTAAGTTTATTTGTCATGGTCTGGAGTTGTAAAATTCTTCTTATATCTATATGGTCTATTGTTGCAGAATGAGTCGTGAATCAAGTAGATTAATTTTGGAATAAGTTTTTTACAAAATTGACATTACAATCCATACGAGTTTCCCCTAGTTTTAACCTTAATGATATTTGTGCTTTCTTCAATGTTGACTCTCTATTCCTCCTCCATGGTTAATCTGTTTCTGTAAAAAAAAGTAGGGGAACAAAACTTGTTGGTTGAATTCGAACTAAGTAGGCTTCCTGTACAATTATTGTTTTTATTTTAGAACATTGAAAGTAAAATAAAATACCTAGACTCGCTTTTAGTATAAACGAAAATTTATAGTCGTTAAGGGTAAGAAACGAAGTGAGAGTTTTTAAGTTTTGGTCAGCATTCGTTGAACTGATGAGAGGTCTGATATGGTTGGAAACCGTTTAGGCGTTTATTTAGGTAAGTATTCCCTTCTTTTGTATTCCTCCAACCATTCCTCGTACTCTCTAGCTCTGTTATTCCTATATGTTTTCCATTTGTCCTTATTCTTTTCTTCTTCCGCCTTTCCTTCTCTTCTCTCCAGGACCTTTCTTGATTTTCTCGGCTCTGTAGTACTCTCTGCCATGGTATAGCTCTCTGTCTTTCGATTCTGTCTTCTAGTTATAATTCCCTTGCCTTTGTTCCCTTTTCTCGGTTCTTCTGGCCTGTCGTTGTTTCTATTTGAAAGTTTCGTATATTTTCCAGGTTATTTTATTTAACTGTTTCAGGTGTTGAAGTAGTGCTTTAAGTTTGATGTCCTTCACCATTTGTTCTTTGATATAGTATGGAGGTTCGGTTTTGTTCTCGACCACTCCTCCCACTGCTCCCTCCGATTCCTCTTCTGCTTTTTCTGTTTTTCCAGATTTTTCGGACGTGTTTGTGAGGGTGGTCATTAAGGTCCCTTTCTTGGGCCCCATTCAGACGCGTTCCTGGTATTTCAAAAACTTTTTTGAATGTGAAATTTTTGAAATTTATTCTATGGGCGAAAAAAGTGTATAAATTGTTCTTTGTGTAGTGTTTTCGGTAGCAAGTGAGAATATAAAATCGAAAACGATGAAAAAAATTCCTGCTGAATACAGGAATTATTTTCAATGACGAAAAACATGACTCTTTTGAATTCGGCTAGATTAATATGTATTTTCAAAAAGCAGACAAATGTTGCACCTGTATATTTTTCAGTTAAAATGAAGTTAACACGCCAATATTTTAAATTTTCAAACAAAGTTTTTTTACTTATAACTTATATGAATTTCGCCATTTTTAGGAAAGTTCAAACGGCTAGTACCAAGCAGATGCAAGATCCTCTTGAAAGGCGTTCTCATAGAAAATTTTCTTGGAGATCAACAGTGAGCTATAAGCTTTTTTTTATCTAAATTAAATTTTTTAATATCCTCTAGCGCGAACCCCGACCTTTTACACTCTTTCAGGCTATTTTCAGCTTTTCTTTTGGCATTAAAGCATGCCTAGTCGAACCAAGGCTTTTTCCCTGTGAAGCGCGAAGAAGGAATAGGAATCATACAAGCAGTTGCGGACGCCGCATCAATTGACGAGATAAGATTTTCGATTAAAGCAGCCACCGAAGAGTCGGTCGCCGTCTGCGAATCCGGGAGAATCAGTGAATCAAGGAATACCCCCCTTCTATCCTCCCTCCAGTTCAGCCTTGCATTTATATTAAGTTTACGCTTTACAGTGCTAGCCTCACGTAGCCCCCCTCCTCCCGGTAGCGATAGCTCTACACAGACTGGAAGATGGTCCGAGCGCTAAGCGATTGGAACAATTTTGAGGTCATTTATCACATCCATGAAAGGTAAAGCCCATGCTGCGAGATCTATAGTACTCCCCCCTCCAGCAGAGAGGCGAGTAAGGCTAGCCGGACAATCAACCTTAAATCTTCCATTCGCTATAGCAAAACCGCGTAATTCTAAACACTCAATCAGGGAAGTACCACGTTTACAAATTATAGGATCGGATACCAGCCTCCTCGAGCTCGCATTCGCCCCCACCGGTATTAGATCAGGGCATACCTGATTCAAATCCCCGATTCGCGCATTAAAGTCCCCCTCCCAGAATTATAGGCATGGAAGGATGTAACTCCTCTAATCGGTCAAGAATCGTATGATATGTCTCTTTATAAGAGTTGTTCAACCCACCCAAATTGTCGAGTGTGGTTCTTTCCGTACCAGGTTTCATCTGTGTAGTATATTACGTAGTCATTTTTCCCGTAATATTGAATTTTTGAAGAAACTCTGCTCGCTGTGCAGCTATACTATAACTTTCCATTCATACGGGCTTTTTTTTAATTCAGTGTAAGAAAAATTTAAATTTGTCATCCAGATTTTTAATGTAGTGTGGCCAAATTCGGGCAAGTCAGGAATATCTTCTTTTAATTGAGCATAAAGATCATGAATAATCGGAAATTGTTTTTGCGCGTAAAAACCTTGAATTTTTCTTATGATTACAGCTTGCAAAAATTCGTCACACTCAATGCGAGGTCTTCCAATTTTCTAATGTGATTCCAAAAAATCCCCTTCTTTCCACTTAGTTTTTATTCGCTTAACCTCCATCTTTTTCTGCTTGAAAATATGCTCTGGAATTAATAATCATTTTCTCCTTGATTCCGTATGCTGTGGATCTTTTACATTTGTCTTCATATTGTGGTATACTAGATTTTATTCTTGTTGTTTTCTTTATTGTTGCTGAATCAGCGGTTGACTATAAATTTTCTTCGTCGCTGATCTCCATTCACTCTGTCGATATGTCACTAAAACTATTATAGTTGGAATCATTTGTCAAAGACAAGTCCACACTTTTTGGAGTCAGCAGTTGAAAGTGGCTATCCTTGCCACAAACATGAGACATTCCAATGGATAGTAAATGAACATTTCGAAAGTTCTTACTGTTCCTAACCTCAACATTTAAAAACTTTTTATCACGATAATATTCACTATTTTCCTACTTCAAAATATATTTCTTGATTTACAAAAACAGTCTTTTCAAATTATTTCCTTGGGTATAATATTGAATTTTGAAAATTATAAGCATTAAATATATATTATAAATTATGTTGACAAGCGAAGCAAGCGATTAAGTGAAGGAAGCAAGTGAAAATCAAGACTCTTATCTCATTGTTAAATAAAAATCGTGACATGAAGTACATTTGTAATTTGTTTAAAATTTGAATGAGATTTTGTAATTACATTAATTAATTGCATATTAGCCTAAAATGAAATATAAACCCTTTAAAAACGTACCTTAGACATGACAATTCCATCTGGTCCTCGCACCTCAGACATCCAAAGTATGTCCTTGGGCCAAAAATGGTTTTTGCAAACAGGATATTGTAAATGCGCTCTAAGGAGTTCAAGGTTTCGTTCCAAAATAATTTTAAAATACATTGTATTACCTTCACATATCCTGCAGTACCGTTACTTTGTGGAACAGGTTTTTCCAAAAGTTCTGTTATCTTCGGCTCGCAGATTTTAACGATAGATTGAAAATTCATTTTGTCTTTTGAAGACAAATCTTTGTCACACAAGCAATATTTATCTTTTAAGAAGGAAATAATTAACTTTTTTAAATGACTCAAAGAAACTACGTATTTTCCCATTGGCAAGTCAATTGAAGGTTTCAACAGCTTTGTTCTTATGTCCACAGTACCTTGAATATATGTTGAATGGAGACTTTCATTATTTAAAAACTCTACAATTGAAGGAATATCGTTGTTCATAATCGCAAGCTGTAAATGGTGCACACCTACCTTAGATTTCAGTTACATAGCTGCTAATGACCTAGGATCGCCATCAGATGAAAAGCTCATTACAGACATATCTTATTTTTTTAACTGATCAATTATACATTATAAACTTTTAATTACGTCTTCTGCAGTGAATGAATTACCTGTTCCATATAAACAGAGACAAAAGGAGAAAGAATTAAATATTCGGCAATGGTTTCGCATTAGTAACATAGGCTAAACTAGTAACTTTACCATCTTCGAAATGTTTTTGAATTTATGGAACAGAGTTAGCCATAAAAGAAAACTTGTTTGGCATTGCAACTTCATTTTGCGGTTAGACAAAACCGACTAATTGATTTTTTGTACAATCGTACTCAACGCATTTTGTGATTCGAGTAGCATCTCCAGATAACAATACTCTTAGGGGTAAATTCCTTTTTTCTAAAAACAATTTTAACTCTTCGGCTCTGCAATCACCTTTTATCATGAGGCAACCTGAGTTTTTCAATGTACAACTAACTGTGCTCAAGGCAGGCATTGGCAAGGTGGCGTATAATGTTTCCTACAACATTCGACTTCCTATAAGAAATAGATATGTTACAGGAAAAGTATATAATCCGGCAATATATATAATCCCTACGCATTATATATAATGCCTACCAGAGTCCAGGCAAAGTATGTTACTGGAATGGAAGCTTCTAATGTGTCCCCTAAGGGTTTACATTTTTCATGTATCTCTTCCTTATTCCTTTAACAGACCCTCCACCACTTACTTGGTGGTGAGAGGGGGACCTACAGTTTAAGGTGGGTTCCGAACCACCAAGAGCAACAGCTTTAAGTACTTAGAGAACCTTTTTCTCTGAAGGTACCGGTCCCACGACTCTCCGGAGATGAACAACTCCCTTGCTAGGCTAGTGTTCACCGCATGGGCCGCCGAGGATCTTCCGGCAAAGTATGTAATACTCTCTATTATACAGATTGCCTAGGTTTTTGAAAATCGCCTGTCACGAATCTCTTTAAAATTTATTAAGATTTTATTTAAGAAGAAACGTCAAAATCTGATGAAAATTATAAATTCAAATTTGATCATACTATTCAAGATTTTTCAACGGGGCAAGGTTTTTTTTTTATATTTCTGCAAAACAAAGTGTCAAACCACTAAGTGTTAATGTGTAAGAAACAAAGCTCAGTGTCAATCAAAATGGCATTCCAGTATGCCATGTTTTTAATAAATAGTGATTAAACGTGTGTTGAATTCTATAAGAGTTATTAAATTTATCATGCTCCACTTTAAGGGCATCATTATATTCAAAATCAAGATTATATACTGTACCTATCTCGTTCTGGGCATTATATAGAATGCCTAGGCAATGTATATAATATGTATTCCATTACATACTTTGCCTGAAATATCCAGGTATTATATATAATGCCTAGGGATTATATATAATGCCTGGATTATATACTTTGCCTATAACAGATACACAGAAAAAAGTGTACGTGTTTCTTTGCACCTCTTTGCATGTACATTTATTTCGTTAGTATTTTTATCGTCACTTTCAATCAGATTTTTTAAAAAGGTTTGCCGACTTGAAAAGTTTTCTCCATAGCGAAGTGTTAGGCTTTCATTTTCGATGTGGCTTATAATTCCCCCGTACTCGTAGATTCGCTCATAGAAGCTCCTGCTATTGCAGTACTTATCACTAAACTAAGTGAACTTAGTGAACAACTCTCCGAAGAATTTAAACTAATGCCCAAAGAATGAGATTATTCTAACTCTGAGGGAGCCGACGAGTTATGGTCAAACCGAGGGTCAGGCGGTGTTATATTATATAACGGTTCTAATAAACAGGGCAAATTTTTCCCTTCACTTTCCAAATTTTTTTCAAGGGCATTTTCCTGTTCGGCAGGTTCTCTAGTCAAAGATCCTTCAGGATTAGGTGCATCAACGGGTGCATCATGGGAGGTATTTCATTTGAATCTTTTGTCACTTTTTCATTTAAATAAGCATCAATATGCCTCTTAAAATTGGAAACTGATCAACATCTTCCAGTTTTGCTGCATCTACTTTCCTCTTTAGGTAAATGGGGTATTTACATTCAGAGCAAAATGCTTTTGCAATATACGCAAGTCCCTTTGTACATGTGGTCATGTGGATAGTTACATTTTCCTGCCTTATATTTGAAAACTTCTCATTATTCTTAAACTGATTTGAAATCGCAGTCCTTAAATTTTGTTATTACGTGTGCATTTCTCGAACTACTGTATCGGGCGAGGTATTTGTTGCATTGCAATTGTCACAGGAGATTCCAGAACTTTGCTTGTCGATTCGAAAATAAATTATGGGTAAATTTTCAAAATAATTCACTAACTCTGTTAATAAATTTTTATCGCCAATAAGGAATTCTAAATTCTCTGGTGATCTATGAAAAGGACCACAAAAAATCGCAGATCTGCATCGTGTGCAATACAATGTTGCATTTTGGTTTTTCGCAAACGTTTCTAATTTTAATAAGGTGTAATACGTGATTTATTTAAAGGACAAATGTTTCACCAGGTTATTTAAGCTTAAGATATTCTTTATGTGATCTTATATGTAGGTAAAGAAGCCTCGGTGGCTCAGACGATAGCGCGTCAGACTTCCATGCAGGAGGTCTCGGGTTCGATCCCTGAGCCGGGTACCAACGAAAATTTTTCTATGTACTTCTACCGGGGGTTCGGAACCCGCCTTAAACTGTAGGTCCCCTCGGAAAAAGCTGGTTACGTACCAAGGTGTAGGCTCGGCGGTCGCTGGCCAATTTTCGAGTAATGGACACACACACATACACATACATTACACACCAGGACAATGCTTCGAATCTGTGCATCCAACTGATGACCTCAGAGGAATCGCTCCGCCCACCCTAGTCTGGCCGTATCGCCCCTTTGCGGCCTGCTAAGGGAGACTGCCGAATGGCAGAGTGGGTGAGGATCACTTTGCCTGATCAACAAAGCAACTGTACGATAGGTATGCCTGGCACCTGAGAGGCATAATCTCAGAACGTTGGTAACAACGAAAACCACCGAGATCCAAAAACACTCGGCGAAAGATGGTAGGATTCGGAGTACTGCCTTGAGCATAAACACGGGTATGGCACAATAGGCTTTATAGCTTGAGCGCCAGGGGTGAGGACCTCACGGGCCCCCCGCCTATATTAAAAATACAAATACAATACAATTCTATGTAGGTACCCAGATAATTTTTCAGCGTAGTCCAGAAGTGAGCCGTCATTAACTATCTTCTCATGTTTGTGTCGAGGTTCAAATTATTCCTATTCGTTGAGAATTGGTTTCGATGTGAAGCCTGTTCGATGGATCGGATTTTTGGACGGCTAGGAGCAGGAGTGGGAGCTCGGAGGAGAGCGGGGGCGGCGTGCTTTTCACGCAAGCGTTTCTTGGGGCGGACACGGTTTTTACGCTTGCCCATAGAGTTGAAGAGGAAGACTGTTAGAGAAAGATGGAGAGAGAAAGAGAGTGACTCCGAAGACACGGAAGGCCTAACCCAGAGCCACTGAAAAGAGGGAGAGAGAGAGACAGAATGTGACCTCGAAGATCCGGGAAGGCAAAGCCAAGGCCACAGAAGAGGAAGGAGAGAGATAGAGTGTGACTCCGAAGACCCGGAAGGGCAAACCCAGAGCCACTGAAGAGAGAGAGAGAGATCGAGGGATAGTGAGAGGAAAGTGAAAGAAGCGAGATTGATTTGAAGTTGATTTCGAATTTATTTGACTATATACGAAGATGTTGGTTTTTTATCTACTGATCTATCAAGTTTATTTAAAAACAAGCTTTCGCTCCACGACGTGGAGCCTCTTCAGGTTAAAATTTTCTCCATTATTTATCTGAAGAACATAGAACGACGTTTCTCATATAACAAAATTTTTTTATAGCAAATATAACATATTCGTAGATATGGAACATAACCTATAAACTTACCGATGCGACGTTTACATTTCAGGGCCATATGAAATTATAAGTTACTATTATGACAAATTGTTCAAAATTTTAAGATTTACAATTATATAACAACTACTACTCTCAGGACCCAACGTTAACATTGTTATAAACATTTTCTTTTTTCGCGCCAACGCACAATGTTATACGTATTACTTGAAGAAGATTTGTAGCGTCTAGTGAGATGAGACTATATATATGCGTAACATACATACACATACATACACACACATACAAATACCATATACCATACATATACTTTGAGATTATATATTAACCTACAAATCTAAACGAAGATGGACAATAACGTCCATTTAAATATATTTATAACTCTTTTTAAATTAAAGAGCATTGTTCGTTGATAAAATAAGACTATGGTATATTTTACTAAGGTATTCTACATACGATCTTTTATTCACAGAATTTGTATTCTTAGTAATGTAAAACATCTCTTTAAAATTTCGTTTTCTCCAGTGGCTTTCATGACTTAAAATTGTGGTTTTTGGAAATAAAAATTGATGATTATGGACCTCTTTCGTCTTTTTTACAGTCATTTATGTGCTCTTTGATCCTAGTTCTTATGTACATTTTTGTCTGTCCTATATAAACTAAACCACATTCACAGGGAATGCGGTATATAACGTGTGTTTTTAAATCAAAAGGAGTAACATCTTTATTGTTCAAAAAGCATCAAAACAAATCTTTTTGGTATGTAAAGACCACTTTAATGTTAAGTTCTTTAAATATATTAGTAAATGATCTAGAGAGTTCATTAACAAATGGTAAAACCACAATTTTGCTGCAATGAAAGACTTGTAAATTATTAGTTTGAATCTGTACATTAATGTTGTTGATCTTTTCAATTCTTTTATCAATGTATTTTTTTATAAATTTAATAGGATAATCATTTTGTTTTAAAATTTCTATGACTTTTAAAATATTATCATCTTTGAATTTTGAATCAGATAATTTAATAGCCCTATCAGCAAGCCTATAAATTACTGAGATTTTATCTTTAATTGAAATATGAGATTCAAAATTTATATATCTGCCTGAATTAGTGTCCTTGCGATACCAATTAGTAATCAGTTTATTGTTTTCTCTAATGATGGTAACGTCCAAAAAATTAAGTTTCGAATCATTTTCGATTTCAATAGTGAATTGGATTCTGGGATGGTATGCATTAAACGCCTCTAATAGTTGAGCAATGTTATCTTCATGCACGCATGTGAACACGTCGTCCACATACCTGTATAAGAAAACATAATCAAAAGAAAGACTCTTTAATACATCCTGTTCCAGTTTTTCCATAACCAGATCTGAAATTGCACCTGATAACGGGGAGCCCATAGGCGTACCGAACTTCTGTTTAAAAAATTCATTTTGAAAACTGCAATAGGAATTGTCTATGCAGAATTCAACGAGCTCTAAATATTGTTTTACCGGTAATTTGTTAGTTTTCTTATTTTATACCAATTTAATTTTATATTTTTCAGAACTAAATCTTTAGGAATATTTAAAAAAAGTGATTTTACATCCAGTGAAACCAATTTATAATTATTGGGTATGTTGAAATTTTTAATTTTATCAATAAGATCCCAACTGTTTTTTACAAACGTGTTACTTTTTCCAATTATCTGTTTTAAAGGTAGACTAGTGAATTTTGATAATGAAAGTAATGGAGATCCAGAAAAAGAAGTGACTGGTCTCATAGGATTTTGCGGCTTGTGTACCTTAGGCAATCCGTAAAATTTTGGAGCAACTGAATTGTAGCTTTTTAAACATCTAGCTGTGTCTTTCTTGATATAACGTCTTTTTTGAAATTTACCAATCATTGAATTCAGATCATTTTTTATACTGTTAGTTGGATCTTTCTTAAGTTTGATATAAGTGTCTGGGTCTGATAAAAGGGTGTAACATTTATCAAGATAATCATTCTTGTTCATGACTACCGTTATGTTGCCTTTATCTGCTCTAGTGATAATGATATTTTGATTTTCTGCTATAAATTCTTGTGCTTTAATACCAATAGTTTCAATTTCTGATATAATATTATTATTATAGTTGCTGTTTGAATATGAAGAAAGTTTATTCGAAATATTTGATCTAAATTCAGTTCTTTTTTCACTAGGGATAAGTTTAATTTTTTCTTCTACATTTGCTAAAACATTTTCAATAATTTCTCCTTTGTTTACGTTACTAGTACAAAACTTGTTACCTAAACTCAAGAAGTATCCGACATCGTTTGGAATTTCTTTATCAGATAAATTTAAGAGCCATTTTTTATTTGGTTTTTTAGTACATTTAATGTTGTAGTAGGTTTCTTTTAACCATTCAAACTTGGATATAGAG
The DNA here is from genome assembly GCA_932195095.1 of Andricus curvator. NCBI lineage: Eukaryota > Metazoa > Arthropoda > Insecta > Hymenoptera > Cynipidae > Andricus > Andricus curvator. The sequence continues at coordinate 138,901 of CAKNYM010049838.1, forward strand.
TCCACAATCATATGTTTCACCATATTATCTATAATTCTTCTTTGACATTCAAAAAATAATTTTATCTGGTCATCTATAGCCAGATGATTTAACTTTTTCTCTAAAAAATAAACTTCATTATCGATTTTATTTATTCTATGATTAATGTCTATAATCTCAATCTTTAGCGTTTTAATTTTAAAATCCATACAATGCTTTCGATAATGACCTATACTGAGAGGATGATGAAATGTAATTTTTGGATCAGAATTTATAATCTGCGCAGGCAAAAAACCGTTTGATTTGCACCTTAGCAAAAATCTATTTTGATTTTTTAACTTAGATAATGTAGTTAGTTTATGTACCCATTTTTGTAACTCGTTGATGGTGTCTTCCGTGTAAGTGTTTTTTAGTTTATTAAAAAACCTCGTGCCTTCTTCATCTAGATGAGGAGAATCCATTGTACCAATCTCAATAGTAATATTATAAGTAATATTATTTATATTATTTGACTATAGTTTACACAGAGCAGAGGAGGCCCTGAGTAGCTATCGCCAAATATGAAAAGGTTTCTAGTCTGAGCACGAGCTGGTGCTGAGACGTGAGTGGCGATTCTACTCAGGGCGCCGGTACTTATTTACGAGAATGGGAACGCACCGATCGAGGAAGGGAGCGGCTGCCGGGCTCTGATTGGCCCTTGACTCTGGCAACGGAGTCACAACGGAGCGGTGGGGACACCGTACTCCATGCTTCCTTCCTTCGATCTCGAGCGTCTTCACGCCTTTTAATATTATTTATCGAATAATTAAAAGTATAAAAATACAAATTAAAAATAGTAATCTTAAAGCTAATCCCCCCCCCCCCCCATAGGTCCTAACTGAATCGTTTGAATTTTGAGCAACCTTTGCAAAAGCGGTATTCAATTGGCTCGAATTTCGATGTTCTGTAAATTTTATTTTGAGAAGCTTGAGGAGTTCTTCTAAGGTATAAACCTCATGATCCTGCAATGCGTCAAAAGCATCGCCCTGCAATCGTGATCTGAACATAAGGAAAAGGTATGGCCGATCTTTAGCTGCGATGGTATTTCTTGCATAAAGACAATCGTTTAAAAACCGTCTGACCGACATATTTTGCCCATCAAATCTCTTTGGCAGGAACTCTATGGAAGCTTTAAAAGTTATCGGATGTTCTGGTTCTGTTTCTGGAAGGGAAAACAGACTAGTGCTACAACTGACACCTGAAACTCGACTGACAGAACTTCCGCTGCTCATTCCAAGTATCCGCGGTTCGGGATCCTCACGCAATGCAAGTTGGCTTCCGGCCAAGCTTACATTTCTACCTGGTCACAGAGTGCTGGAGGAAAGGGTGCGGTTGCCACACACCCCTTCAGGACACATCCTTTTGAACGTTTGTAAAACTCTTGACGGTCTTAAATCGCCGTCAAATTTTGACTCAAATTAAAAAATTAAATGAACGCACTCAAGGAGAATTGACAATACGTTAAGAATTACAATATAATTATAATCGACTTACCGGAGAAAGTTCTTGATGATTCTGGCCTCTGTGTAAGCTAATAAAATAAATTTTATCAACACAATGAATTTTCCAAATAGAAAATTTTCTTTTCACCAAAATTCACAACGACATTTTTTCTACACAAAACATGTCACTTCCTAACGACAGTTCTTCCGATTCAGCTCTTACAAGAGTCCTCCGATTTTTCGCATGGCCATCGTCGAGGATACTAACACATGTGTTCCGCTGTCCTTTAAGTTCTTTAAGGGTATGTGACACAGTCAAATACCTACATTACCGACCTTACTTTCTCAATTTTCCGAATTTTTTGTTGAATCCAAGAACTTTTTTTGTAAATGAAATATCGGGCTGAAACTTTGGAAAATGTATGAGAAGAAAATAAACTACGTTTACGTACTATATTCGAGGAGGAATTTCTCAAAAAATTATTTTCGAAGAAATTAAAACTGGGTGTATTTTTTGAACCTAAATACTTTTTTTATAAGTAAAATATCGGCTTCAAACTTTCAGAAATGCAAGAGCCGACAGGAAAGTACGTTTATGTACATCATTTGAGTATAAAACATGCAAAAAGAAAAATTCCAACTAAATGTCAACAACGGTTGCCAGTTCGGTCGGTATTCGCTGTGAACACGAAAATGCGAAGTCTGGCGGCCACTAAACGAAGCCAATAACGATTTCAATACTTACATAATTCAACATTGAAACAACATATTTCACTCAACTTCTATGCTGGGCACAACTTTTAAAAAATATTATTGTAAGAACACAGCATCATCAATCTTTGACAGCGTGGACCCCATATTTCAGATGTAGACGAGCCAGCTGATAGAGCCTCGTTTAGTGGCCGCCAGACTTCGCATTTTCGTACCCATCGCGAATACCGGAGTTGACATTTAGTTGGAATTTTTCTTTTTGCATCTTTTATACTCAAATGATGTACATAAACGTACTTTACTGTCGGCTCTTGCATTTCTCAAAGTTTGAAGCCGATATTTTGCTTATAAAAAGAGTATTTAGGTTCAAAAAATGCACCCAGTTTTAATTAGTTCGAAAATAATTTTTTGCCAAGTTCCTCCTCGAATAAAGTACGCAAACGTAGTTTATTGTCTTCTCATACATTTTCCAAAGTTTCAGCCCGATATTTTATTTACAAAAAAAGTTCTTAGATTCAAAAAAAATTCGGAAAATTGAAAAACTGAGGTCGGTAATGTAGGTATTTGACTGTGTCACATGCCCTTAAGTCCTTTAATGTCTCCCCTTCCCGAGCCTGGCGGACACAACAGCCACCTTCGTCCTTTTGCCGCTCAATCTCTAGAGAAACCCACAAAAACTCGAAGAGCAAGTTGCGTTTGGTAAAAGGGGTGGCGAATCCTGCCTGCCCACTCTTCCGTTCCCACGTCCCTTTTGCGAGATACTATAAGTCCTCCCGCCTCAGAAACAGATACTATACGAGGTCAAGTCTTGGTCCTTCAAGGATGGTCCTAGGGGTTGATTTTCGGGGATGGTCCTTCGGAATGGTTTTTTCCAGCTGGAGCAGCGGTATCCCAGCGCTGTCACCAAAATTTTCCTGTCACACGCCGAATCTAATTTCGGCGCGAAACAGAAATTTAGTTGAATTTTGAAAATCGCATAAATGGATTTTGAGAGTATCTAACGATGTCCTCCTCTGGTTCTCCGCGTTTATTAGAGCTAAACCTCTCGCTCCAACATTCGTCATTCGCCTAAAGGCCATTGAAGGAAAACTCGATAAAAAAATGATTAAATGGAAATTTGGTAAGGTGAAACGCGATTAAAAACTACTTGAAATACATTGATAATGACTCTTTAATTAAAGTAATCAAATTAAAGTGGGCAAACACAAACGCTTCTTTCTGATCTACTAAGTGATTTCACAAGTCCAAAAATCTAAGCCAAAAGTTAACAACCGGTCGCGACGGAGAGATAAGTTCTGATTTTTCGAAGTGTCCTCTCTGGGGTCCGAGGGTTCGTAGCAACGGCCTGTGATCCCCTTTTCTTAATCATAGTCAAAACGCCTCTCCCATTTTGTGGAAGAAACCAATGGTGTTCTTTTTTATTTCATGATGGAAACCTCGAATTCCCGCGCAACTACACAATCCCAACCCATTGAAGCCACCCTTGACTCACAACAGTGTCAACGGTAGCCGAGGATTCGATTGCGTAAGTCACGAACAGACCCGAAACTCAAAGTAATTATCTTAGTACTTAAACAAGAGTTATGGGTAGTGAAGGTCCACCCCTGTCTTACAGGCACCCCAAAAATCCATTACAATGAGTCAAGAATTTTAGCGAACAGAAATAGTCAACAATTATTCTTTAGAATTTTGGCAATGTACCTTGAAATTACTCAATTTAACCGACTCACCCAGTCCCTCAATTTCGCGAACTGAAACCATTGAATTCATTTTGCTCAGGAATTTATAATTAGCAACAAATCACAAAGAAATCAGCAACATTTTTTTGTAAACCTCAATTACAAAATACCAAAAATTGTAATCATCCTCGTTTCCTAAACCACAAATGTTTTTGGACCCACAATGAGTCTTTTGTTTTTCAAAGTTACAGTTCGAGCCTCCAGTCAATCTGCCTCTCAACGGTTGCCAGTCTTCTTATAATTAAATGTTGAATTAATCCGATGCGAATAAAATTGAAATATTTGCGCGCATAAAATCAAGTGGCGAACATTTTAATGACCAGTAATTTCGAAGCCTTTCTAAGAATCATTTTCATGTTCTGAAATGTTGAAGAATTTCATACGAATAGAAAAAAAAATTTTTAACTGGAAATTATATCTAATTTAAAGTAAAAGAATAGAGATCTTATATTAATCAGTAAACCAAATTTGCTTTTATTAAGCACAAATGTAATTTTTTTTAAGTCCATCGCTGGAAAGATTAATGATAATTGTTAATAGTTTAATATTAAAACTTTTATAATGATATTAATAATTTATAAAATTAATAATTTATGGGATTCCCAGAAAATATTAGTCGATCTGCATAACAATGAATCCAGGTATTATGCCTAGTGTTCAATATGTTCTAAAAAAAATTCGAATTTCAGAATTTTCTATTTTTGACCCACCTTATTGCTCCATGATATATGTATAATAATTATGTTAACAATTGGTGAACGTCGAATGGTTTTGGACGCGCAAATTTCTTTGCAAGATGTTAAAAGAAGAAAAGTGAAAGACAGCCAAAATATAGAGGAAAAGAGAAATACCACTTACATTTACACACTGCAGAACAACGATGAGAAGATTAAGGTGTGTAAGAGCATGTTTTTAAGCACTCGCGGATTCAAGACAGGTGAAAGAGTTAAAACATTGCTGCATGGCAAAGCAGGAAATGGTGCCTTACCGGACACTTTGGATGTGCCCCATTATCATGCCGTAAATTCTCCAAATCGATGGTACTTAGACTGTAAGCTGAGCCGTCAAATTATGTATGACAATTAAATGGAGGAGTATCCTGACTTTCCAGTTTCCGGCGAAAACCATCGAAGGGTTTTCGTAAAAGAGAAGATCGGTTTTGATAGGTCTAAAGAAGATGTATGTGACTTGTACGAGAAAAAAAAAGCATCATGAGTATGCTGTGGAAGGAGAAACCTCTCATCCATTGCAATGCGATCTTTGCATTATACGGAGACCAGAAAAGCTTACTGCCAGAACAAAGAAGCCACGTGGGATTGCAACACGGACATTTATGCCGTTGATATGCAAAAAATTATCAGTTTGCCAAAAATGACAACTAAAAATAATTTTGTTGTCAGTCGTCGAGCAAAAGGCACAAACGGTTGCGTTGTGTGGTACGAGGCAATTACAGGTCGCATAGCGTAAGATGTTGTGTCATCGTATTTGTAGGTGATTCTGTCTTCGGAGAATACTTTATCAAAAAAGTTCATTCTTTGAATGGACAACTGCGCCTCACAAACAAAAAATTGGATCATTTTCCAAATGCTTCTGCAAACGGTGAATGCAGTCTGGGATCCTCCAGCTGTCACTTTTAGATACCTGGAGGTGGGCTACACATACATGAAAGCTGATAGCGTTCACGGGCAGATTTGCGTACTTTCGAAGTAAATCGAGAAAATCCTGCCTTAGGAAGACTTCAAGATATTTCTAAAAAAAGTGAGTCCTTTAATCGAAGTTGTGCATATGCAAGTGCAGGATTCCAGAAGTCTCAACGACGATGGAATGCGTAAACGACAGAAGAATTCTGACTGGCAGCTCCTAAGTGACATTAATGAGGCTCACTTCAAGAAAGGAAGTAGATTATTGCACTACAAAACATATTTTTCCGGTGAGTACAAGGAAGTAGATATTTTGAAGAATGAATTTGCGGTGACATCTCCAATGGATCCCACATTGACAGCACCTCGCAGTATTAATGATACAAAGAAAAGTAAAATAGTGAGACAGTTAGTACTAGAAGTTTTTACGGTAAATTTCAAAAGAAACTTACTTTTACTAGGCCACGCCCATTATCTCAAAATTTCTCTAAGCTAGAAAAAAGGACTTCAATTGGTTCTTGGGCGCCAGGCGCACATGCGCCAACTGGACACTCAAAAACTCAATAGACTGGGCGTGACCCAAGTTTATGCCCGTGCTGGTTGCAGCCATTCGGTTAAAGTTGTTGGTAGAGGGGATGGGTCAGCCTTGTAGGAAAAATTCAAAGTTCTATAGTACCATCTTACTCGTGAATAAAAATGCATAGGTACGATGAAATGCCGTGTCCAGTTTTAATAAAGAGAAAAACGGAGGTAAGCTACTCGCTGTAACAATTTTTAGTGTCAGGCAGGCGAAGCCATTCAGTTCAATTCTACATTTCGACAAGGGAAAAAGGGGTCCTGCAGCCAATTACATTTGTCGATAGCTCATGACCACACATGACCTACCCAAGAAATAGCAGAAGGGGAGATTCTACTCGGTAGCATAATTAAACGCCAGTTTAATATTTCACTCAAATAGGCAAAGTTAATTTATGACGACAATTTCATGATGTGCAATTTTATACCCTGCAGCTACTGGAAAATAACTAAACTAGGGGGTGCTGAGCCGTTCAGCCGATACTCCAGGGATTTACGCACAAAAATTAGAATGGTAATCCGATCGCGCCTACATACCCACTAGGCGTGGTGCATTATTTTTCGTGTGGCGAGTACAAAACGTGAGGGATCACTGATTCTTTTACTAAAACAAAACGTTAAGAGGAGACTCTAAATATGCCGGTTACCTTGGAGTCTCATGAGGGTCCTCGTGTCCTTATCCCAAAAGCGAAAGCACAAAAAACTCTAATTATCTAAAATCAAGGACCTTACCTCACACACAATAAAGAAACGGACTCTAATTTTGAATATCTTTTTAAGCGAAAGAAAAGAAAGGACGTTCAGTTCGTGTGCGTAGGCACTCGCTGCGTGGCTGCTGAACGACTGAGAATGTGGCTTCACGGAGAAAAATGGATGTTTAAACGTAACATCTAGATCTTCAGGGTTAACATATTTTATGTTTAACTATAGGACAGCAATCTAGATGTTCAAAGTTAGGATCTGTAGATATTAAAAAGTGAGATGTTACTCTGAAACATCCAAAATGTTCAACCTGAAATATCCGAAATATTACATGTGTGGTTATGTCAACTAACGGCTGTAAATATTTGAGGAATTTTCTTATTTCTGAGCATTTAAGGAATTAATTGATAACTTATTTGTGAATTTAAAACTAAACTTGAATTTTCGTACATGAACGAAAAACAGATACAGGGTATGAAATGCCGATCAGATACAGTCTAGCTGAGGTTATGTTTAATATTTTTAATTCAAAATAAAAAATAAAAACGAGGTAAGTAAGCTGAGAACGAATAATATGTAATCTGCATTTAAAATTCTATCTATTTGAGGTTACTTAAACTCATATTTTATTATAAATTCACAAACATTTGGTCAAATCACGTGTCAAATGTTCAAAGGTGTTCGAGTCAATATAACCTCAAACTTAAGAACATTGTTCCGTCGTGTAGACAGACAAAAGTCGTTATACAATTTTAATTAAGGATAGCTAATTTTGATTCTTTGAAAATGTTCAAAAATTGTAATATTCCATAATTGTAATATCGAAATTATATAGCCGTCAAATATAGTCGTGAAATTCGAATGCGCAATGCGCATGCGTTCAGATGATTTTAACATCTGAATATGTTACAGTTTAACATAAAAATATTTTTACGCCTAACATCTCAAAAAGATAGTAGATGTTTGGCATGAAGATCTGCATGTTAGGCGGAACAATCTTTCCCTTTGAACATCTACATTTAAACATCCATTTTTCTCCGTGTTGTAGGTTTCCGAGCCTGTCGTCTCACCCGCCTTGAGGTTGAGTCCCCACAGGTCGGCGCTGATTGGCTGCTTGCTCGGCGCTGCTGTGTGGTTGGTGCTGTGCCGCTTGAATCGTTTTCTGAAGTGCCGCGAAAACGAAAGGAGTAACATGATCGGCTTAACTGAAGGCTATAACTAAGTAAAAATATCTGAGAGTAGATCTAAAGCATTTCCGGCAATAAGGAAACTCTCATCCTCGCTGACACGAGAGTTGTCCGCATTTGGCAAAACATAACGCAACAAATCGGGGACAACCAGACCTCATTCGCATCCCATCGCGGTATTCTTGAGTAGGCTGGCTTCTCGGCCAGTGCCATAGCGTCGAGGGCCCTGTTAGGGGATGCGAGATGACTTTCTCCCTCGTAAGGATTACTGGTGCAAACTAAGGTATCGCTCCAAGGCGATTAAGTTCATTCCCACAGCCTAGGAAAAATAATCCGGAGTCATCCCTGGCTCTGGAGGCATCCAAGTTTTACAGCCAGATTCCGAGACTATTGGAAACATCAAGTGGAAAGGCGGGAACTAGATTCAAGACGAGAATCTCAATTCTTGGCACGACGGAAGCAAGCGAATCTCAGCCTTCATAGTGCACTCAGAGTTCCAAAATCCCTCGGCGATTGAAGGTCGAGCCAAGGTCATAGCAAAGCAAAATAATGGAGACAAATTTCATCCTAATTTATTAAATCTAACTGAAAATATGCCCTTGGAGTATCGTTCCACGCGGCGGAGGGGACCAGTTTTCTAATAATGATTAAATAAAACAATAATTTTCTGGGTTCAAATTTTGCCTTGTTAAAAGGTGTGCAGTGATTTATTCAAATTTTTAACATAAATCAGATATTTCGAGATATACAAAAATTTAAATTTACATCAAAGCCGGTTTGATTTCTTAAGGTATTTAAATTTTTTAAATGAAAAAAAATCCTTTGTTTGGTAAAAAAAATGAATCCAATAGTCAAGTCGAATCTTAGAAGCCGGTTTGATGTACAATTGTACAGTTACATTTTTTTCTATTTCGAAAAATCCAATATTCCAAGCGCCTCTAAATTTATATTAAAAATTCGAATAAACGACTGCACACCTCTAGTTATTACCTAACCTGCCAGAAGATAAACGACAAAAATGGGAAAATTTGCATACTTTTGCAGAAGTTGTGGATCTGGTTACTAATTTTCAGAAAATGAGTTGTAAACGTTTCTGGCACGTCAGGTACCAACCGATATTTGCACCCAACACTCTTATTGTCCCTTTAGTTTTTACACTAAACTTCAGTTCGATTATTATAAATCAAACAATAATTTTTTTTACAACACGATTCTGAATCTGTTTATTCATTGGCAAATTTACAGATTTGAAGTCTGAAAGTGTACAAACTATTTTCAATTTTTAAATAATTTCAAATTTATAGATTCATAATTGAACGCTGTTATTTAATTTATTTGTTAACTTTTTAAAGTTTCCAACTTAAATTTGCATAAAATGATATATTCGGAAACATTTACGAAGGCATTGATGCATCTTCATTCGAGAGCATTGAAAATGATTGCGTGGTTTCATAGTTTGTAACCAGAAATCTTTCGGCTGTTCAATTTATGAAAGTTTAAAATTTAATTTTTTGCCGTTCACGGGCATTGAATTTAAAATTGTGTTTAATTGAAAAGCTTCAAAACATTTTATTTCATACGTGGATTTCATACGTTCCATTTGCAATGAGCGTAAATAATTTGTGTGGAAAACAATTGAAACCTACCAACACATTTACAGCTTTCACGTAGTTGTCAAATGTTTTCAACGTTTTTATCTGAATGCAGAAAAAAAAATTATCCTTCAGGTTTATTGTGCACGTAATTCAATTTTAACATTATCTGTTCATTGTGAATATTAGGGTAGCCCAAAAATATACATTTTGGAATTTTCGACTTGCGTAGTCGTCAAATCGCTCTCTCGTAGAAACAAAACATATTTTTTGACTCTGAAACAAAATGATTTTTAGTGCGTTGTGTGCAAGTGTTGTGTCTTATGGAGTTTAACACGTAAAACGTATACTTTTTTACTTCTTCGATTTTGTTCAAGAAATTATAAGTCAATTTACTTACCCTTCTATAAAAATTTTCTCATCTTAGTAAAGATGCATTTTGTCAAATGTTAATACATCAACAGAGTTATAAAAAAATTTGGGACATCTCGAAAGTTACAAAAAATTGCAATATTACAAAAATGAGTGAAAAATGAAAATGTCTGCCCAACAGCAGCTTCACTCGTAAATTTATGGCAGCTACATTGCACTCAAAGTGGCTTATTGTTAGAGCCTTAGGACTTCCAGATGCAGGCTTGACCATAAAGCCCCCTGCTAGAGAGACAAACCTGTAGCCCAGTACATTTCCCACATTTTTTTCGCACTTCCTGGGGAAGCAATCAATTTTTTTACAATACCCAAACCCTAGGGGATACTTGACTTCAATGAATTGAATAGCAGAATAATAACGCTGAAATTGTCGGCTGAGTTAAACCTCAGGGCTCGCTTCAGACTCTCTGGAAACTTTTCTATTTTAATTTGCACCTCAAGAGAAAAATTCAAAATACTATACATATTACTAAAAATCATTTTGTTTCAAAATAAAAAAATATGTATTCATTTGTTTCCACGAGAGAACGTTTTGGCGACTGCGCGGGTTGAAAATTCCAAAATGTATATTTCTGGGCCAGCCTAGTGAATATTACAAACATATTTTATCATTTACGTATAATGATGAATTAATTGAAAGTTCATGATTTTTTTATGACTGCAAGATGTCCTGATAAAAAACAAGAACCTAATCTAATAAATAGATGAGCAATATATGCGGTAAAAAATGTTCGTGAAAAATTTTGAAACAGCTTTACACTTAAATGACAACTACATTAGGTCGAGAGAGAGAAACGCACCGTAAGATAAAATGAGAGAAAAGTCAGCCTCGCCTTCATTTAATAATCTACATTCATTCAAAGATCGTCCTCAAATTTTCAGAAAATTCAAGGGACCAGGGAAAGTGTTAGAAAGCAGTGAGGGTAAACTGACCAGACTCGGGCGAGCATGGGACCCCCGGCGGTCAAATTGACTTGACGTCACATTCTACAAAAAAGAACTGCAAAAAAAGGGTTAACTCTGTGTGAGTAATCCGGGTAAAATGGGCAACTGTGATCGCTGTGGCAAATGCGACTTTTTAGAGGTAAGCGTGAAGGGAGGCTGACTGGAAAGTATTGTAAGGCCATGGTCCTAAACCACTGAAGATAGGTTTGTTCTCAATTGCAACAAGGGTTATATAAAATTGAACCTTTCAAACAAATTGTATAAGTAAGAATACCACGAACAACATTTTTCCGCCCATGAAACACAGATACGGTGAGGTTAAAAGTTGTGCTATGACTTTTTTCTATAATAAAATCAGATAATTTACACAAATTATTTCCTAATTATTCATAAAAATCGAATAACTCTCAATGATATCATCTCAATTTAAAGATAATGGTTAGATTCTCAAAATTCAAAAAGGTCCTATTGGAATTCAACGCATGGAAAAAAAAGGTTTGCCATTAAGACAAATATTTAACAATGGGAATGGAGTGACATTTTTGAAATTGTTGTGGGTAAAGCGATACGTGGTAATGCGATTTTTAACTATTTTAATAACAATAAAAAAATATATTATTTTTCATAGGTCGAAATTCTAAAAAAAATAATAATTTATTTTTTACCTTCATTTATGTGCTCAAATATTTATTTTTTCAAAGAATGATTGTGATACTAAATTAGAGCACACGCGACGAATCTTCTATTTTTATTTCCGCGGAAATTCACATTTCTATATAGATATTTGAGACAAATTTTTGTACAGCAGGATAATTTCTTTTCATCTAAAAAATAATATCTTGTCACAATAGATTGTCTTCCAACAAAAACAGTTATTGTTATAAACAAATAAACCTATACCGCAGTTTTGAACAAAGAAAATTTAACTTTTTTTCAGAGTCATTTCTTTTCATCTGAAGAAATAAAGTATCTACTTTTTTATCAATTGAAAAAATTCCACAAACTGGGTGTTTATTCAATATTTTAAAAAATATAAGAAATCATCCTTTTTTATAATCTCAAATATACGTTCTCGAACATCACACATATAATATCATTGTTGGGATTTTGCTTACGATCTATCTATTTATTCTCTTTGGATCTCAATACTGAGAAATCACTTTTTCTATCTTATTTTGTAATACAAAATCTCGCATTTATGCTCTTAGGCGTCTTTAGATGAATTCGTTTTTTGGGGTGCCAAACTCGGGTATTAGTACGTAGACTTAGTGTGCAGTGAACTTGGAGTCAAGAATGAAATTCTGTCACCTACCCACACTGCTCCACTCGGAAGAGGAGAATCAGGACACTCCCCTTATGACCGAGTGCGTGGGTGGGAAGCACCGCGTCTTCGCGCTTCTTCTTGCTTACTATACGTGCCCGTCGTACACGGGCGTACGGTTGGCTGCTATGGTACATTGGTAAGGTAGATATACCTTACAATATATGTGACGTGCGCCGAAGGAAGGGGGCTTACTCTGAAAAGTGAGAATTTTCACGGCGAGCGGTCGAAGTCGACCGGATAGACGCGACTTTTAGGAGAGAAGGAAGACTCACGAAATCTTCCCCCTCGACTTACCACTACATTCTCACGAGGACAAAGATAGATCGTAGACGCGGCTCACGGACGGGTATAGATGAGACGCGGAGATGTAGTGGTGAGTGGTGGGAGGTGTTTCACGGGATCTCGAGCTCTCGAGCGAAAGCCTGATTTCTCGTGTACATATGTCTACAGAAAAATTAGATTACTCACAATATTTCAGTGGGGCGGCGCACAGTGGGACCAAATCGCGAACTAATCATGTTTCAGCAGGCTTTGTAACGCTCACCTTTCAGGGGGCATTCTTATTCTCGGCAAAGTCGCTTATTCTTATGTTAAGGATTATACTTCACCAAGAAAAAGAACAGTCCAAGTTAAAAAAGTCCAAAAACAGTGACTTTATTTATAAGAATTGATAAATACAATAATAATTACTACTACATGTTGTCAAATAGTAATTTTGGGTACTAATATTGTTTTTGAGATGAAAAGAAGTGACTCTGCAGAAAATAAAAATTCTATGTGATCAAAAATGTGAACTGTTACATTCTCATTCATGAGAGTATAATGGAATCGTCCAAATTTTTTATCTCTAGTTTTAAATAGATCTTTACATTTCGGCACTCGCAGAGTCCGAAAACTGTAAAAAAAATTTAAAAATTGAAGCAGAGCCACATGATTGTTGCCTGCTCCAAAAATTTAGGTTTGAAAAAGTAGGGTTAGGTTGCAGAATGGGGGTATTAACAAAAATTTATTCGTCAATCACATTTAATTTTTACAATTTTTATTTTTAATTATTAACTAATATTTATTTATAATTAAAAAAAATAAACAAATTTAAATTTGTATCACCTCCTTTTTTGGATGGAAAACATTTTTTTTCTGCAAAAAACTATTGGAATGTTTAATTGAACTATATATGAAGGGAATTGATGAGGCAAAAGTTTAGAATTATTATTATTATTATTCTCAGTAGGATGTGTCATGTGTCAAATATGGGTCTGTCACGATATGGGAATGATCGTAAATACCTTATCGTTTAGATGCTTTTAAACATCCGTACGGCCACGCACATCAGCTGTCACTTGCGACGGGAGGACGCCATCTTGGCTACTGTTGGTAATCGAGATATGTATCGATATATATCAGAATCGATAGTTGCGTTAACATATTTTCAAAAATGGTAAATATTATAATTGGCTTTCGAACCACGGATGCAAGAGCATTGTTTACAATATTTGTGGCATTGTAAGATATCGCAAATGTGGGATTTCGAGCGCATTGTCAGTTTGAAGAGATTATCTCCTTTGGAGATGATTAAATTCCTTCAAAAACACGGTTTAATTGCCAAAAGTGTGACGTGCGAGTGCGGAAAGGAAATGAATTTAAATAAAGCAAGTGATTCAATTGATCACTTCAAATAACGGTGTGTCTAAAAGACATGCAAGAAAAAAAGATCGGTACGTACAGCGACTTGGTTCAAGAAGTCGAAGCTGGGGTTCTACGACATTCTGAAAATTACATATTATTGGTCAATCCGGTTCCAGCAAAGAATTGCTCGTCATGGAACAAAAATGTCCGAACACACAATTTGTGATTGGTACAACTTTCGTGGTGAAGTGTGTATCGAAGTAGTTTGCGCGGAAAATCAACAAGTCGGTGGAGTTGGCCGCGTTGTTGAAATTGACGAATAAAAATACGGAAAACGAAAATATAATGGCGGAAAACACGTCGAAGCCGATTGGGTTTTCGGCGGCGTCGAACGTGAAAGCAAAAAATGTTTTTTGAGAATTGTCAAGGATAGATCAGCGAAAATTTTGTTGAAGGTCATCCGGAAATGCATTGTACCGGGAACTACGATTATCAGCGATTGCTGGAAATCATACAGTTCGCTTGAAAGGAAGGGATTCCAACATTTTCAAGTTAACCATTCGGTGTCTTTCAAAGATCCCGAAACCGGCGCACATTCCAACACCATCGAGGGTACGTGGTCGTGTGTGAAACGCATGTTTCCATATGCCCATCGAAGTCGAAATATGTTTGATTGATATTTGGCGCAATTCATGTATGTCCGAATTCGCCAAGATGATCCATGCAAATTCAGCGCATTCCTGAATGATATTACCAAAGTTTACCCCGTATGAGTACTACGGCAACATACCGATTCTTTCCTTCTCGTCATTTTACTTTAAATTTATTTATCTTTCCAAATTCCAACACACTGAGGCAAAAACCAAAATCGGCGCTTTTCAGGGCCCACAAAAAATGAAAAAAATACAAAAAGCGGCCCTTTCCAGGGCCCACAAAAAATCCCCCCACGAAACGTTGGAAAAGGGATAGGGGTTCGACCAACATTATTTTTGTGACCAGCCGAAGGGGTGCCTTCCCGCCTCCACGAAACGTTGGGAAACTGTTAGGGGTTCGACCAACATTATTTTTGTGAGCAGTGAAAGGGATGCCTTCCCGCCTTCACGAAACGTTGGAAAAGGGGTAGGGGTTTCACCAACATTATTTTTGTGACCGGTCAAAAGGGTGCCTTCCTTAATATATAAATAATAATTATTACCTATTATTTACCTATTATTTATACGTATTACGTATTGCTGAAATTATATTGCCAATGATGTTTTCTGAAAAAAAACTTGATACGCATTAATATTTGCTTATTTTATAAACAAATTATATTACAAAATGAACGTTTTAGGCGTTTTCAAGCGAAAAGAAATCGTATTTTCATGTAGCTATTATTTTCCGCTATTTCTTCATTTTATAAACAAATTAATGAACAAATGTAAATTTTAGGAATTTGTAGACAAAGATAAAACGTTTGAAACAACGTGAAATAAGTGATTCTTAAAAATGCAAGTATACCGTTATCGCATTCAGCTACTACATTATATTGCCAGTGATATTTTCGGATGAACTTTGGTTACAAAATGAAATCTATTTTTGTAACAAATAATGTAAGTGTATACAAATTTTAGTAATTTGAAAACAGAGAGAAATCATTCAATTTACATAGTAATATGTGAGAAGCGTCAGGGTTTGCGTCATGCCAACAGATAGTGCCACATGTTACATGCTGTGACAGGCTGCAAATTTACTGGTCATTAAAATTCGATCCAAGGATCGATGGGTCCAGCACAGTGGCCCATGGTCCCCTCTCTCTGTACATTGCTTTACGTTTTCGTCTACCTATCGAGGAAAGCAACCAATGAGCTTTTCTTAATCCCCTTTTTAGCCCAAATTCCCGCCCACGCGACCAACGCGAGCCTTCCCCCGCGAGTTACCCGCTGACGCATAAAAGTATCCAGATGGCCACGATGATGGTTACGTCAACCAAAACGGTTAAGAAATTTCAGTACTGAGCACGTACAGAAACTCATAATTTATAGGTTTCACAGGCCCACCCCCGATGACAACGTGCCGCTAAAATGAATTACTTTGACTCAAAGGTTCGAAACGTTCAAACGTACAAACGTAAAAAGTGCTATTCACAACTTAATTACAAAATACCAAAATGCTGAAATAAGTCCTTTCTGGAATTTTCAGTTTAACTTCTAGCAAAGAAATCTCTATATATAGTTTGCTCATTATATTTAATCTTATTCCTGTTAGAACAAGTCCACCTGCCATTTGCAACTGACAAATTGCTACAACTAGCTAAAAATCTTTTCTCTCAATTTTTATTAAAATTTAAGAAATCCTAATTTTCTGCTAAAATATTAAAATTTTCTACCGATAAAACAGTTATCTGTTACAACGCGCATGCGCAATATTCATAGCACTTGGACAGATTTGCCTAACACCATATTAAGTTATATCAGAACTCATCATATGATTGCAGAAGACCAAGTTCAAATTGTTCGAGAGAAAATAATACGTTACTTCATTTATGTCTTCAAAAGAAATTGGAAGTCCTCTTTTAACAAGAGAGACATATTTGGCAAAAGACATGCTGTATGGTTACTTACAAATTTAAAAATTACGCGAACCATATTAAAACGTGGTAAACGATCTCGGAAAGATTTTGAAGACAGTTCTAAGTCAACCAAAAGAAGGAAAGTGCAAGCTATTCAGGAGAGTTACTCTCTGCTTGAGATTGAGCAGGAATCCCTTGGTAATCCGAAAGCGTCTGAAAACCACAAATTGGCAAATAAAATTATTCATCCGTTACAAGATTCCGAGAAAACTGAGGATGAAATGAGTGCAATCAGATTTGCCCACGATGAATCACTCGCACTGATCGATGACGCTACACTATCCAGAAACCAGGACGAAATCATACGCTTGCAAGCAAAAGCTAGGAATGCTGGCATTAATGTCCCATCTATAGATCTACTGGAAGCGAAAAAAGAATGCTACCTTCCTAGTTCATCGATTCGCATAACTGATCAAAGCGTTGCGATTAAACTGCAAGAGCTGATAGATCATATTGTCGAGCGTTTAATTAAGTTCCCAGCATTCAGTCATATATTTTGGAGGAGGGAGTGAAACCTATGACACTTTTCCTCAAATATGGTTGTGATGGAGCATCAGGCCAAGGCTCATATAAGCAGAAACTTCCAAATGGTATGATATCGGACGAAAGCATCTTCATGCTCTCAATGGTGCCAATTATGTTGGAGTCGGAGGATAATCAGATTTGGAAAAATCCTCACCCGGGCTCTACAAAATCCTGCATACCAATAGAATTTCAGTACACAAAGGAAACCTCAAAATTGACGAGATCTGTAGTAGGACGAATAAAAGGAGAAATAAGTCGACTTTTGCCCACCAAGGTTGTATTTGGAAAATTTATGTGTCAGGTAAGTCATAAGAAGTTTTTAACCATGTTAGACGGGAAAGCAGCTCAGAATCTTAGCAGCATACTGAGTACAGCAACTTGCCACTTGTGTAAAGCGAACCCTTCAGAGATGAATGACATAACTAAAGTGATGCAGAAGAAGGTCCTTGAGGAGGACTGTCAGTTAGTTCTTTCGCCTCATGCAGTTATAATTGTAAATCAATGTACACTCAAAATCATGGAAACGATAAATATGAGCTGGTTTCCCAGAAATTTGACAAATGGAGAAAAAAAACAGAAGAATGTTCGAACAGTAATCATCATCACTATCAAAAACTATGCACTTCATAGGGGGCCATTCACAAAATACGTGATACATTTTTCAAGAACTTCTGACCCCCCACCCCGCGTGATACTTTCTCCATTGTTCCTCACATGGAGAATGATACTTCGACATACTCCCCCCCCCCACTCCCATAAACATATCACTTATTTTGTGAATGATCCCTATGACGTTCTCGCACCATTGCGGTAAGGGGCTACCCAACGCGCACTTTTCTGGGCGCTCTACAGGCTCAAAACATGGAGGTTTCGAATAAAATACCTTACATCACTCGTAGTGTTACACACGTCTTTACGCGGGGAATTCGATTTTCGCAGAGGAGGACCGGAAAACCCATGGCCTTGGTGCCTAACTCTACTTGTGATGTGATATACTATTAATCTTAAATTTTAATGGCTACGTATCACCCTAACGATGAAAGCAAGCGATTTCAGAACAGAAATATACTTTAAAGACGAATAACCTCGCATGTTCAAGGACATTACCTATTTTCTATATTCCAACTCCTTCACTTATCCCTTAATTTGAGAGACCCCCTCACGGCGTCCAGTCATACATTATACACAAATCCTTAGTTCCGAAATTCCTCTAAGTCGAAAACGGAATTTCATGATGAATGCTAAAATGATCAATGTCGATTATATGTGTGCCATTTGATGATTTTTTTTTTAAATTGGCTTCAAAAAGGGGAACTTGTTGGTGATGGTTGCAATGTACAAAATTGAAAATTTACCTTCAAAAAAGTGCGGGTAGTATATGTTGGTAGATCTCGTATTGAAAAGTTCTACCATCGTTAATAGAAATAAAAAACAGACCCTGATAAATAAACGTTTTGTATTTACTTCAGAAAGCCGGATTTTACAAGTGCAGGGTAAACTCAGAAAAAAGTTTGGTTGAGTCAACACAAATTTGGTTGGATCAAACAAATAAATACATTGCTATGTGGTCAATCAAATGTTTGCTTGCCAATGTCAAAGTCGAGAAACTTTTCATACTAGTGTTCGTAAATATGTTTACTAAATGGGTGATAATAATAGCTGTTAGCAATATTTTAGCATCAACAATTGAAAATGAATTTTACAAACGTATAAGTTCAAAATGGGTAACTCCTAAATATCATGTACTCAAAGAAAGATCACGAACTATGGGCGAGAATTTAACCGATTTACAATTTGCGTTTAATATAAGTAAACTTTATTCGACAGGTTTAATGCCAGCTTGTTTTAATTTCCTCAGAGATCTCGAACCGATTTCAGCGTTAAATATAGATTCAAAAGGCAAAAACCAAATCGAATTTCAAGAGGCAGAAAAGTGGGCAGATAGGAAGTGAAAATTAAAAATAATGAGAGAAGAAGTACTTAAAAACGTAGACACAGCGAACAAAAGACAGTCAACATATTATGATTCAAGTCGTATACCACGAAGGAATAGTAAGGAGTGGTATCACCCTATGTGTTTGGTGAGCAGAGGTGGGATGAGCGACGTCCAAGAATTCGTAAATGCTTGCCACGAATGACAACTCAAAAGCCAAATCGTGCACTTGCGCAGAACTGTTTTCGCAGTCACGTGTTATACCCACTCCCTTATGTTATATTTTAAAATCTCAATGCATATTAGGTTATGTTCTTTTGTTTATGTTCGTTCAATACACAAGTTCAAAACTTCCAACGCGTGTTGCCATCGTTGACATGGCAACCGCCAGTGCACATGTGCACGATTTGGCTTTTAAGTTGTCATTCGTGGCAAGAATTAACGAATTCTTGGACGTCCCTCGTCCCAGTCTCCACTTACAGGAATACTACTCCTCACTATTCCTTCGTGTCGTATACCGATAAGATTCGAAATTAGCGAAAAAGTTTTAAAAAGTGATAAAACATTATCCAATAAAGGGGAAGGATTAACTAAAAAGTCGAACACAAATTTTGAAGGACCATTCTTTATTAAAGCCAAAATTTTACCAAAATTTTACGAGTTAAAAGTAAAAACGATAAATCATTGGGCAACTCGAATATTGAAGATATTAAGAAATATACAGTTAAAAAGGAATTTCAATGAAGATTTCTAAAATGGCACGCAGGTAAACAAATTGATTTTTACACTGCTGAAACTACACTAAAACTAAACATAAACACCTACAAAAAAAATAAAAAAACAGAGAATACTATACGAGAAGAAGAACGGGCATAAAAAGAAATGGAAGGAAATCGAAGAAGTAAAGCTGTTGTTACAGGAGAAAAGAAGAGAGGCGCAAGACAGAATCAAAAAAAAGAAAGATCAAGGGCAGTTGGACACAACAATACAATTTTTACCACTTAAACACCAATACTACAGAACAATTAATTCAAAAAACCCTTCACAGACACAACCGTCTGTATGACTATAAAATTAATTTAGGTGAAAAATATTGTTTGCATTTAAATATGCATTTAAATTGGAAAGAATGAAATAATTTTGATAAATTTAGAAAAGAAAATACACCTGGTAAATGAAGGTAAATTCGACTGTAAGAGGCCAAGATAGAATTTTACACTGAAGTTTAAAGCAGAACTTAAGAATCGACAATAAAAATAGAAAAGAAAAGATAATTCAATTAAGGCCATGAAACGAGAGGGTCACGTAACCACGCTAGTCCTCAATTTTTCTTTGTCAACTTACGTCCAAAAGAACTAAGATATCGCGCTCATAGTTTGGGAAATGAAAGAGGAGACAATAAAGTTCACGGCTCTGGTCTTTTTGGGTGGAAATTTTGAAAAAAAAAATTCCGAATAAAATAAAACTGGAAGCTATATCGATACTTTCCATTGTCAACTTACGTCCACACGGAAGGAGGTATATTGCGGAAAATTCAGCGCGCTGAGTAGAAGGCTCGAAGGAAAGCGGCTCTGGTCCAAAATATTTAGTATTGTGAAAACAGTTTTTTTTTACAAATTTGGAGAAATACCGACCGTGCTGCAAAACACTGCAAGAAATTGTCCATTTTGTGCGTGTCTGAAATAGGTATCAGCTGTTTCAGAGCAGCACTATCGCAGCGAGCAGACAACTTCGTACTTCCACGGGTCTGTGGGTAAAACAGATTGCATTATTTGTCTAAATTACATGTATTTTTTCCCAAATTATATCCAAACGAAATAATATATCGGCCTGAAAGTTTGGAAAATGAAAGGGGAGGCAATAAACTACGTTTCTCTGCTCTTTTTCGGTGGAAGTTTTGAAAAAAAACTTCTTCTTTACCGGCAGAGAAAGATAGAAGTTAAACTTCTGCCGTAAAGCGGAAATGCATCGGTCGATATTTATGATTTTCATAAATAAACTTTTTTCTTCCCCCAACTCTGTGCCTTGCCAGAAATGGTCAGTTACTATTTTTTAATATTTTCCGAAAATTTTTCCGCGATATTTAAACTTTTATTTTTAAATATGGGTAAAAAATATTGATCTCAGGACTGACTCGATCAGCTGTTATACTCGTTGTATGGCCTTAAGATGGAAAATATAGATAACAGCTGAGATACTGATTGTGTTTTTTTTTTAGAGAGAGAGATGTACGATTTTTATTTTTGTTACAATAAAGAAGAAGGATGGATGAAATCAAGATGTTGGAATGTCAGCACTGCAGGATTATGGTTGCTGTCGAGTTATACATTTTCTATGGCACATATTGTGGCGAGAGATCGAATCGGGCCAAAAATTACCATACGGTTCCGGATTCCACGCGAACAAAATATATCAAAGGCGGCTGGGTATAGAAACACCAAAAGCTGAAGGAGATTCTAAAAGTAAAATTTGAAACGTAAGCAAGAATACTGCAAAAAGGGAGAAGAGAAAATAGTACCCTAAGAAAAAGGAAAAACAATTCGGAGAATGTAACCAGGGGACTGATGACACATACATTGACTTAGAAACTGATGAATTTTGGCTATCATTCGAAGAAGAACTACTACAAACAAAAAGCAATTCTAAGGAAGAAGTAAACCTCGCACAATAGGAGGAGGGGAGGCTCTACAAAAGTTATAAACCCAGTACGTACGTGTCACCTCCAGTCCCGTTGCGTACTCCAGCCAACGTCATCGCACCTCCAGGTCCACATGCAATCATCCTGACCTGTCATGGTTCGACCATGACAGACCAGTATATTTGAGTATAATGTAGTAGACAGAAGCAAAGATATTATCTTTGACAGAAGAATTGGAAAATGTTTACTTATATTATGATAATAAAACTACGAAAAATTTAGACATCACACTGTTGTTTTATCATAGCCCATATTTTTCATGTACCTGAAGTTCCGAACGTTCAAATGAACGAAACATTTTTCCCCATTTCTATTTTACCCATAAATATTGTTCCAACTGCAATTTAAAATATGCATCATAATTACTTTTCAATAATAAATTACAGTAAAGTCTCACATATTCCCGCGTCCTTGAAACATAGGGATTCGTTATTTTCAAGTCTGAAGGGGCCCCCACCTCTACCGCGAGTGGACAGGTTCTTTTCATCAAGCGACGTTCATTGGCTGCCTGGCCTTGTATCGCTGCGCATGCTCTAAGAAACTTTTTCAACTGCGCATGTGTCGAAAACCGCGGTCGATTTGAAATCAATAAATACTATCAATAATAAAACACATAAATAGACCCGACATTCCTAGCACTGCTGGCCCACGCAGTTTTTCAGCTCAAAGGGCGAGAGACGGTTGCGACTCTCGCACGAAAAACACCAGCAGCATAGGGACAAAGATACAGTTACTCACATGCGGAGATTTCGCAATATTATGTATTCCAATTGCAAATGTTTGAGACGGCCCCGATTTGTGCAGTTGAAAATGTCGCGGTCTCAAATATTTCGCGGCAATGCTAGCCTAGGTCGAAATGTCAGCCGTCAGAAAGGTTAGGTTGCAGTATAGGACTGCAACTACTGCACACGAGTTTTTGGAGAACATTTCTAAAGGTAAAGGTAAGTGATAAAAGACTAAAAAGTAATATTTCTCAAGTGTAAAATCTATTTTCTCAGTCATGTCCCATTCTTTTCTCGAGTAACGACCTTTCAGTGTCACGAAATACAAGCAACTTTCCGAAATTTGAGGTTACTAATTTGACGTGCCACTAACCCGAAATTTAGGATGTTTTATTTTATTTCGTGAAACTGAAAGGTCGTGAATCGACAAAAGAATGGAACGTGACTGACAAAATACATTCTACACTTGCGAAATATTACTATTTGTACATTTACGACTTTTACGTTTAGAATACTTTCTCGAAAAAGTCTGCATTCCCATGACGTCATCCTAAAATACTCAATTTAAACCAACGAGGGCTCTGTTTGGTCCTCCTTTTTTCATTTGTCAGCCACAGAGGCGGAGGAGAGTGTACAGGGACCGTGGTGGGGGTTGACGGAACTGCGTAAATTGAGATAACCGCATACAGGGGGCTTGAAATAAGCGGGTCTTGAAATAAGGGGGACTTGAAATAAGTGGGACTTTACTGTATTTACAATATGAATGAACAAACATTTAAGCATTTTTCCTGGTTTACAACGTTGATCTTTAATCATTTTATTTGAAATTGAATAAATTTAATGATTTATAGGTAAATATAAACCATTTAGGACATTTTTACATCGATCTTAAAAGATCGATTCTTTCATGATCGATTCTTCTGATTCGATTTCTTTGCTGAATCGATCTTAATAAATTCGATCCTGGATCGATTCAGGAATCGATCTTTTCGAGAGAATCGCCCATCCCTAATGCTTAGCTGCTGAATAATACAAAAAATAAAAATTATGACAATACTAAAAAATTTAGGTGCATGTTACACATTGAAACTTTTGATTCTAATTCTTCTGAAAGTTGGGACAGAGCTGCCATCAGGATCAATTTCGACTTTTATATACAGTACATTTTCACAACGAAATGTAACTAGAATGTGTACATACCTACTTTTAGATTTGACAAAACTTAATTTTTTAGAGTATCGTATAGGCCGTCCCACGGTGGGGCAACATGATAAAACAATTGTAAAATTAGATTTCGCTAGAATTTCTAACGATTTCTACGTTGATTAAGCTAACTAAATTCTCAAGTGATTTTTCATACTAGGATTTTAAAGAAATTTTTTTTTTTTTATGCAAACATAAAGTTTGAAAACTGGTTAATCTTAATGTGACTTTGATAAAAAAAATCGCAAAACCCAAATTGATAGTTAACTACTCGGTTAATTATGAATAAATAATTTGTCCATAAAATCGTTTATTTATTGAAAGAATAGAATTCAATTTAGCTAAAAAATACACATATCAATTTTCTCATCCATCCAAACTAAACAAGTTGCGAAATTGTTCAAATCTAGTAAATTTAGAAGATTAAAAATTTTTAATAAAATTTCAGTTGGAACCTTCACACAGAACCTGCATAATTTTATCTCTCAGGAGATAAAATGTTATCATTCCTTATAGCAAATTACTCAGTTTTTCCTCTAAATTTCTGATATGTCATAAATCAGAAGTATTTCGCGACTTTAGTGTACAAGAAAAAGATTAAATCAATACAAATAATTCACAGTGACGTATGAGATAATGACTAGGGCAATATATAGAATGAAACATTTTGAAGAGAATTCGTTGGTTACACGGTTAACAAAATTCGTCATAAGTGTGTTTCTAATATTTCATGAAAATGAACTCCGTGATTGGTATTATGTGTTTCGTCCTAATGGTTTTACCTACTCCTATTGGTAAATATAATAATATCTTGTGAATGAAAAGTTTGAAAATGAAAAGTTTTTCATGAAATGTTAAATTTAACATTTTATTGTAACATATTAATTTTTTAATTAATATATTTAACATTTTACATATTAATTATTTCAATATATTAATTTTCCCCCCTCAAGTTTAATTTATAATAATAATATTATTAGTATAATTATTAATACAATAATTAATTTTATACCAATGCTTTCTTTTTTCAGAATTAATTTGGCCATTTCGTAAGGTTAAGATTCATCCTCTTCCCATTCAACTTGATGTTCATCATTTTGAAACTTCTTCATTATTAGTTCCGAGTTTACCACCAGGCTTATACGAAGTAGGAACAGATAAGAATCGCAATTACGTCATTGGAATAATTCAATTTGGACAGTTGCTTCCACTGATGCTTCCTAGAGCAGATGCTTGTAATACCTATGAAAGAGTCAAAGTACGCATTATTGACAACCAGAATATACGTATATTGAAAACAGATCCTGTGAATCGTCTATTCTATAAAAAATTTGGGCCAAAGAATATTCATTTAGCCGAAACACATGAATAATTCAAAATTAAACTATATATATTGTGCAGAACTGGCAGTAGGATGGTCCATTTTTTAAACTGAAACGGAAACATTTTTTTTAAACCTAAACCGATAAATACTTTTTGTCTAGCCCAGGTCCGTCCTTGGCTCACCCTGCTTAGAACCTGATTATTCTACTTACATTTTTAAGGAATCAGAACAAAAATTTGCAATGCTTTCTACATTTTTTTTATTTTCATAATTTTAATTTCTTGAATTATTCATGTGTTAGCCAGAAGTATTATATCGCAACCGAAAATAAAGTATTTTAGTCTTATAACCTTGTATCTATATTCGTATTATTTATTGTTGACACGACTACGAAGAACTGTGATGAAATGTAAGAAAGTTATGGGAACGGCCCAAATGATTCTGGTTTATATTATGGCTTGAAAATACATTTTAGAAAGAAATAAAAAATACTGAAACAAAAACACGCGAAAAGTATTTCTTAGAGTTTTTTAAAACAACGTGACACCTTTTAATATTATACTTATAAAAGAGGCTAAGTTTCCTAATATGGAATTGAGATCTAAAATTTTATAGTTCACTTCTGGATTTAAAAATTACTTGAGTTTCTTCTGGAACTGTGATTATTATTAAAAACAAAATTATAACTGATTGCTGATAACGCTTTATCTTTGTAACAGCAAAAATGCATGAATTTGCAGTATTTCAAATCTCAGAAAGTTGAAAGGATCAACTTTATTTTCATTTGCAGGTGCAACGTTTTTATTTATATTATAAAATGTTTTAATTGTGGAAATTAATATGAAACATTATATTCTTTAAATCTGGTTTAAGATACTAAATATTATTATAATATGTTTCATATATAGAGAAACTCTATACTGGTTTTTTATACAGGGTGTCCAAAAAGTCCCGGGACGGCTAAATATTTCCTTGATTTTGATCTTGACCATGACCTTCGCGGTCATTTCAAGGTCAAATTGATTTTTTTAAATGGGAACCTCTATTTTTGACCCTGGGAACTGAGAGAGCGGAAAATTTTACGTCCAGATATGACCTTGACAAATCGAAAATTGACCTGTAAAGGTCAGGGCAAGGTCAAACAACGTACAGCAGGATGACTCGACCAGCATGAATTTATGAACAAAATGTTCAACGCAAGAGTTGTAGCATTTTATACTCCCGATCGATTGCTGACTTTGACCTTGTCTATGACCAGAACCTGCACCAGGACATTTTCTTCAAAAATGCATGCCAGTCGAGTCATCCTGCTGCACGTTGTTTGACCTTGCCCCGACCTTTCCAGGTCAAATTTTCGATTTGTCAAGGTCATATCTGGAGGTAAACTTTTCCGCTCTCTCAGTTCCCGGTGTCAAAAATAGAGGTTCACATTTAAAAAAATCAATTTGACCTTGAAATAACGGTGAAGGTCATGGTCAAGATCAAAATAAAGGTCACCATTGAATTCCTTGTTGAAAGTTCCTTCAAGAATGACCTTGAACGCCCTGAAAAATATCTTACCTGAGGAAATATTTAGCCGTCCCGGGAGTTTTTAGACACCCTGTATAATATTTTACATTTGGCAACAAAATCCTGGTCACTCACAAATATTTTGAAAATTACTAGCATTTTCATCAATATTTCGTGGCTATTTCCGTTATATTTTTGACTGGTTTCCACAGTGATTAATATTTAGAGGATCGTTCACTTAGCTTTGATGAAATTGAACATTCATGATTGAACTTCGGAATGATTAAGGGCCTTGAGAATCGACTGTGTGTCGCAAGTGTAGGATTCAGGTCAAACGGTGAAGCCATTTTGTCTGATTTTTTGTATAAATACTCTAGGAGCATGAAGACTTTCGGTAAAGGCCATTTTTTCGAAAAAAATTATATTTTTCATCTAAAAATTAGAAGAAATAAATTCGCCTCGATAGCATGGTTGTAGTAAAGTCTTCTGCTAATCTGCGAAGCAGGGAGTAGGTTATCCTTTGGGAACCCTAGCGAAAAAAGGAAAAAGTACCATCAGTTATTTTCTTCTTTTTCTTCTTTAGTACTGCAAGAAAGCAGTCAATTAACCTAGGTCGGGAGACTAATCTCCCAGCCGATAATGCGGGACCTATTTCGCCAAGGCTATGATGGCTATTGGTTATGTGCCTTTGCATCAGGTTAGGTAGATGGATTAGTGAGGAGTAACCAATAGGGATAGAGGTTTGTTAAGCGAGGTAGTTGGTGGCGAGAGTAAAAGGTGGCTTCTTGTGCATTCATAAATGGCGCGAAATTTTAAATGATATGTTGAGAACGAATGGAACGAATTTATTGACAGTAAGCAGGAATTCTAAAGATTCCGAAATCAAAGAAAAATTTGTTAGAGCGGTAAATCGTTAATTTTAAAAAATTGCAAAATAAAGAACTTATTTTACGTGCTGGATAAACGAGAAAGGGTTCAGCCGAGTATGGTGGAAGGCATTTATTTTTTATGAAAGAAGATTCTAGATTTCTCCTGGATTCTGTGAAATTGGGGTAAGCCCATAAAACATGATTGATCTCCCCATCAGAAAAGCCATAAAAAGCGCAATCGTCTCTCTCAATAAATTTTTTCCTTGTCAAGCTTGCTGGTAGATTGTAGTGGTTAGTGCACAGTCTAGGTAAAATGAAAATTGATCTTCTCTCTAGTTTTGATTTGTGGAACCAAGGTTTGCCAACCTTGTTTGGATTGAAAAAGTTTTTTTAAATAGTATGGGCCGATTTGTCCAGAATCCGAAACCCTCCTTCAAACCTCCAAAGCATTGTTTAGATGTTGAGGGAGGACCACAGACCAGACATCCGTATGTGGGAGTTTAATGTTTTGAAAAATACCGTCTATTGTTGCAATTTTGGCAAGGTAGTCAGCGTTTTCCTTACCTGGAATGTCCCTATGGCCAGGGATCCACACCAGGGCTGTTTCAAGGCAGTTATGA
The DNA here is from genome assembly GCA_932195095.1 of Andricus curvator. Lineage (NCBI taxonomy): Eukaryota > Metazoa > Arthropoda > Insecta > Hymenoptera > Cynipidae > Andricus > Andricus curvator. Next base: position 166,846 of record CAKNYM010049838.1, read on the forward strand.
CTCAAGTCTGCAGGTGATGAAACGTCCACTATGACCAACACTGATGGATTCAGGGCTGAACACACCGCATATGAATACGCTCCCCAAATGAGTTGGTGAATTGCCAAAAGGTTGGGTATGTGTAGTTCGTTGGAAGTGGATAATGTTGCATTGTACACAAACTTTGCATGTTTGCACAACTCAGGGACTGTCTGCATTAACCAGTTCACAAGGTTTCACATTTTAATTTTTCAAATATATATTTCAATATGAAATATAATGACGCATCTTCTCATCCTCATGAAAAAACGTATAGTACGTGTATTTGTTGAAATTAATAGGAAATGCTGCTAATTTTTTCTACCAAATGCCCTTCTGTTAGCTAATTTTACTGTATTTTATGTACACTTGTGCGTGATTTTGCCCAAAACAATAACTGTCAATAGTCTTGCCACTGATGTTGCACTTCACAATATTATGCTGAACGAAACTTTACTTCAATATACTTTCCTAAAAATTGTTCACTTTTTTAAAGAAAGTACATTAAGTTTTGAAAATAATTTTTTACAAAGTAGTTCAACATTGAACAAAGTAGTTGAATTTTCAACTGAGAAGATTAATTTTGTTACTGCCTTACCTGCTTCCTGCTTCACTGAATATGCCTGTAGGATACTTCTGTGACTTTGACACCAGCGTCTTCTGACACGCGAACTGTTGGGTATCTCGAAGTTATTTGGGCAATGTTTATGAAAAAAAGCGGTGAATATAAATTCATTTTAATAAAAAATGTTAATCATCGGTTTAAAATTAATTGTTTACTATAAGGTTCTTGGTTAATATTGAAATCAAATTCAAATTTCTTCCCAATAGTTCCAAATTGGTGGCGCTCTCGTAGCTACACAACAGGCGTATAGTAGAATACTTTACTACAAAGATGCTTTCGAGGCAAACTTCTTTCTTTTAATTTTTTCATGAAAAACAGAATCTTTTCGAAAAAAGCGGCCTTTACCGAGAATCTTAATACTCTTTAGAGTATTTATACAAAAAATCAGACAAAATAGCTTCATCGTTTGGCCTGAATCCTATATTTGCGACTTAGACTCGAACTCAAGTTCAATTCAAATGACAAGTTAAATACAGTTGAATGAATACTCGATTTTTCATAAATAAATACATTATTTTCCAAAATTTCATGACAATTATGATATACATATTCCTCTTCCACTTAGCTTATCGACGAAGATACTTACTTGAGCCTGAGAATCGACTAAATATTTTTAATTAAAAATGTTTCGGCTTATAAAATATAAAATGCAGGAAAAACGTAGTACTCATTTTTTAGAGACGTATATTATAATTGTACTCTCAGAAATTCAGATAATTTTATGTCTTAAGAGTATATAATATAGATTAAAATCTTATACAATTGTATATGCCAACATATGGGTAATTCTCCACAATGAAGTCACGTTTTCTTCCCCAAATAATAAATTTGAAGAAACATTTTCAATCATTCTAAAGCATACCCCCCATATTTATCCTTGTTATATAAGCTTGACAAACAAATTCTTGACAAACAATTTCTTCAGCAGAGAAGAGTTTAACGTAACAGAAATTTGTTTAAGCTCATATGTTTATCAGGCCTTTATTGGCAAGTATTAAAAAGCGTGACGTGGATTTCGGAAACTAAAGAAACATTTTTGCAGTTTTTTTCACAGTATTGATTTCTTTTCTCTATAATATGTCATTAATTTGGTTTTTAGACCACTATTCTGGTAGCTTTTATTTTAATCCGATTTTCTTCATAAAAGACTCAAATATAAGTTTTTGCCAAGTAGAATTCTATTGAAAAATGAAATATATGCTTCAGTATTGTTTTTTCGTTACCATGGTGACACAATAATAAAATCAATGTAATCCCGCAGACTAAATAACCCTTTCTCCAGGGCACTTGCCGCTCTATCGTTGAACTGTTTTTTTAATTTAAAGAATGGGCCACCCTACCGCCAGTGCTGATGCTCATGTTTACTCTTAATTTCAGTTATTCGGGTATCTCGGCCAAACGACAGTTTGTTGACCCGAATTCCTCGAAGAACCGTCTATTTAAAGGATCCCTATTGTATATTGGTACAATCTTGCCGCTCTTGTTGCCATTTGTGAGTATTTTAACTCTTCCATAGGCATAATGAAGATCCTTTCTAGGAGCCATAAGTGGACACAAAAGTTTATCAATGATTACTCCAATGATATACACGTGATCATTTTCCTTCTCCGTTCCCACCTCGTAAATGTCTGGTAGTAAACCGAAGGTTATACCTAAGTGTGACTTACTTTCGAAGTGATAAACATTAAGTTCAATTGGTGTGGGATGGATTGCGTCTTCTCTGTGTGGCCAAGCTAATTCTGTAAAAAGAAAGTATAGAAGATAGGTACACAGAAAAAACTGGTGTTTCTATCAGAACCAATTTTTGGTTCCAAAGGAGCTGCAACAAAAAGCAACCTCTCTTGCTAGAAAAGGAACCCAAAATGATAAATGGTTTCTGAATGAACCCAACACAGAAAAAACGAAATGTAATCTTTACAGCGATTTCAGAGTAATCTTTACCTGCAACAAAAATTAACTTCACGTGTTAAGATTTACCCACCACATGGGAATTGGTTACCATGTCAACTCTATTGAATCTTGTTTTGTTTCGATGCGAAAAAATTCAACTTTGTCTACTTGCAAATTACCCGCAACAAAAATTCTGTTCTCTTTTTTCTGTGAAAGTATGGATTCAAATGGTTCTAATAGAGCCTTTTTGTTACTTCTGCCTTGACTCACTTCAAAGATTTTACAAGTTAATGATGCACATTTTGCTTTAGAATTCGAATTAAATAATATTGCACTGGAAAAATTTCAATGAAGAAACTAAAATCATAGATATTGTTCATTCTTGAAAGGAAGATATCGCACATGAAGTGTGAGAGTTTTTGAGGTTAAGTTGACAATCCGATGTTTTCCACTGCGCATGCACAAGAAGCGCGTGACTATTTGAAATGATATAATATGCACTTGCAATATTAAGTTAATATAATATTTTGTTAAGAAGCTAGGTTAGTCGCAGATATCTTGTTCAACGCTGCCAGATTGCAAAACTAAATCTGCGAAGGAGACACTTCTATCTGCTGCGGAGAGCATCGAGTGTACACACTCTTCCTCAGCGTAAGAACCTCTCGCTCTGCAATAGTTTAAACGCAAGGAATACACAACGTAATCGTACATCACAGACGGTCACTCATCCGAGTGCAATCCGCGCTCAAAATGGCCTAACATCCACGACTCTTTCCAAATCGAGATTCACCGCTTATCTAATGCCTTCGGTTTCTCTTTTGTTATATCACGAATGCGGCCCTCAGGCATGTCTAGGTAGAGGTAGGTCTCCCCAGCGTCGTCAAGGTACCTTATATCACTCATGTTCATGAGCTCAGGGTCCTCGGGAACGCCAGCAATTCGTCCGCCTGCAAATGAATCTTGTTACACTTGTCCAGTCTAAAGTCCATACCAATTGCTCCAGAAGCATAAATCTTCACGTCATCCATATAGAATACATGAGTGACCTTATGCTCGCGATAATTAGTTGGAGAAGTCTGATGCAAAAGAGGATACGATGTCTTCCAAATGAAATAGTGAATCCAATTTTCCAAAGGAGCATCCATCTCGCAATGCATCTCTCTATATGCGGATGAAACTTCAAGCTTTGCAACAGACAGATAAATAATAAGTCTCTGGGAGGTTGAATCGAATGCTTTCCGGTAATCAATCCAGGCCGTCCACAGGTAGGTACTGCTGGTAGAATTATGAAGCTTTGCAGACGCTCCTGTCAATTAACAGGTTTTCCCGACAGCCTGATAACATCTTTTTTCGAGCCTCGGTTTTCATAGATCGATTTCATAGAATGTAAAAAAATGTGAAAAATGACGACTCTTACGTTAAATATGAGGTGAAGATGCGGCCCAAATATTGGTGTATGAAATTAAACTTTTTCCACTAGAAGTTCTTGATACCAGTTGGTCCTGCAGCGGATAAGTTCTTCGTGCACGTCAGTGCTTTGTTCACCTCTTCGGCAGTGATGGTTCGAAATTTCTCTTTAGATGTTATGAGCCTTTCTTCAATAGGTGTTAGACTCCGTAAACCTCACATTCAGCTTTCAGCACGGTTGTTACGCCTCAGCTTGGGGATTTTTCCTTCGGGACCATCCCTGAGCAATTGCTCGCGACCGTTTATTAGGTATTGTAACCATATTCAGCAGAAATCCTTGATACAGGGACCCTCTATCCGCAACCTAAGGGCGCGTCGTGTGGCTGTGCTGAGGCCCTCAGGTTCGGTTTGTTTCCTTTGGAATCGAACCAGAGGGTCTATGAAAAAGCCAACGGATGCCTCCTCAAGTTGCAGATAGAGGGTCCCTTGTGAGGCACGCTTTTGATTGGTCCAGCTTAAATATTATATAGCTGAAAACCTAAAACTTCAACTAATTTTTGGAACACAGAATTTTCTATTTATTTTTTTTATTTTTATACTAGATATATACTAGTCTCAAGTTCCTCAAGCAATTTAATGCATTTAATTTACCATTAATTGCAACATTAGCAGGAGAATTTAATTCCTGGGCAATCGAACCGAAGAGCTTATGACAAAGCCACCGAACGTCTCCTCGGGTTGCGGATACAGGATCCCTGTACCAAGGCTTTCTGCTGAATATGGTTACAATAATTAATAAGCAGTCGCGGACAATTCTCCAAGGATGGTCCCGAAGGAATAACCCCCAAGCGGAGGCGTAACAACCGTGCCGAATGCTGAATGGTACCTGGGTGAGATGTCTCAAAAGGTGACTCTGGGATACCGGGTGACCTCTCAGAGTATGCAGCCTTATCCATGCATGCATGGCTCTACAAGGATGGACGAATCCTTTTCCCTACCTGCTCGTGGGGAAAAAAAATGACAACACCAAACATAGTTGTAGGAAGTGCGGTTCAACACGATCGAACGCGCACGGCGCCCGACAATGGGTCGGAAAACAATGCCAACTACCCTAGAGTTGGGGGAGCCAATCAAGACGGAGTCAATGCAATTTAATGGCAGAATCTCATTACTTTTAAATGGACGGATCGACTCAGGGACGACCTGCTGGAGTGCTATGATCCCAGTATGGCTCCTGAATGAAAAGGTTACATGGCGCGACTGCATACTCTGTGGTGCGAGAAACACGCAGAGCTCTCGCTTTTTTCGCAAAAACGTCTGCGAAATTGTGCCGAGGAACTCCGGAAAGGCGGTTATATAAGCGGAGCGGCTACTCAACCGCAGCCAGAACAAGCCGGCAACAGAGAAAAAGAGGCGACACTGAGACCAACCGCGAGCAGGCATCCAATAGAGGAAGAGCGATGCTTCAGGACCCGGAGAAACATCAACATTCAAGCTTCTCTCAAACCCAAAGATCTGGCTGAACTGGATGATGAGCTTCGTCGAGATTTTTCCGAAGAATCCGACCTCTGGACTATCAATTGTAGTGTGTATAATGCAGCGAGAGCTTTGGCAGATGCAAACCGTAAAACAAAACCAACGGTTGATCATAAGACCAAAAGACGAATGCATCAACTCAGCACAAAGATAGGCTGGCCAAGGCACTACGCATCCCGCATTCAGTGTGTGATTGACTACGTAACATCTGGCAGGACTTTCACTGCCAAGGTTCGACAGTTCGCGCGCCAACTATGGATCCGTCATCACACACTCAAGAAGTAAAAGCAACTGACCATCAGGCAGCATAGTGTGGACAGAATACGAGCACTATCTAACGCTAGGCGAAGTCTAGAGCGGAGAGAGAGGTGGGTCAGACAAAATAAACCGTTTTTGTTTGACCCATCTCGACTCTTCCAAGACCCTCCAGTTACTCTCGCGTATATTCGACGGTGGCGCCATCAAACGAGCCCGCAGATTTTCAAGATAAGATAATAGATGCTTGAAGTTATATCCAGATGATTTGTAGATAACTTAATTAAAAAACTTGATAAATTGAAAAAAAACCCAATAGAAAAACAAATAGAAATACATAAATAATTAGTGGAATAATTATTTACGTATTTCTGTTTGTTCTTCTATTGGTTTTTTCATAAAAACGCGTTTTAAGGAAAAACGAAAGATAATGGAAGTACGTTTGAGAGCAGTTTTTATTTAAAACATGTAATCATTTTTATGAATGAAATTTCGTAAATAATACTGCTCCCTCTCTTAGTTTTTTTAACTGTGTACTGCCACGATAATCATCAGGTCGAAAATCAACGAATTATATATCGTCTCTCAAGGTGTATTTATTTACACGCTCTGTCTGCTGGTCGTCAGCCAGCCAACAAATCGAAATATTCATTCACACTTTCGGAAAATTCAGTGAAATATAGTAATATTTCAGTTATCTTCCAGTGAGTTTCAGAAGATAACTAAAATATTACTATATTTCACTAAATTTTCCGGAGGTGTGAATGAATATTTCGATATGTTGGCTGGGTGACGACCAGCAGACAGAGCGTGTAAATAAATACACCTTGAAACACTTCTTTACAGGTTAGGTTGTGTAAATTCGGACATGTGTTGACGTTCGGTAAACAACGAAGGAGTAAGAGAGATAGATGAAACGCGGTCCCCTTAGCGACGTATAGCGGGGTAAGACATACAGAGCCATCTAAGTAGCCCGCAAAACAGGACCAGAATATGTGCAGTCGCGGTTGTCTACAGTAGTGACCACGGCCTGAGTTACTGTCGCCCACCCGCCCAAACAAGAGGAGGTCGAGGCATTTTGAAGAGAATTCTACGAAGTCCAGCTACCACTGAAAGAAAACTCAAAGAACATAAATAGCTTTAAGGAGCTGTGTAGTGCCCTCATAACAGCTGAGGATAAATGCCCACCTATCACTACCGAGGAGGTGAAAAACGTATTAAGAGGCATGAAGAACTATATCGCTCTGGGACCAGATGGTATCAAGACCTTCTGGTGGAAAAAGTTTCCTTCAAGTCACCAGTATCTGGCCCGCATTTTCACCTCACATCTAAAGTCGGAAGAGCCTATTCCGGAGTGGTTGGTGGAAAGTCGCACAGTGCTCCTGCCAAAGACGGGCAACTTAGCTGACCCTAAGAATTATAGGCCAATAACTTGTCTGAAAACAGTGTATAAGATCTTCACAGCTATCCTAAATGATAGGATTGTTCGGACAATTGGACCTATGTAGCAAAAGATGTACGAACAACGCGCCTCAAAGAAAGGCGTAGCAGGATGTCGAAGAACCTGCTCATCGATAAATGTGTCTGTAAAGACGAAGCATCCTATCAGCGTTACCTATCGATGGCCTGGATTGATTACCGGAAAGATTTCGATTCAACCTCCCAAAGACTTATCATCTGTCTGTTGGAAAACTGAAAGGTTCATCCACACATCGTGAGGTGCATAGAGAGATTAATGCCGCTTTGGAAAACCAGATTTACTATCTCATCTGGAAAACATCGTGTGATCACCAACAGTGTCACCTTTCAGAGAGGTGTGTTTCAGGGCGACCCCATTAGCCTTCTCCTCTTTTGCCTTACATTATTGCCACTATCTCTCACACTTTGCCATTCCGAAGGGTACCTCTGCGGCAAACCTGCAAACCGAAAGCATAAGGTCACTCATGTATTTTACATGGATAATATCAAGATTTATTCTAAAAATAAAGAGAACCTACATCCAGCTCTAGACATTGTCAAAGAGTACACTCAGGACCCTGAGCACGTCAACAGATGCGCTTTACGCCACCTTGGCGCTGGAGAGACCTATACATACCTGGGCGTGCCACAGAGCCCCATTCAGGACGTGACATCTATAAAGGATACTCTCCGATGCAGATACAGACGTCTCATCCGACGGATATATCTTCCGAACTGTCGGCGAGGAACAAAGTATCTGCATCAAATCTTATCCATCTTGAGTACTCACTACTGAAGGCCCGGATTAAGAAAGCACAGGAGTAAAACTTCCGCGAACAGCTCCTCCACAAGGGGATGGACGGCAACTTCCACAGAAATGTGGAAGATCAGTCGATGTCGTATGAATTAACGTTAGCTTTCTTTAGATCACCCGGATTAAAGTCGGGCACGAAGGGTTTCATTTTGGCATATCAAGACGGTGTCATTTCCACTCTAGCATACCGTCGCCACATTTTGAGTCAAGATATTCCCGATGACAGGTGCAGATCGTGGCATGCGCACCCCGAGCATCTAGGACACATATCATCTAATGTCTAACTCATGCGGGAACGACCTACATCCAAAGGCACAATATGGTACTAAGAGTGCTTTATTACCCTCTGTGTCACTCTTACGGCATCAGTCCAAATACCGCTCCGCTAAACGCTCCTAGTGAAATAGAGTCAATTGTCAAAAATGAGAAGTGCCGCATATACTGGAACTTCATATTCTCCACAATTGTTTCTGTTGCGCATTCGAGGCCTGACATAGTTCTCCTTGACTTCGAGAAACGAACCATGTTCCTTATCGAATTTTCGGCACCAGCTGACAAAAACGTCATAGCCAAGGACAAGAAAAAGAGGGAAAGGTATAAAGACCTTATAAGGGAGTTTCGACGGTTATGCTCGGAATATTCTGTTAAGCTAATCGTTTGTATCATCGGTGCTCTTGGAGGTGCCAAGGTTTCACTGCGATTTCGCTGGGAGCGGGTGCAATTTTACAGATTAGCACCCGCTACCGGCGAAATCCTGCGGTTGTCCTTATGACAAACTTTTAACTTTGCATACGGAAAAGATATAAGCTGTCTATCGATACCAGCATATTACTTCACTTATTGACAAAACACAGCTAAAATAAAGACTTGCATTTTTATTTGAGGCAGCTTCAGACCTTATGATATAGTTATTCCGTATTCTTAAACTTAGCGTTGTGCGCAACCGATCTTGTTCCAATTAAACCCTTAACCGGAAACACGGATCTGGATGTCCCAGAGAATTTTTTCGCAATATCTCCCATTTAAACGCCAAATCAAAGGACATAAAATAAAATAAAATTACGAAAAAACGTCATTTCTATTTTTCCGAAAATTGAATTTTAATATTCTTATGTCTATTCCAAAACTATTCGCTCTCAATTTTAAGAAGTTAAAAAAATACACGAATTTTTACAGCCCAAAAAAATGCATTCTCTTGTTTCAGGAAGCACTTAAATTTGGTGATGGGTCCAACTGACCCAGTTTTTTCCTCAACTCAAAAACACATCAGCTTTCCAGTAAACTTTTGTGCGTCTTCAAATGGTGGTTGAGATTTTACAGAATTTTATTCAGCTCTCGTGAAAAATTCCGATTTCGTTGGTTATCTAGTTCTGTACTACAACCCTACACATACAAAAATTATAAAAGCGTTTCGAATTATTAATATTATCATATTTACCAATAGAATTAGGAAAAACCATTAAGGTAAGCCACAGAATATCAAGCATGGTCCTCATTTTCTTTTAATACAGTAAACGCCTTTATGAAGAATTTTGATAAGAGTACACTAAAGTCGCAAAAATCCTTGAGATTTATAACATTATTACATACAATTTAGTAGTACCAAAATTTAATATTAGGTAATGGAAAGATCAAAATTTCGGAAGACCTGATAAGTGATAACATGTTATTTTTCATTATTTCTTGTTGTTGAATCTACCAAATATTCCGACTAACCACATATTTGGTTCAAACAACTACAAATTTGAATCTTCTGGAAGGCTTGAGACGTTGAATTTTAAATATGTACCATTATAGGTGATATATTATATATATTATATATTATTATACCATACCACGCTGAAAAAACCAGTTCTCGTCCTATCACTGAAGTTAAGCAGCGTTGGGCGCGGTTAGTACTTAGATGGGTGACCATTCGTGAATACTGCGTGCTGTTGGCCCGTCGTGGGTGTGGTGAGCCCACACTTGTAGTTATTTACTACAAGAAACTATCCACCTAGAAACACTACCCGAATCGGGTAGTGTCACGCCTACCCTGAAAGGGAAATGGCTTAATGGTATACTTACTTACAGTATTGCTTTTTTGTGAACAGTGGTGAGAAAATAATAAAATCAATCTAACCCTGCAACCTACGAAACCCTTTCTCGAGGAAGCTTGTAGCCCTATTATTGAACTGTTCTAATTTTCAAAATTGGCCATCCAACCACCAATGCCGATGCTCACGTTCGCTCTTATGTTGAAGTACTCAGGTATCTTGACAAAACGACGGTTTTTGGGCCCAAATCCATTGAAGAAGCGTTCATTTAGAGGATCCATGTTATATATTGGGACAATCCGGTCGGCATTTTCGCCTTTTATAAGTATTTTAACTCTTCCATAGGCATAATGAAGATCCTTTCTAGGAGCCATAAGTGGACACAAAAGTTTATCAATGATTACTCCAATTATATACACGTGATCATTTTCCTTCTTCGTTCCCATCTCCTAAATGTATGATAGTAAACCGAAGTGTACACCTAAGTGTGACTTACTTTCGAAGTGATAAACATTAAGTTCAGTTGGTGGAGGATGGATTGCATCTTCTCTGTGCGGCCAAGCTAATTCTAAAAAAAGAAAATAGTAAATAGGTAAAGTGGTTTCTGTAATTAGTGTTTCAGTGCATATATGTGTGAAATAAGGAGGCTCTTATTTCCTCTTGGCAAAAATTATTATGCGATTTTTTTTGCGCTAACCTCCAGTTTGGTTCCATATAATGTAGAAATAATTCGTGCAAAATTTGAACTTAATCGGACTTAGGGAAAGGGTGCCCACTGTGCAATTTTAAACCTTCTAGTTAAATTGATGCTCAACTTGCGGCTTATGTTTTTTGTTTAATTCTATAAAAAAAAATATAATGTCAGCTTCCTGTTGGCAATTGCGTAAGGGAGAACTTCTAAAGAATTTTTTATCAAAGAAATAACTGCAGACGATTAATGCATATGAAATGTATCAACAATTAATTTGTTGATAGAAGCAAAGACCGATCTACGCAAGACTTACGTTTTACCAAATTCTTTGAAAATATTACATCTAGATGTGAGAGGTCATCCGTGTGACGTATAAACAATAAATTCTCCATTGATAGATATTTGACAATGTAAATAATGTGATTCTTGAAAAAGAGTTCATGCCCGTAATGAATAATAAAAATGAAACGTGAAAGTTTATTTAGATCTTACAATATAGAAAGCAACAGTTAACAGTGTTTCCTATATTTTGAAAATATTTAATAATATCATTTTGGCCATCTCTCACGGCGCTGCATGATTTTAGACATTAAAAGAAGGGTGTCAGGTAACCTGCTATTGGCGTCACATATTTTTCAAATCATATAAATTGCGTTATTATTATTGTTCAAATTTGTTTGTCGGAAAGAAATCAAATAGAGAACCGCTAAGGAATTAGTTACTAAATAGCTGAGAGATAACTACAGATGAGTAACGCATGCCTATTGAATGTTTAAACAGATACGCGTATGAATGACGTAGTCCGATGGCGAGGTGTCTAGCGTGAACTCTTGTCAGTAACATGAGAAATTTGTAACTATAAACAGATAGACCGACTAGAGTACACAACACTAAATTACACTACATTCACATGTTGCCTGATTACAACTGAAAATAATGAATGAAGGCATTGACTAGTATTACGAAATTTTCCGTAAAACTAAACATGCTAGGGCTAGCATTACGGAATTTTCTATAACGTTAGCCCTCTACGAGCTGGAAAAGGGGTTCATCTCACGAGAAATTCCGTAACGGTAGACAGTTCAATGAATTAATGCAAAATGCACCTTGTAACAGCGCCTTGCCGAATTGCGTAATAATTACATGATTCATACGTCAGTCTGTTCAAACATTCCATAAATATGCTTTACTCGTCTGCAGTTATCTCTTCGCTATTTTAACAACAAATTATTAACATTGGGAAATTTCTATCAATGGAAAATTTATTGTTTACGCATGGCGTTATATACCTCTCTCATCTATATGTAATCCTGTTCAAAGAATTTGGTAAAACGTAAATCTTACGTTGATCGGTCTTTGCTTCTATCAACTAACGATTTTTTTAATACATTCCGTATGCATTACGCGTCTGCAGTTATTTCTTTGATATTTTTAATAACTAGTTCCTTAGCGGTTCTCATTTTGATATTTTTCGGCAATTAGGTGAAGTTATATTTTTTTAATTGAATTTAAGAAGAAACGTAAGCTAGAGCTGGAAATCTCGGTAAAGTTTTTGTTAAACTACAGTCTACACATTGGAGCCCATCCGGCCGAAATTCTATCGGAACTTATGGGATGAATAAGGCCGGTCGGAGGTCCGGTCTACAATAACTACGCGTCACTCGCCTGCAAATACAGGAGACTGAATTATTTTACATATTCTGATGTGCACAATTGCTCCTCAGATTATTCTATTATTTAGTACGGTCAAGAACCCTTTTCAAAAATTACATTATTCAAATTGAAAAATGTCAAATTTTTCTAACAAGGAGATTCAAGATATCACACGTACCCGTGGAGAAATTTCCCAATTTGATCCCGATTCCCGAAGTGGCCCCGATCGGGTTAGCTCAATGTGGACCTGATCATGGCTACTGTTGTGGTCCTGGTCGGGGCGACATCGGGTTACCCTCTGTAAATCAAAGTTAGTTTGAAAATTAAAATCAACGAAATTTAAAATTACTGCCTGTCTCAATTATTGAATATTCAACTAATTTTTAGTTCAGGGACTAAAGCTAAAGTTAAATTAGTTTAAGTAAACTTACAGATAGTGTTATTTCACTACAAAATATTATTTTCATTAATTATTTGGTGACATTCTCTACATAGAATTAGCTAAATTCAACTAATTGCCAGTGAATGTAATACCGAAAAATACATAAATGTATGTATTTTTGTCATATTCACTAAAAAGTCTCGAAATTTGCATAATGATATTTTGAAAATAATGCTCGAAATCTCGCAGTTTCGAGACCTTCTTCGTCGCGTCATGTTTTCGCATGAGTCTTCAAATAAGTCCAAAGGGTCTCGTATGAGTGTACGGTGGTCAAGTTATATACTTAATTTATAAACAATGCCAAAGGCAAAGAGTACTTTGCGGGTCAGGAAGCAGAGATCCATTGCTGCCATTCCATATTTACGCAATGAAGATGTTGATGAATACATAGGTAAGCAATTACTTATATATACGTATATATACAAATCAGGTATAAATTAATATTTTCGGTTTGTTAAATATGAACTTTTACTCCAAAAAATTTGTTGAGTCAAAAATTTTGTAGTAGTTTTTGATAAAGATAATTATATACACAGATATATACAGCACAGATTCAGGTACAAACTTCATATTCACTCAAAGTATTTGTATGAAAACTTGATTGGAAAAAAAGAAAATTGATTTAGAGTCACGAGTGTTATTTTTACCAACCAATTATGGATAAAAACTCAGGTGGAAAGCCTGCGAAAAGAAAAGAAAAAGGCAGTCTAGCAGTGAACGTAAGTTTTTCCATAGGGTGTACGAGTACTATTTATTTTGAAAATTGCATAATATAACAATCCTATTAACAAATATCTTACTAAATTTGTATACTCCTTTTAATAGAAAGATCAACTCCTTCAGATTCTGCGCAAGAATCTTTTGAAATTAACAACAGTGGAGTAGAAACTTCTCCACAAATCAAGAAGCGGACACAATCTCAACCTAAATATATTCTCTACATATATTTATATTAATAACTTCGCCAATTTTCAATTCTATATTCTATAATAATTTCAGTTCATGCCACATATTTTTTATTATGATTTCACCATAATTTGCTTCATTTGCAGAGGTGAAAAAGCAATTGGGTCCTGTTGTGACAACCTAGAACTCATCAAAAATATTGATGTCGGATACTAACACTCAGGGCATCAATAAGTTTCCCAAACAACATTCTTTGATTGATAGATCTTCTGAAAGCTCTAAACAACTGTGCAAGATATTAATTTTTTTTCATTAAGTAGTTTATTGAAAAATTTTGATTCATATATCTAAACCAACTTCACAATAGATATCAAAAAAGATTGAACTTTTTAATCAAGGATTTATCTTCTTTATTTAGACCAGCAGATAAAAGAAGTTGAAGGTCTAAAAGCAGATGTCAAAGAAATTGAGGCTAGGCAAATTACTCTAATGACGATGTTCGAGTCTTTAGCTCATGCAATTTATACTGACAAGAAATCATTTGCTGTGGAATACAATTTTAATGTGCCGTTTTAAATTTTGGAAGCATTTGAAGAGTTCGATAATAAAATTCCATTCTGCCCGCTCCAAAAATTCAGAATCGCGAGACCTAAGCCTCCGTGTTATACCTTTCATCCCTCCCCGAAAGGTCATCTTCCTTACACATCTGGGAAAAAATCAATCGATCGGGAATTTGGTCGGGACAGAACCAACATTCATGGGGAGACTTGCTTCCCGACCCAACGGCGATTAACAATTTCATCCTCGATATCCTTCCACTAGCATGTCCATCGGATAGGGTCATTAAAGACATTCGTGCGTCAATAAATTCCAACAGGCGACCTGCCTTTCGGTTTCATGAAATCGACCTCGCCTTCCTTTCTGGACATTATCAACACTTCGTTTAGGTCGGGAATATTTCCATCGGCTTGGAAGGAAGGTATTATCCGCCCACTTCCCAAAACTGCTCGGCCAAATTCTTACAAGGACCTGCGCCCAATTACAATCCTCCCATCCCTGTCGAAAATATTGGAGAAAGTCTGCCTGCAACAGTTGACGCCCTACATGAACAACCACAATATTCTACTTCGCTTTCAGTCTGGTTTCAGGAAGGGGTTCTCGGCAGCGACAACTTTTTTACATGTGACAGACGAGATAGGGAGAGCCTTAGATTGCTCAGAAATCACTATCATAGCTTTGCTAGACCTAACGCGTGCGTTCGAAACGCTAGACCACAATTTGCTTTTGGCCAGGTTGGAATCAGAGGGATTCACCGGAAATGCGTTGCTCTGGTTTAGCAGTTTCATCTCAAATAGGAGTCAACGAGTCTCTATAACTGACACAAAAACGTCTCGTTCATCTTATTCTCGACCAATAAGAAAGAGTATACCACAGGGAGCAGTTCTCAGCCCTCCACTGTTTTCGATATATACCAATGATCTACCAGAGCCCTTGCTTAAATATTCATCTTTGTTGGAGACCGTTTCCCAGAAAAAGGTTAAGGTTTCTTTGCACATGTACGTGGATGACACACAAGTATACGTCCGTTGTAAATTAGAAGATATTGACTCCGGTGCCTTAGTCCTCAATTTAGCTTTGGAATATACCACTAAATGGGCAAGGGAGCACGCTCTAGTGATAAACCCAGATAAATCTGTCATTTTGAAAATAGGCAACATCAAAGATGTAAGTTTGCCCATTTTTAGTATCGATGGTGTTCAACTTCCTATCACTGAACAGGCGAAGAACTTGGGCCTAACTCTACAATCAGATTGGAGTTTTGAGGAGCACGCGTTATTAAAAATCAAAGCCGCGTAGATCCGTCTGAGGAAACTGTACCCTTCCCGTCGCGCACTCCCAATCAAGGTAAAGCTCCTTCTCTGTCAAGCATTAGTCTTGTCCCTTTTCGATTACCCATACACGAGCTACGGTGCCTGTGTAAGTGCTTCACTAAAGAGGAGGATACAGGAGGTACAGAATTCCTGCCTTAGATTCTGTTACGGGGTTACGAAGTTCGACCACATCTCGTCAGCTCTTCGTGATTCAGGTTAGCTTAAGATGGACCAAAGATGGGTCGTGCAGCTCGGTACACTCGCCTTTAAGGATTTGTCCCGGAGGGTACCGGAGTATCTGGGTGACCTCTTATCTTTTGTGGAAAACAAGCGGGCGGGGAAATCGCTTGCAACACGATCTGACGGCAGGTTATTTATCCCACGAGTACGTACCACTAAAGCAGAAGCTACCTTCTCCTACGCCACCCCACGCCTTCTTAACAGCTTAAAAAACTCACTAGCGTCATACTCCGTCCCCACATTAAGGGCATGCTCTACGGTGACCACGTGACCAAACCAGTCCTCGGTTATGAAAATTTTTTTTGGTGTTCACCATGTCCAAACGCAATGATATATCGCTCTCAAAATTTGGAATATGGGAAATGAGACAATAAATTGCGTTTGTATATTTAGTTTGAGTAATAATTTTGAAAAAAATTATCCATGTAAAAAATAAATGTGTGAAATTATTTTCATATTTTTTGGTGCTCACTACGTCCACATGGATTGAGATATCGTGTTTAGAATTTGAACGATTGAATAAAAAGCACTAAAGAACGTTTGTATACATCAATATGTTTATAATTTCAGAGAAATTTTATTTATAAATTGATAAAATAGGATATTACCACTCGAGTCGAGCACTTTGTAGGTAATGTTTGGTTTGATGCATTTCAGATTTTTTGATTCGCGTATGTCGATAACTGACACAAATTTTGGACTAAATCGTCTAAAAATTTAAAAAAATCAATATAAACAATAACATTTGCACATTTGCTGCAAATTAAAAAATAAGTATCTGCACACACGTAACCTCCGTAACCTGTCATTATTTTTGGAGCATTTTTAGCAATTTCTAGCGGAGAAAAAAAGAAGCTTTCCACGTCGGTAAAGTAGAGATCACATGACCAAGCTAGGTTATGAAATTGTACACATTATTTTTCACATGGATAATTTTTTTCAAAATTATTACTGAAACTAATTATACAAACGCAATTTATTGTCTCATTTCCTATATTCCAAATTTTGAGAGCGATATATCATTGCGTTTGGACATGGTGAACACCAAAAAAAATTTCATAACCAAGGACTGGTTTGGTCACGTCATCACCGAAGAGCATGCCCTTAAGAGCCGAATTATTTGATCGATTGCATGCGACCCTGTAGGAGGCAACCCCAATCTAATACTGCGGGTATTTGTAGATCTCTCCGCTCTATGCAGTCTCTCTCTTTATTTTGGAAACTTGTATCCATGTCCATATATTTTTTTATTTTAAAATAGGTTTACCTAGGTAATACAATCGTCTTTCTTTCTCTTCCATCGCATCAGTTGAAACATGAATGTACTATATAATTAGGAACAAGCGAAATGTATTCTAAGAAGGACAGTTTTCTAGTACACTGTACATTTTCTGCTGCGTTAGCTTCAGTTTCAGCCTCTTAGTGCGAATTAAATACCTTTTATATTTTATAGTTAGTTTAAGTTTAGATGTAGAGGGTTAGGTTGCAAAGCAGCTCTAAGCTGTACCTCGGGACTTTAAGTGCCCCTTCCGTTAATATTTTCTGAATACTTTGTATATGTTGTTGGCATCTTAATAAAGGTCTATTATTATTAATAATTAAAATTTTCAGAAATGAAGTTTCAAGTTTAAAAAAATATAAAGTCAGAATTATTTGAATTTTTCAATGAAAATAAATGTTTAACGCTTTTTATTTTGTAAACTGAATGATTAATTATTATTGACTGATTACTTTTTTCACAATATTAAATGTTGTAAATATTGAATTTCAATTTTTTTCGATTGAGTAAAATAAATTTATTATTTACTTTCAGGTTTTTAATTGAATATTGTTATGATTAATAATGTTTCTGATGATGTGATATGATTATCTGAACTTAATTTTCAAAATTATATGGACACACATTTTCATTTTTTCTCGAATTAGTTTAAAAGGTTATTGATGACTAAAATTTCCAGAAAAATATAAAATCAACATTATTTGAATGTGTCGATGAAAACAATGATTTAATGCTTTTCATGTTCTGAACTCATGAATTACTTATTGGCTGATCAATTTTTTTCACAAGATTAAATTAAATAAAGATTGATTTTTAATTTTTTAATATTAACTAACATAAATTGATTATTTACTTCAGGGTTATGTAATTAAATATTGGTTATAATTTATATGATAAAAGCTTATTTATTTTCAAAATACCTCTATTCCAATTATGTAATTTTTTTAAGTTTTCCTGATGTTGTGAAATGAGTATCTGAATTCAATTTTCATAATTAGGTTTTAATTTTTTTTTTTAATTAGTTTAAAAGGTTAATAACAATGAGAATTTTTTGAAAAATATAAAATAAGCATTATTTAAATGTTTCAATGGGAATAATTCTTTATTGCTTTGTATGTTGGAAACTGATTAATTAATTATTAGCTGATTATTGTTTTTACAATATTAAATTACATGAGGAATGAATTATAATTTTTCTATATTAAGGAAAATCAATGAATTATGTATTTCAAGGTTATGTAGTTAAATATTGGCTGTAATTCGTATAATGAAAGGAATGAGTATCTCAATTGCATTGAAAATAACCTTACCATTTTGTACTATTTTTGAATTTTTCTTGTGGATTTTGAAAGAGTGCAAAAACTCGATAAACTCAAATAAGAAAAACCTTGATACCTCATAAATTGCAAAAATGGCAGTGTTTTTAAACTAAAAATGGCAAAATACTCATTTTATCCATAAAATTTCCAAATTTCCATAAAGAATGTATAAATTTCGCAATGGTAATTTAAAAAAATACGTGTCTCCTTATTTTCACGTGCAAAGACATATTTCATTGCCAAGCCAGTCGTGAACATGTCGCCTCTACGAAAATTTTATTTAAAAAACCATTGCTTTTTCGTAATTTTGCATCGTTTTCGAAATTTTCTAACAATTGAGATTTTTCATGCTCTTTTTTATATTTTCATAAATATTCCATAAATCGCGTAAAAAATCAATAAACTTTGAGGAATATTTTATAGCAAGCTATATTTTATAACATTTTTCTAATTTCTTATTTATTACGATATTAACCATTTGTTAACATTTGTTCAGTTTCGTCAGCTTTATTTTTTTTTTTTTTTGTATTCATATTCATATAATTCATTCACAATCAACGAATCGCAATTGCCTTTTTCGTGCTGGTGGTGCTGAATACGTTTTTAAGATCCAAAATGGGGTAACAGCGGCTAAATAATCTGTTGATATTACATATTCATCAAGATTGTTTGGATAAATCAGATTAACATGAAATGATAAACGCATTTATTTGCGGGAATGATGTACGAAGAAGAACCATCTCTTTAAAATGAACAAAAACTGAAAAATCCCCCCCCCCCTCACACTCCCTCCCCCTTTACGAACTCCAAACTCCAGACATGCAAAATATGGGCTGCGCCGGACCTGTTCTCGGCCGAAAACGTGCTCCAAATTTCGTAATTCGTTTGCGCGATTTGTGATACGCATTTATATCGTTTTCTAAATTTTCCAGTGTTAAAAATGTTTTATTTAATTCAGTGCGTGACGCCGTCGCCATAACTTCTCGTGCTCAAAGTAATATGTTATCAAAGTGTTTGCGCATATGCAATCATGTCTCAGGCATCTTACTCTTGAAAAATAATAAAGATGCTTTGAGCCTTGATGGATTTTATATCAGTTTTCATGTTATTCAGTAATCATTTAATAATTTAAACTTTTGTCTCTCGTCTCTCTTATTCTCGTGAATAGATATATTGTGACCGTCCGCGAAGAAAGGGACCTAATGCGGAAAAAATCGATTTTCATTTTCTTACGCCAATCGATAGTTTCTGAGTTACTCTTTTATTTTATACCATTAAACTATTTCCCTTTCGGCGAGCCTCTAGGGGTAAGCGTAACACTACCCGATTCGGGTAGTGTTTCTAGGTGGATAGTTTCTTGTAGTAAATAACTACAAGTGTGGGCTCACCACACCCACGGCCGCCAACAGCAACGCAGTAGTATCAGACGGTCACCCATCCAAGTACTAACCGCGCCCAACACTGCTTAACTTCAGTGATCTAACGGGAACTGGTGTTTCCAGCATGGTATGGCCGTTGCCATAATCTTTCATTTCCAATAATCAGAAATTTTTTAAGTTAGTTACTTTTCTTGTTATCATCTACAAACATAGGCATGGTAAGCGTACGCGGAGACCGAACGAGAGTCCTACAAAAGCCAGCCCCGCCACTTACGCTACAGCTGTACGCGACGTGTCCGTGAGCTCCACTGGCTTGTTCCTAAAAGTGTAGTGGTAAGTGGAGGGGGTGGTTTTCGTAGACGCAACCCCACTACTAAAATGCTGGCTTTCGGGCTCTGCTACGGTCGCCCGTCCTGTAAAATTCAGCTTTGACGCATTAAGGTGCTCGCACAAGAAAATCCGTTGCAGTGCGCTGGAGACGTCTCGCGGACGTGCAGTCCGCGCACGAATACATAACGCCAACCAATCGCGAGCAACCTGCTGTGCTGCTACGGTCCGTGGCAGCACTTACTCAAGTGCGTTGAGAACTAGAGTAAGTAGCGACGTAATTGGCTGCGTCACCGCTCGGACCGCAGCAGCACGACAGGTTGCACGCGATTGGTTGGCATTATGAGTTTGTGCGTGGACGGCACGTCCGTGAGTCGTCTCCAGCGCACTGCAAAGGATTTTCTTGTGCGAACACCTTTAGGTCCCTTTCTTCGCGGACGGTCACATATATGTAATAAAAGATGAAGAACAGATAAAGCTGTACGTGACGTGTCCGTGAGCTCCACTTGCTCGTGCCCTAAAAGTGTAGTGGTAAGTAGAGGGGATGATTTTCATAGACGCATCCCCACTACTCAAATTCCGGTTTGCGGGCTCTGCTACGATCGCCCGTC
>CAKNYM010049838.1:187612-213527 GCA_932195095.1 Andricus curvator
CCCACTACTCAAATTCCGGTTTGCGGGCTCTGCTACGATCGCCCGTCATGTAAAGTAATGAAGAACAGATAAAGCTGTACGTGACGTGTCCGTGAGCTCCACTTGCTCGTGTCTAAAAGTGTAGTGGTAAGTAGAGTATGTGCTTTTCGTAGACGCATCCCCACTACTCAAATGCTGGCTTGCGGGCTCTGCTACGATCGCCCGTCCTGCAAAATTCAGCTTTGACGCATTAGGTCCCGTTCTTCGCGGACGGTCACATATATGTAATAGAAGAAGAATAACAGATAATAAAGTTGACACCAGGGCGGAAAAATTAGATGTAGTTTATATACAGTGTGAAGTATTAAATACACGGAATTCATTTGTTTTATACAGACAATGTATAAAACAAATGAATATTATATATAATACTTCACACTATGTACAAACTATACATAATTTTCCCGCCTGGGCAATCTGGTATGATTAAAGTAATACTCCGAGATAATCAAGCTAAAGCTCCTCGGATAATCAGGTTTACACTCCAAGATCGTCAACTTTACACTCTGTGACAGTGGAGCTAACTATTAAATTTTCTGGGAGGGTGTTCCGTAGTTAAAGTTCAAATGTAGTCAATCTGACCCTCCAGATGTTCAGGGTGACAAGCCATTTTTATCTGTGTACATTGCACATAAAAATATAAAATGCAGGTCAAAAGATAAATTATCATTCCTTACGGCAAATACCTTTCTTTGCATTGTGCAATAACTCATTTTGCTCCCTCTAATTTGCACATATTTGTCGTAAATCTGAAGCTTTATTCGAATTCAGTGAGGGAGAAAGAAATGAATGCAGTGACAATAATTTAGAATCACGATTAAGATAGCGATTAGCTTAATATATATACTGACACATTTTGTAGCGAATTCATTATTTACACTGTTGCCGAAATTCTTCGTAAGTGTGTTTCTGCTAATTGAAGAAAATGAGGATCGCGATTGGAATTATGTGTTTCACCTTAGTGGTTTTTCCTAATTCTGTTGGTAAATATAATAATATCTCGTGAAAGCAAACTTTAAAAATAAATAGCGTTAGACAAAAGGTGCAATAGTTGGAGAGCTGTAAACAATTCGGATAAGGTGTTTTAATAAAACCTGAAATTTCGTAGGATGACATGTCTTGTCTACCTAAGACAGGAATCAAGTAAGCAACAAACATTTCCAGGCCACATGTTCGCGAGTCCTAACCTATTATTTTTCTTTAGACTATCGTGGGACCAAATACTGATTTAGGAGGACAAAGGATAAAAATAAACAAAATTTCATGAAACTTTGTATTTAGGTTTTTTCGACGTTTCCAATTATGATTATAAATCTAAAGGCAAAATTGCAAAAACCAAAAAGGCATACCGAATATGGCGTTTGAAAATTACACATATTTGATCGAATATCAAAAACTCTTAACGCAAAACTTCATGGAACTTGAACAAACCGTCGATTCCTGTTTTATTTGCGTAGAAAAGGAATTTCATCGTACGAACTTTCACGATTTAGAAAACAAGTTTCATAAACTACGTTACCAATTTCGATGATAAATTTTAACAAACTTTGCGAATTTTTCGAAAGATGGCCCTGCAGCGGTACAGCTCAATACCAATGACCCCAACTTTGACATGTAGCGATACTGCGCTTGCGCTAGCTATGCAAAGGAGGAACAAGACGCGAATTATTGTTGCCATGGTAACGGGTTGTCGCGTCGTATTCCTCTTACGTGTTCTAGCGCAAGCGCAGTATGTCTACATGCCAAAGTTGGGTTCACTGCTTAATAATAACTTTATAAGTTTCAAAATCACTTTCATATTTTAGACTTCATACTCTTTCTCTTATTTCCCTATTTTTCCTTTTTTTTTTAGAATTCTTTATTTTTCCCCGTTCTCAAGAGACTTTCCCTTTCACTCTTTTTTCTCATTTTCTCGCCTAAATTCGAACTTAGAAAGTCATCTTCTTTGGTCAAAAATTCAACTACTTTGTTGAGGATTCAAATTGAACTATGTTGTAGATAATTCATATTTTTCCGTTAAAAATTATTTTTATATAATGAAAATGTAACTAAAATCAACTATTTGGTAGAGAATTTGTTTTTCGGTAGAAAATTAATCTTTTATGGTAAAAAAGTCATCTTTCTTCGTTGAAATAGAACTTTTTTGTTGAAAATTCAACTCTTTTCTAAAAAATTCGTCTTTATAGCTTGAAAATTCAACTGTTTTCGGTTTATTTTTAATTATGAAAATTCGACCATTTGGTTGAAAATGCATCTTTTTGGTCTGAAGGTTTAACTATGCCTAAATTTAAATTTGCCTAAATTGTTCACCAGTTCTTATTGTACATCCGCAAAGTTCAATCTTTCCATTTTTATACTAAAAATTTCCATCGGTGCTCACTCTCGGACTGATTTTTATTTTCTTCTTCTAAATAAGCAAATTAATTTTGTTTGTAGAATTAGAATTATGATTATTGAATTGAATGATTAATTAGTACAATAATATATTTCCTACTAATAATTTCTTTTTGCAGAATCAGTTTGGAGACTTAGAAGTAGGGGCCGAGGAAAGAGCGCAATTCATCCTCTTCCTATTCAACTTTATGTTAATCATTTCGAGAGTTTTTCATTATTAGTTCCGAGTTTATCAGCAGGCCTTTACGAAGTAGGAACAGATGAGGATTACAAGTACGTCATTGGAATAATCATGTTTGGACAATTGAGACCATTGATGGCTCGTAGAGCGGATCTTTATAATAACTATGGAAGAGTTAAAGTACGCATTATTGACAACGTGAATATACCAATATTTCATATGGATCCTCTGAATATTCTATTCTACAAAGTATTCGGGCCAGAAAACGTTCATTTAGCCGAGATACACGACTAATTGAACTTAAGAGTATACAGTAGACTTTCAGAAAGTGCCTCCTCCAGAAAGCCCCTTTTTCGCCAAGTGCCTCTCCGAAATGATAATCAAATAATCCGCCAATACCACCCAGAGATATTTCCCGCCAAGTCCTAGGGGCGTGGCTTAACCATGAGGGTGCTCCAGAGCACTGGGCACTTTGTGAGAGTACTGTACAGTGTACATGATTAGTACTGGCAATAGTGTAGCTAATTTTTATTATTAAAAAAAAAAAAATTGGCAAAACTAAACCGATAAACTCTTTTTAGCCCAGTCCTGGTCCATCCTTGATTTATCCATGGTCAAATCCAGGCCCACCCTGTTGGACTTCTTTAAAGAAACAGAAAAAAATTTTAATTCATATTATCCACGTTCTTTTTATTTCCATAATTTTAATTTTTTAATTATGCAGCTGTTCGGTATTTTTAGGAATTTTAGCCTTATAATCTTGTATCAATATTTGCATTATTTATTATTGGCATAACCGCGCAGAATTATGCTGCAGTGTACGAAATTTATTGCAACGCCCCCAATTATTTTAGTTTATGTTATGGTTTTAAAATACATGATTATATTTGAATTAAAATTATATGAATTTCTTTTAAAACTGTGGTTATTATTACAAACAATATAACAATACAAGTAATTATTCATAGCCCATTATCTTTTTAACAGCAAGGAGAGCATTATGCCATTCTTCAAAAAGTTAAAAGGAATAACGTTATATTTTCATTCGCAGATGCAACTTCTTTCGTCTAATTTTCTTCATGTAATTAATAAATAAAGTCAAAGTTTTCGCACCAATTTCTAATTTTTTGTTTACATTTTCTCTTGCTGTACCAGAAATTATTCCTCCATCAGCTACTCCATTTTCAATTCCCTGAGGTCTTCTTACAGAATTAACACTTCCAGCATATTCATCAATAACTTTGGATGCGACCCTTACAGATTCTCAAAATTGAAATCCTCCTGAATTTTCCAGAATCTATCCGCAATGTAGAAAATATACTCTTCCCTTAGAATCACATTTTTTAGCTCAAAATTTTTCAACAAACTGTTTTCAAGCAAAATTTTTAAATTATCAAAATTCCCAATTTATCCCTTCTGAATGTACTTTACTAGCACCTTGAGAGAAATTCTGGATTTTATATTATCCATTCGATGATTTTTGACTCACTAAATTTCACTCTATTGCATAAATTTAAGTAAAAATGTTTCTTTTGGTACAGAAATATTTCTTTGAACTTCTTACTTTTACGTAAATGCATCTTTAATTGCATTGTTAAGTTCACTTGAATTCAGTTCAATTCTCTGGCATATTATTAGAACCGTAAGGTAAACGTTTTATGTATTGGCAGCTAAAAGAAAACGTTTTATATTGATATTTTGATTTCTTTGAAGGCCTTTATCGGATTTCTTGATGTTGATTCAAGATATTTTCATTAGATTTTTGACTGATTTTTTCAATAATTTCTAATTTAGAGCTTCGTTCACTTACCTTTGATGAAACTGCAAATTGATAATCGAGCCTCGATAATGTTTGAACCTTAATTTTCGTACTTTAAAATAATGTATTGCAAAGGATTTCAAGCTATTTCGAAGAAATTCTACAATGATTTAAAATTTGTTAAGGGTTTCTAGCGAATTTCAAAGAACCTCAAAGGATTTTGAAGAGTATTCTATTAATTCAAGTGATTTAACTAGAAACTTAAATTCAAGTTAAATTAAATTAAACTCAAGTTAAATTTAGTTAAATGACAAGTTGATTTCTATACTTTTTTTTATGAACAAATTATTGATTCAAAAAAATTTCTTAATAGTAATGATATTTAGCTCTGCATCTTAGTCTAAGACTGAAAGTATTTACTTGAGACTGAAAATTCACGAAATACTTCAAATACTAAATGCTTTAGTTTATAAAATAGTAAATCCAGAAAAGACGTTTGGAACTCCACTTTTAGACACCTATATTATAATTTGACATTGAGAAATTCAGATAATTGTATGTCTCAAAAGTGTATATATAATTTAAATTTGAATCTCATAAATCATACCAAATTTTATCTTGCGTAAACAAACTTGACAAAAAATGTTGTCAGAGAAGAGTTTTACGCAATAAGAATATCTCCAACGTCATAAATTCATGAAGCCTTTCCTTGGAATTGCTAGAGGGTTTAAATTTGGGACAAATATCATGCTTCTTTAGAGGATTCTATGAAAATTATATTCGTGGGATTGTCTGCTACATTTTTTTGGTGTTCATTGGTTAAAACAGAAGAAAAATGAGGAAATTTAGTTTCCTAGACCGCTATGCAGGAGGCTTTTCGTTTAGTCCAATTTTCTTCTATTTCGAAAAAAAAGTCCCCCAGATATTTGTTTCTAAGGCATGTTAATCACAATTACAAAGTCTTGGATGAGCTATTTTCTCGCAAAAATCACACTTTCGACGACGTGACTTGTCTCCAATCCTGCTGGTCAAGTGTTCTCTCAATTGGCTGTGTCCAGTAAAGATCCCTGCTAAATAAACATCAAGCTGCCTTCTGTACATGTCAAAGAGTTCTTTAATCCTCTTACTACATGTACCAGATATAGATTTCGTGATCTGCACCATTTTTTGGTTCCCTCCCAATATCTCGCATGCTTCTCTAAAAGCCAATTTGCAATTACTCCTCTAACCGCTCCGTACGAGATACCGCAGTAGGGTTCCAGGCCAATCAGGGGATGTGAAGCTCCCGTTTTAGCCAGTGCATCTGCTTTCTCATTACTATCAGTATCTTTATGGCCAGGAGCCCAGATCAGACTTACCCTGTTTTCACCGGCCACCTTAAGAAGATCTTGAAGGCAACTGCAGACTAGTCGGGAAATCAACTTATCAGATGCAAGAGCCTTAAGAGCAGCTTGACTGTCAGAACAAATGTAAATGTTCTGGCCTTCACATGCCCGCTTACAAATTTCCTATAAGCAAGCTCTAATAGCTATTGTTTCGGCCTGGAAAACTGTAGGGAATGTGCCCAGTGCTGTTGTTATTTCGGCCCTGGCTTTCTTCCATAGACTCCAGCCTCTGTTCCCAAGGAGGCTTTAGAGCCGTCTGTGTGCCAAACAAGACCTCTTCATACAAATAATTCTCTCTTTCTACCTTTATCATGCCATTGTTCCCTTTTAGGAAAAATTACCTTGAAGTGTTTTATGAAGGATTGTTTTCTCAACATAACATCAGTTTGCATAGCGTGAATAGTATCCTGACATCACATGCGCTTACTGATATCATGTAGATCTGTTACCTCAATATCACTAAAGTTACCTCCAGCTTGGAGTCTATAGACCTACGCTGCCGCAATCTTCTTTACGAAAAGGTGTAATGGCGGGATCTCTAGAATGACCTTAAGAGCTGATGTTAGTGCTGTTTACGTAGCACCAGTGATCTCCAGGAAGAAAGCCCTTTCGAGGCTTTCCAGTTGTTTTATAGCACTGATTTGTTCAGTCCTTGGCAACCAAGTCGTTGGTGCATATGCTATTATGGGTCCGATTATCATTGTATACAACCTGTAGGCAATCCTGGGTTTTAAGCCTCAAGTTTCCCCTATTAGCGTCTAGAGGTCCAGAAAGCTATCTTAGCTTTCTTTACCACTGCGTCAACATGGAGTTTCCAGGTTAATTTAGTAAAATATTACTCCTAAATACCTGGCTGTTTTTGAAAA
The DNA here is from genome assembly GCA_932195095.1 of Andricus curvator. NCBI lineage: Eukaryota > Metazoa > Arthropoda > Insecta > Hymenoptera > Cynipidae > Andricus > Andricus curvator. Next base: position 194,237 of record CAKNYM010049838.1, read on the forward strand.
TTCTACTTCCTTACCGCAGAATTTAAGTTTCCTAGGGTCAAGAAGTTTTCTTCTTCTAGTAAAATGCATTTGCTCCGTCTTATCCGAGTTAACGGACAAGCAATGGTCTCTGCGCCATTGCTATACTATGTTGAACGCTAATTGTATGAGTTCCACTAAGGTGACCTTACGTTTTCCTGTTATCAGGATCACCAGATCATCTGCATAATCCAGAATGTAAGAACCCGATAATTTTAAAACGCGAATCAGGTCATCAATGACAAGCCCCAACTAATGCTAATATCACCTCTATCATACCTGACTGATCCACTCTTCTTACTAAATCCTCTCACTTTAGCTTTGTGAGACCAGAATTCTTCTTTTTAAGGCAAAAGTTGTTTGTTCCGCTGTCAAGCGTCTGTTTAAGATAGCAGTTACTCCTTCAGCATGGTGGAGGTTGATCTGAATAAAATAGAAACTGGAAGGAGGATATCTAGCGTTCATTTTAGCTTCCAGTTGTCTCCTCCACATCCTCTGGAAAAAAGATCCGGAGCACTGTCTTCTGGTGTAACTTTGTTTTTTGAGAGGATCTTCACGTTGATCCTCTTCAATCCATAGTGAGGCTTGCAGTTGATCTTCTTGAGACTCTTGACCACTTCTGGCTCTGCGGTTGTTAGAAGTTGTGTAGCTTGGCTACTCGCCTTGACATCGATTACCTTTCATCCTCCTGTTTTCAAGGTCGGATTCGGCACTGCTATTTTCATACGTGCTTCTGTTGGTTGCACGAATTCACCAGGAATTCAAGCCAAAGCTTGACTGGCATTAGAAGGTCTTTGCTGTCGATAACTTTGATCTCAGCTGCCGCCCTGCCGACAACTTCAATGAGCCAAGTTCGGGACACTTCATCTGAACAGATGACGACAAAAGAATCATTCTTGAAGCGGCAATCTTCAAATCTTGGGATGACATTTCCCTTGAAAAGAAAATCGATGGCTTTCAACCTTTTGCCGCAAAGGGAATTAAACTATATTAATTTGAGCCCAAGATACAACTCTTTATTTAAAATGTTAGTTCCTTTTTTCATAAATCACCTAAATATTCAAGTGACCCTAAGTTCATGGCAAAAATGTTTTGGTGAGAAAATAAAAAAAAAGTACGTGTCTCATATTTTGCATCGGAAAACAATATATTTCGTCCCCAAACAATTCCGTGATATCACTAGCGTCTAACTGCCCGATTTGATATAAAATCGGTACCATCTAATATCGCAGCCTACGAAACCCCTCCTCGAGGTCAGTTGCGGCTCTCTTCTCGGACAGATTTCGTTGATTTCAGAAAACATTTTGACTAAATAAACAACATTTTTATTCAGTTGACAAAATTCGTTTGCTTCACAATTTTTGGTTGAATGGTTTTCTTGATTTTCGAAAATATTTTATTTGTTCAACAAAATTTTTTGGTTGGATCTACCAAATAATTTAAGAAAACATGTTATTGGAATCAAGCAAAACATTTGGTTGATTCAACCAAAGTCTTTGTTTGAAAGTATCTTAAAAGCGATGACGGACGCATGGGCATTTGATACGATCACCTACTCCCATTCAAGAAGACAATGCAAATGCGAGAGTTCGTAGTATTACTAAAAACACATAAGAATATGTATAATCCATTTGCACCTAGGTGATCCTTATCAAAATATAAGTGATCCGGAAAAAGAATCGTTTGTGACATTTAGTAGTTAAATAAACTACTACATAATTCACACGAGATGTTACAATTCCATGGTAAGCCATCTACAATGTAAATTGTACTGGGTCCTTTATGGTTAAATGAACTGCAAGTATTGGTTATATCAACCAAAGTCTTTTCTGAGACCAGAAAAAACACTTATTTGCATTAACTAAATATTCTCTTGGATTCAACAAAATATTTTCTTGGATAACCCAAAGTTTTACTTGGATCAACCAGAATATTTGCTTTGTGAAGTTGCAGATTTTGCAACGTACAATTGTCAATCGAAAACATAAAATAAATGGATCTCTAGCACTTCAGGGACCGTACGATCCCGACCGGAAATCTAGATTATTTTTAGATACTTTCTAGACTGAGCTTCTCTAGCGAAAGTCTAGGGCAATTTGATGGCGGTCGCCTTGTCTAAGGTTCGTCTAGAGTTCATCACGTTGTGTTTAGTAACTTTTGCCTGCGACGCTTTTGAGTCTGGCATTCGTCTAGTATCATCTGGAAAGGGATCAATTATACATGATGTGCTCCTAGACAATCTTATCTGTAAATCGTCTAGATTTCCGGTAGGGATGGTCCACGGCTCGATTCGATAATATTTTCATAGCTTAATTTATGCTAATTCGTTTCGATTTTTATTTTTTGTATGTACCGCCTCCTCGCAATCAACATTATCGAAGAATATCAAGGATTATAAAAAGTTAGGACATATAACTCTGGCCACAACTTTAAGATGAGTGGAGGCAGGAATCAAGTAGTCGCGCCATCGTCCGTCATATTTCACTGCCACCTACCTAACACCTCTCAAGATCAATCATTATTGCCCCAAACAAGCTTCGAGATTCTACGGACTCCTATACTACTTTCTATACTTTATTGGTAGAAGAGCGAGATTCTTGTCACATGTTACCGATGAGCCTACTAATCAATATTGTGAATGGATCTTGTACGAACAGTAAGGATTACGATTTCAACATAAACTATAAATGTGAGCATTAAATTATTGTATTTAAATTTATATTCAACGGTGATAGCAGATATAATAACGCTCTTAAACTCTGTCTTCCAATCATAGTCGAACGTCACTCGCGCGTCCGACTGGAAGAGACCAGGGCCGCGACCAATCAGAACCACGCATAGGGCTCGAGGAGAAACCGAGCTGCCGAGCCGAATCTCGGGTGGAGACTTGCTCTTTTCGAAGCGGTCGTCGAGGCACCTAGTCGTCTAGTCTCGAGTAAAAGGATTTAGAATACGTGGTCGCAGCTTTGCTTCCCAGGAGTACCGTCGCCGAGCCATATCTGCCAGAGGAGGACGATATTTAATTTGCTGCTGTACGATCAACAAATCCTGGTATATCCTCTTTTATTCAACTCGTGCGAAACCTTACCCCACCCCTCCGTAAGTCGAACCTAGAGAAGATGCACTAAATTTAAGTTGAACCTAAAAGTCTTAAATTTGTTTCTGTTATTGACCCTGAAAGTCCAACATTTATTTTTCTGTGCGTTGGCCCTGAAAACTCAAGAACTATTTATTGTCCAGGAAGCTAAGAAATTGTTTTTTGGTCAACAAAGCCGAAAATTCCATTTTTAAATGAAGTCACGCGAGGCTAAAAGGTTTCCCACAATTGGTTAATTTGGAATATACTGTGAATAATTGAAATTTATTAGAGTAAATAGCCTCTTACATATTTTATGCGAATTATTGTTACTTGACAATAAAGTATGCATATTGGCCCCTATTTCTCTTCACACAATAACTCTCAGTCCCAAATATTTTATCTGTCTCAAAGCCCCCTTTGTCGCTAATCACGTTTCACCAAGTGACTAATTAAAATATTTTGTGGTCACAAATATTCATTTCTTTCTGGATGTTGTTCCCAAAGCCCCGAAATTGGTCGACATCACTTATGTCTATATTTTATAGTTGTTATCCTAAACTAGCCCTGATAGAAATATTATCTGACTGCAGTGTTATCATTCACGAGAAAACAACCTTTTTGGATTGCAACTCCACGCCCTCTACCTAATTTTCGTAATTTTTATTATACCTAGCGGGGAAAAAATTGTGAAATTTTTGATTCCGGTAAATCAAAACTCAATGTTGTCGTTTGTTTCTTAAGACGAGTTTAGTATTTAAAATTTAGAATTCATTTATCGCCATTTTGTCGTTTCTGACCCAAGAAAGGTCTAGCGCCCAACATAATTAGTATTGATTAAATTAATTAGATATTGATGAATATTACAGCTTGTATGATCAACCAAATTTTTGTAAGAAAAATAATTTCATTGGCTCAAGCAAATATTTTTGTGTCCATATAATAACCATATTATAGTGTTGATTCAACAACAATGTTGTTCATTTAACCAAATCTTTTTTATTTATAATATTTACCATATTTATATAAACTGAATACGTCAGTACTGCCCATATATGCTCTTATGGTGAATTCTTCATGTACCTCGGGAATGCAAGCATTAAAAATATGTTGATGCTCGTAATCCAAGTGGAACAGAATATTCAGAGAATCATTCTTTAATATTGGTTCAGTCACGTATGCATGCTCGTCAGCTATACGTATTTTAACTTTTCCTTATTTATTATTAAGATCCGCTCTGGGATCCATTGATGGCATCAATTTCCGATATCCCAATACTTCAATGATGTACGCGTAAACCTTTCAAATTAAATAATTTTTAAATTATTATCGCACAAATTTAAGAATTCCGGAAAACATCTTATAAAATTACATTTTGATGAGTGGGAATGACAGTAAATTTATTTTTTCATGGGTAATCTGATAAATTCTTTGTAGTAAAATTGATCCAACCGCTTTAAATGTCAATTGATTCTACGTGAAATTATCATTTTTATCTTGAATACTTTTTGACGATTCCAATTTTAAATGTTGTTTTTTTAAAGGTTTAAGTTTCAATGACCCGAATTTCAAGTTGATCAGTCGCAAAGCTTGAATTTGAAAAGATAAGTTTTTCAATACCTTACTTTTCAAGTATTCGATCCGAAACGTTACAAATTTTTAATTTTTAATTGTTAGCCATAAAAATAGAATTATTCTAAAAACGTTCAAAATTCACCAAAATATGTTATTTAAAATCATCTTATTTACATAAAGCTTCAATCGGAAATTATTCTATTTAGAACTTTTGCTACTTAACCAGTGTGAAAAAATCTTCTGGCGCTGGCCAGGCCCAGACCAGACTGTCTGGTTTCCAGTCTTGGCGCTGACAAGACACTCTGGCCTGGGCCTGGCCAAAAGTATAAGGTTTTTTTTCTAGCATCAGGCCAGACCGTATGGTCAGATGCTGGTTATTGGCTGGTCAACATTTAGTTGGAGGCCGGTCAGCCACTGACTAGACTCCCTTTTTTTGTTTAATTACTTGGAAAAAAAATCAGCCTGTACCAGACCAGACCAGACTGTAATGATGATAAGAAAAAAAGTCTTGTTTTGATAGTGCGAATGTATTATTTTCTATCCTTGTTGACACCCTGTACATTTTTCGAAAAAGGTCAAAAAAAAAATTGCTAATCGAATTTGGACCTATTTTTTTTCTTAGACAGCTGAGTAGCATCAGTCCTGGGCCAGAACAGGCCCAGGACAGTCTAAAAAATCAAGACCTGACACCAGGCTGCCATGGAATTTTTTCACGTGGCGATTGGATATGTAAATTTATACAAAATTTTGTTGGCATTAAAAGATAAAATGTTATCAGTTCCAAAAATTACTGATATTTTATTTATGTAGTAACTTAGTTTCTTTCAGTGTGGAAGAAACAGACGTTCGGAAATACAAATAACGAACGAGATAGCGACTAGTATATACGGTAAAAAATTTGAAAGAAATTTTTTTGTTACACTTATATCGAAATTCTTAATTATTGGATTTTCTTTATTTCAAGCAAATGAGGACCGTGATTGGTATTCTGTATTACACCGTAGTGGTTTTCACTTATTCTGTTGTAACTATAATATCTATAATTCAAAGTATATTTTTAGTTGCAGAATATTCATTTCTTATATCCGAAATCGTTCAAATTAAAATAACTCCTTTTCTCCCAACTCACTAAGAGCAAAATTTGAAAATGAAAAGCGCTGGATAAAATATCCAATAGTTGAAGAGCTGGTGAAAAATTTGGATAAGGTGTTTAATCAAACCTGAAATTTCGTAGGATGGCATATGGAGACCCGCATGTGAACCAATATGGGAATCTAAATGGATTCCTATATAAAATCATATGGGAAACTTGGGGCACGAAATGCAATAGGAACCTATTGGTAAAATATAATAATTAATTATAAATTTAGAAAAGAAAAAAATTGTGTAAGAGCAAATTATAATTAATTCTATATGATTTATATTAATTATATTGCATCCCGTGCAGAAATTGCCCCGGTTGGCCCTACTACAACAAGGCTTCTGGTCAGATCCCGGCCGGGCTACCTCTGGTTGGGTTTCATGGTCAGGAACCGGTCGGGAACCGACCGGGCTAAATTTATCTCGAATCATCTAGTCGGGAGCCGGCCGGTTACTGGCCAGCCCAACCCTGGTTAGATTTCATGGTCGGTAGCCGACCGGGCACTGGTAAAGATACTTTTTTTGTAGAAATTAAACATTGTTTAAGAGCCGTGACATTATCAAAGACGTACTTTCGGCTGCTAGATGAATTATTATTTGAAAAGTATGATTTAAAGATTTATTAGATGAGTAAAACAGAAATGAGCTTTTTCAAATTCTTAAAAAAAAAAAAAAAAATTAATTCTTCCCCATGTTTTAACTTACTAAATAAAACTGTTATCGATTCTGCAATGTGGAACAGCAGAATTGTTACAATTTGCACAATTTTCTCTATTTTTAGACAATTTTAGATCTGAACACTTTCAAATTTACCGCCATGTCTGACACCTTGTGCGTCTGGCGTCGTCGTAGACACTTGCAAGTTTCAATTTCGCACCTTGAACGAGAATGCACGTTGCACTCATGTCGCGTCGTCTCCTCAAAATTCGCAAATAAAATCCGTTATTAAAATCAACCTTATTTCAGTAATCAATTTGAAAATCCCACTAACTGCGCGGATAATTATTTTTTTATATTAAAGTGTAGTGTTGTGTATCCATTTTTTCCTTTCTTCCTTCCTAACCTCAAACCACCAGGTGGTTTCCAAAATAAAACAATTGCTAGGAGATTCTAGCATCAGTGATTTAAACTTTACTCTAATTTCCTCGCGAGAATTTGTCAACTTGATTTTACATCTAAAGTTCACCATATTCTTTACGATGAGCCTTAAAAGACAAACCAAGTTACCAATTTCTCGCCTGAAGCAAAACATTTTTTAACCGCTCTACGGCCGGATTACCTGGCCGTATCTCGGCCGGTATGAAAGCTGGAATCCGACCAGTTTACCGTGACGTTTTTAGCCGGATCCCGGCTAGTATCCCCGGCCGGCGCCCGGTTAAAACTGGCGCTATCCGGCCGGCACCCGGTTGGATCCCTGTTACCATTTCTACACGGGATACATCAGTTGTCAAAGTTTACAATGGAACTGAAGAATAGATTTTTATATGTTTTATTATGTGAGTTCCCACATGGGTGGGTTTGCAATCACTTAAGAGATGCGTAGTTGTTTTCTATGACAGCTACAGCTGCGCAGTAGTTTTTCTTGCCATTCAAGATTGTTTGGTGTCAAAATAATAGTTTGAAACAGATTTTTTAAAAAAATACAGAGTAAAATCCTACGTGGTATTTCATGTAGCCGCAATTCGTAGGTTTCCACACACAGACATCGATATAGGATCCCGTATAGATTCCCACATGGTTATCCGTGTGGCTCCCGGTCCCCATATATGTATTCCTATACAATATAGGGCCAAGTAAGGGGATCTTCAGTACAATACAACAGGAACTGAAATGACGGTCTGGCTAGACCAAATGCCCCTCCCCACCAATACATTGCAAAAGTTTCTAAAAAATGCTGACAATAATTTGTTTTATAAGATCTGACATGTTGGGATATTGAATTTCAAACTGTCCTGAGTATAAGCAAAATATTGACTTCCAGAGCACAAGCTCGCGTTCCTAACCTTAAATATACTGTCGTAAAGAATCGATCCAAATGCCAATTTAGGAGGAAAAACTCTAAAAATAAACGAAATTTCATTAAACTATGTACATTGAAACCTTGATATAACGGCCTTTATAGAATTTCCGCCGGCAGCATTCGACGATGAGGAGGTCCAAGGGGCCGAGAGAGAGATGCTGTGAGGTCAGCCATGTTGCGCATTTCTGCAGCTACAAAGGGGATAGTGCCAACACTCACGCGCATATTTCGCTTAATATTATATGTATCCCTACTGGCAATAGCTCACACGACCCTGACTATTAACGTTCGAAGACCCTTGAATTACCATCAAGACTTCTGTAGGCCATTCCCCAGACCGTTGGTATATCGAGGTTCCAGTGTATTCGGGGGTTTTCTCTGTTCTTGATTATGAATTTGAAGTCAAATTTACAAAAACGTAAATAGTGGATTTAATATAGTGGTTGTCAATTAAACGTTTTTGTCCAAATAGCATAAAACTTTTTACGCAGGGTTTTTGAATGATGAATCTGAAGTCAAAATTACAACAACAAACAAGGCGGATTCCTACTTATACTTTCTTTTTGCAGAATCGGATTGGCCATTTAGAAGAAGCCCAATTCATCCCCCTCACCTCCAAATTGATAATGTTCGTACTTGGGAAAGTCCTTCATTTATAGCTCCGATAGCAACAGGTTTTTATAAAGTAGTAACAGATGAGGACCACAGGAACGTGATTGGAATAATCTTAGGTGGATATTTGCGTCCATTTGTGACTCGTAGAACGGATCCGGAATCTAATTTTGGCAGAGTCAAACTACGAATATATGGCAACATTGCCAACGAAACTATACCGATACTGAAGGATGATCCTCTGAATAATCTGTTCGGCAAGACTAAATTCGCGACAGAATACATTCGTGCTGCCAAAATACCTTAATAATTCAACTTAAGAGTACACATAGGCAGTACTACTAAAATTATGCTGAAATGTAAGGAAATTATCGGATCGAACCAAATGAGCCTGGTTTGTATTATGGATTGATAATACATTTTTAAGAAAAATGAAAAATACTGCAAATGAAACATTGAGAAAAATATTTCTTTAGTTTTCGAAAACTATTTTAATCCTTTACAATCGATAACCAACAAGAACTTCAATCCTATGAATCCAAGGCTCATCCGTAAAAACTTTTCAATTATTCTCTTCTCTTTTCGCGATAACACTAAATTTTGATTTTTTCAATTTTAAAAACCTTTTCACTGGTTTCGTTCGAAATGGTCGAGGGATATTACATCTGATTTATTTGTTATCGTTGCTACCTTTATTCCTAAACTAGAATAAATTCATATTTAATTGACCGAAAACAACGCATCTATGCTACCCTATTGAACAAATCCTCATATTATTATTTTCGGAAGAGGAAAACGCGAGGGAATCCGTGAGGATTAATTGATTGATTCGTGGATTCCCTCGAGAACTCTTGAAATCCGAGCAGGTTTTTTCGTGTTTTTCTTCTTCGAATATAACACAAAGATGTTTTCGAGGATTCAAAAAAATAATAATTTAAAAAGTAGGAAAATCAATTTAACTATGGGACTGCCAATCTCCATGACTCGGGCATGGACGGATAGGTAGACAGACTCAGCTATTTTCTAAATTGAATTCATTTTGGACTAAGATTAATTAATTTTTATGATTACTTAATGAAATGATGTTTCATCTACCAATAGATCAAATTTGCCTGCAGTGAATATTTCAATTTATGTTGCTAAAGTTATATTCCAGCGAGTGAATCTTTCATTCTTTAGCCGTCAAAACTGTTTTCTGCATAATTTTTCTTTCACAATGAAAATTTTCAATATTTTACGTTTATAACACAATTTCTCTAATAAAATAGATTATTTGATGCAAAGAATAATTAAAACAATACTTAAGGAATGGCAATATTATTTGCAAAGTCACTTTTTTCCAAAGGTCGGTCTTGCCCTAGTATACTCTATATCAAAGAAAATATTTGTTTGATTCAAACAAACATTTTTCTGAGTGATATAAGGCATTTGAACACAAACCGGACATATAACTCAGGATATCTATAATAGATAAAATACAAAGACAAAAATATAAAAATCATACGTGGAATTATAAATAATTTTATGATAATTGATTATCAATTTTAATAAGGGAACAGTTTTTATAATTACATCACTAATAGGGGCTTAAAGCTGAAAACACCAGTTCTCGTAAGATCACTGAAGTTAAGCATTGTCTGGTGCGGTTAGTACTTGGATGGGTGACCGTTCAGGAATACTGCGTGCTGTTGGCCCGTCGTGGGTGTGGTGGGCCCACATTGGTAGTAAATATGCACCTAGAAACACTACCCGAATCGGGTAGTGAGGCAATGAACTTTCAAGTTCGAACTGCTACTCAATGTATGTATGTAATAGGGGGTTAAGGCAAGGGTGTCTGCTTAGCCCAACGCTTTTTGCGATTTTAATTGCGGATATGGAAAGTAAGCTGGAGGCCGAGGTGGTAGGAGGAGTCAGGATAGGAGATGTTAGAATTTGGTCACTAGCGTATGCAGATGACATAGTATTCCTGGCAAGAAGCCAGGAGGCCTTAAAGGAGATGATGAAGAGGTTGAGAAAATACCTGGATAAGAACAGGTTAGAGCTGAATGCGGAAAAGTCCAAGGTTATGGTGTTCAGAAAAGGAGGGGGAAGGGATAAGGGAGGGAAGTGGAAGTAGAAGAGAAAGACGGCGCAGGAGGTGAAAGAGTTTGTGTACCTGGGCTTCTTGTTTCGGAGGGATGGTGGAGTGGATGGTCACATAAAAGAGATTGAGGAGGGCAAATGTGGTGATGTGTGTGCTATTGTATGGAGTAGTGGTGTGGGAGTGGAAGGAAAGTGAAGAGGTAAATAGGACACTGGAGAGGTATGTAAAGTGGACACTGAGGTTGGCAAGGAACACGCCTAATTATATTGTCAGGAGGGATACGGGGAGAAAGAGTGTAGGGATTCTAGCGGGGAGTCGGACGTGTAAATATGAGGAGAAATTTTTGGAAGAGGGGGGGGGCAAGTAAGCTGGTTAGGGTGTGTCGGTGGGAGAAGGAGAACAGGAGAGGGGGTGGGAAGATGGAGGTTCCAAGGGAAAGGTATTTTAGAATGAATGGACTGCAGATGGATGAAGATGGACGAGGAAGGAAGGAAGGTATATGAGTTGGTTAAGAAAAACTGCATGGAGAGAGAAGACAGCAGCGGAAGAGAGAATAAGAGAGTCAAGGTTTAGCGGGAACTATGTGTGGATTATGCCAAGGGCGAGAGCGCAATATTTGTGTGAGAAAGGAGAGAAAGGAAGTCAGGAGCTTATAGCGAGGATGAGATGTGGTTGCATGGAGGGTTTTAATAGGTACTGGCTCTTTAGGGAGAAGAGGATGTGTGAACTGTGTTGGAAGGTGGATGCAAGAGTGGAGCACTGGTTGGAGGAGTGCGTAGAGGTGGAAAGGAGTGGGATAAGCATGGTGGTATTGATGCATGAAAGGCGGGACAAAAGGGCAGTAGCATGGGTGAAGGGAGTGTTGGGTAAGATGGAGAAGAAGAGAAGGAAGGAGGGACAGGATTGGAGAAGGAAAGATTGTAAACAGGAGAGGAATTAGATATAAGTAATCTGTAAATATTGTAAATAGTAGATAAGTATTAGGTATTAGCCGCTGAAGCAGAGTTTGGCAATGCGAGGTAATGCGAAAAGTAGGGTCATGCGAGCGAGGCGGGGCGAAGCGAGGAAGGCAAGGCGATAAGAGCGTGCGGTCTTAGATATAAGGTATGAATGGATGTTAGTTTTTTAAGGGTTAGTTTTCAGAAAATTCTGTAAAAACTTTAAAACTTTAGAAAACAAAATTCATTTGGATTCAAAACGTTGTGAATTTGGTCATAATTGAAATCATTTTAAACTATTTCAATACACTTCTTCTTACCGGGTAGTGCTTGCCCATCTCTAATTCTGGCCTGAGAATATTGAATAATTATTCCTAAATTAAATATTTATACACTATTTCTGAAGTCGTCATAGGATTTTTTTATGAGAAATTATATGAAGAACTCTGAAAGAAACAAAGTATTGTTCTAAGGGGTAGTTTCATAAAGTTCAAGAATATTTTTCTATGACACATCAAATTATCGTGAAATATAATGCATTTTCTATTTACTATTGTTAAAAATTAGAGAACCAAGTCTAGCTGGACTTCTAAACAATCTTCTAAAATTAAAAGAAAAATTTTTACGTTTGTGACTTCTAAAAAACTTTTTCTCACTTCAGCGTTTTTAACAGTGTTATATAAGTAAGTAGTAGTATAAGATAGCATAGAGCAAAAATTAAATTATGCTGTATTTTTTCTAAAGATAATTTTTTTCGCAAAATTTGCATTATTTTTCAATAACAATTTATATAATTTCATGAGAAACTTTTCTGTTTGAAACGAATAAATGTGTCAGTTGTGTAACACAATTCCGTAGTATCACGAGTGCATACATATGTATACATATACAATGAAATCGGTCATTTAAGTTTTAACAAAATAATTTAAATTTGTTTTTAAATTTCTAAAAGTCAAATAACGTTAGAATTATAACACTTGGCCCTAAAATAGCACGAACATAAAAAATATTTAATTGAATATCAGGGAAAAATCAGGGATTTTTATTGGACAGGAATTTTGAAAAAAAATATAACAAGAGTCAGTCATGATATTCTTGTCAGTAATTTATTTGCCTTGTATTTCTATTCCTACATTGTCTTATAGTTTCTTCCTCCTGATGATTATATTTTTAGTGAAAAATTTTATGATTTGGTTGAAAGTTCAACAATTTTATTAAACTTTTTTATCAAAAGTTCAACCGTTCTGCTGCAAATTCGTCTTCTTGGATTCAAAATTGAACAGTTTTCTTTTAAATTCTCCGTCTTGGTTCAAAAATGCTTTTATTTTATCTTCTATATTACATAATTTGTTGAAAATTCATCTTTTTTGGTTGAAAATTAAACTACTTAGTTGAAGGTTAAAGCACTTCGATAAAAAATAATTTTTTGTTGAAGATTCATCATTTTAGTTGGAATTTCATTTCTCCCCCCCCCCCTCTCACTTTTTCTTTTTAACCGAAAATTTAAATATTCGAGTTCAAGGTTCATAATTTTATGTTAGTTGAAAATTCATCTCTTTGGTTAAAAGTTGAACTATTTTAGTGAAAACTGACCTTTTTTAATTGACAATTCGTATTTTCTATGGGAAACTAATCTTTTTGGCTGGAAATTTGCTCATTCTTGGTTAAAAATGCAACTATTTGGTTGGAAATTAACTTTTCTCTTGAAAATTCGTATTTTCAGGTTGAAAATTCAACTATTTAACAGAAAATTCGTCTTTTGGCTTGAACGTTCACAAAGGATGAGATTTTTTCCCCTGACTGATAAATCTTTATTTGTTGGAAATTCGTCTTTTTGGTTGAAAAATTCATCGCTTGAATTGAAAATTCATCTCTTTGGTTAAAAATAGGACTATTTTGTTGAAAATTAGTTTTTTTTATTAAGTTTTATTACTGAAAATTTAGCTTCTATATTTCTGGTTAAAGAAATTTTGTAGTTAAAAATTCAACTGTTTGTTTGAAATATCGTCTTTTTTGGTAGAAAATTGATCTTCTTTCTTTAAAATGCGATTTTTTTTCAAAATTCATCTCTGTTAATAGAAATTTCATTTTTTTGTTCAAAATGCAACTACTGTATTTATGTTCACAATTTATCTTTGTAGGTTGACAATTATACTATTATCTCTCTTGCTGAAAAGGAACCCAAAATGATCAATTGTTCCCACGGAACCCAAAATATGAGTTCAAATAGAGACTTTTTGTACAGAAATTCTTTTCTGCCTCGGCTCACTTCGGAGATTGTACAAGTTAATAATGCTACTTTCAAGCTAAAATACATATTTCATTATAATTATTATATTATTAGTATCATTTGTTTCTTTCTTCAGTTGCTTATTTATAAGACTTTAAAAATATATGTTTGTGTTTATGTAACTGTGAGTAACACAAAAACCAGAAGTTTTAAAAATGTAAAAATCATTGTTTTAATTTTTTTAGTTTGAAAAAAATAATAAATGTTCAGTTTTTACATAGTTTTTTTTCATTTGATAAGGTGCATATGTTAAAAAGGTAAAGAGGCAAATTCCTTAATAATCGAAAAAAATGTTACGTATCCATTTCTCAGGGTGATTAAATAAAATGATGATAAAGGGTCAAATTTGTACTTTATTTTACAATATATAAATAAGCAGTCCCGGTCTGAGGTACAAAAAGTAATAACACATACATTTAATATAATAAAGTTCAATATTCCAGAGAAAATTCAGCATTTCAGCATTTGAAGATTATTTACTTATTGTCTAAATTGGAAACCATATATTTGTATGGAATTTTTTCTCGAAAAAAGCAATGTTTTATTACAATCCAACCATTTTTTTTAAATTGGTAAGAAGCGACAGTAAAAACAATTCAATTATGAAAACTACTCAAACTACTGACAAGATAATAATATTTTGTAAGTTGTAAACTTTTTTGTAATAAATCATGTTTTTTCTTTTATAGGAAATTACGGGTAATATTTTTTCAATGCCTAAAATCACAGAAAACTTTATTTTTCCAGAGACCTGATTTGTGGTATTTTAAGTAATTGGATGGATTTTTCTTCGAAAAATTTATAAAATTCCCGGTCGAAAAGAAATTCACTGACATTTTACGGTTTTTCACGGTCCAGCGGCCACCCTGAAAAAGGAATTCAAATTGACAAAATAAAAAATTGTTTATCATTTAACTTTAAAAGCTTTATGCATTGACATGGGGTAAGCATAAAGACCGATGTACTACTCTATAACTCTTCTCTATTGATCTTTGGGTGCCTACTGGATATTTCGCGATTTCTTCAGGAGTCAATTCTGTAACCTCGCCGCTGTCCATGTTTATTTTCGCCCGCTTTGACCCAAAAAAAGTAGGTTTAAATAATCCACGAAAAATCGTGTTTCTGTTTCGTAATTTTTCTAATACTGCAAAGACGTCACCATTAGATGTTGATAATACAATTTGTTCTTGAGGTGGCAGGGACTTCAGGTCAAAATTTTTTGTCCTTATTTTAGTTGGTGCATTGGGAGGAAAAACGTATCTTCGAAGTTCTAATATCTGGGTCGGATTGTTGTGGGGAATAAGTCGAACCGAACTAAGTTCTTGAAGATTATATCCAAGTATGTAAGAGAAAGTTGGCTTCGGAGGAGGAGACCTGGACCTAACACGAATTGATGGCTCGGCAGATGAAGGAGACCCGACAGAAGAATGATGTCTGGCAAGAGAAAGAGACCTTCCAGGAGATCGTCTGTCAGAAGAAGAAGAAGACTCACAACGAGGAGTACCGAGAATAGGGTCGCCATTAGGCAAACAATCGAATTGTGAACTTAATTCTGCAACAAGAAACAGAGGATTACATTTTTCTTCAAGTACAAAATCGTATGATGGTATGTCATGAGTTGTGAATATGGTTTGTAACGAAGTTTTTGAAAACTCGGAAAGATGTAAAGCAGCTTTCCGGGGTTTCGCCGAAGCCGTACCTAACCTCCGAACGTGAGGATAGGACGGCTTGCACAAATAGATTAAGAGCAGACTTACCGTCCAGCCAGGAGACAAGCCTAGGTTAAGAGGGTAAAACGGAATATTTGTTCTGTACCTACGTTAAATTATCGACACACGACACGCCAGAGGACCCTCGATTAAGCTAGCATTAAGATTTTTATACTCGTAATTCGAATACATGGGTTCGGTGTCGAAGCTGAACAACAAACGGACAGCCCGAAAACATAAAGCAGACAGTCGACAGCCTATCAGCCACCAAAGAACCAGGACGAGAAGAGGGAACACAACCGACACAGCGCAGTAGTCCCACGCAGGTACCGAGAGTGCAGCAGTGGGACTCCGATGCTGTTTCACAGTCGAAAGTCGAACGGATCTCTCTTTCTATCTTCACACATTAGAAAAAGAGGTCCGTTCGATTTTCGACTTTCGACACGGTATCGGGGTCCCACTGCAGCACCTTCCGGCCACCACCGCATCCAGCGGTCACGCTTCACCGACCAAGTGGGGAAACCGAAGTCAGCGGCCATGTTCCACCGTCGACGCAAGGCAGCAGCGCCGATACCAGCGGCGAGGATCAGTACCAACTCGACCGTGGTGTCAGACCGAACCAACCCTGCTACACCACATCGTTAAGCTACACTAGCAGCGTCGAAGGCAGTATGTAACAGACTCGACCAGACCTGTATCACGACGTGGCTGGGCGACCCAGCACTGCTAAGGCCCAGTAAACGGCCATGTTGGAGACAGCGTTTGGGGACCAATGCGAGGACTAGTAGCCCAGCAGACGGACCCAGTAAGCAAGCAGCAAAGGTACGAAAACACACGTTGGCCGAGACTATCAAGCAAGCTCTCTCAGCTTCAACGGACCAATCAACGGTCTCGAAACAAAAATGCTAAGGGTCGAGAAGAAAGGGACGGAAGGAAGCGGAGAGGAAAAACGAACTCCCCACTTGTGTTCTTGGCTTGGCGACGGTGTGGACGGGGGGGGGGGGGGGGAGAAGTTACGAAGGAATACTTTTGAAAGAAAATTTAGGGCCGGTTCCACCAAACTCGGTTAAATCAGTGGTTAACTGACGGCGGGTTAAAGTTAACGCCATAGTTAAGCTTGGATTATCCTGTTGTGCGTTCCACCACATTTTTCGTGGGCGCGGTTAACTAACCAGATAGTCGTTTCGAAGTAACTCCTATTTTACTTTAAATCATTCGTGTGATTGGCTACCCGTCGGTCGAGTGGAAAGCAAAGCAATATGTCCGTGCGCGCCAAATCCAGGTAAGGTTCACGCCACGCTCGTGTCTACACTAACCTAAAAAAAGTGAATGTTGATGTATGTTTTGTTCGTGATATATTAATATATCACATATAAATTCAAAAACAGCTTCTTCGACTTCGTCATCAGACGATCTCAGAACTTCTACCAAAAACTCCATATTTCACAACGACACTGCAGTTTTTAGGTTAGAGGACGATTAAGTCGCCTTAACCGATCAATTTTGACAGGTTAGATTTAACTGTGGTTAACGCGAGTTAACCGGCCGCTAAAAAGTGGTGGAACGCGTAACTAGGTTTAACGGAGGATTAACTTTTTAATCGAGGTTGGTGGAACTGGCCCTTAAAGATGGACCAGAGTAAAGAGGAATACGCAAGATGGTTTCAAGGTATGTGATCTACATTCTAACCTCCTCAGTTTTCGTAGTCTCGGCACTCGACGCCCACGCCCGATGTCTAAATTCGTGTCTATCTTTTTCAATCTCCGCTTCTCTATCTCATTCTATACTATAACATCTATGAACGTCTATCTTTTTCTGTCTCCTTGTCAATCTAAATTTAGGTCTATGCTTTTTCAATCCTCTCTTCTCTATCTCATCCTATCAGTGGCGGATCCACGGGGGGGGGGGGGTGTTAAACCCCCCCTTCCAAATCGAAACTAACAGTTAGTTTCAAACTAACTGCAATATTAAAAATATGTTAAGGGACAAAATGCCCCGCAACCCACCGAAAAAAAATTGTGGATCCGCCACTGCATCCTATTCTTTATCTATTAACTTTAACCTGATAGTTTTTCCCCTAGGTGGCTAACGGTAAAAGTAACCAAGTAAAATCAGTCTTTGGGCCTATAAGTAGAGTCCCGGCGAAACTTTTTGCCAAGTTCGATAAAGTTGTCGACTTAGGTTTGGAAATAAATTGTTATTATATAGGTATATAAGCATGGCCGTCATATTGGGTCCATATCATCTCACATGCGGCAAGTCACACCTGCGGCATATCACATCTGCGGCAGGTCACATCTGCAGCATGTCACATCTGCGGCATGTCACACCTGCTACATGTCACAAGTACGGCATGTCACATCTGCGGCATGTCACAACTGCGGCATCTCTACCTAGCGGCATCTCTCACCAGTTCTCGGTCACGAATGTAGAGAAAAGGATAGAAAATTGAGATTGGGAATAGCAAAAAACAGTGTTTAATGGATGCAAAGTGACCCATTGAGAGAGATAGAATAGTTCAATCTTTTTCTGTCCCCCAATTTCTATCTTTTTTAATCCTTCTGCTTCCAGCAGAGCAGCTCTAGAATTATAGAGCGAGAGGTATTACTATGTTATCCGGGGTACATAAAATTAAAAAATGCCAACCATTTTTGCGTATCTCTGATGATTTACGACATATTTGCAATTAATAATTGTGTTATACGTTGCAAATGGATCTCGACGTGGATTTTTACGTAGACTTTTTCATCTGGGTTTTTTATTCCACACCTAGCTTATTTAGAATTTTCAAATTAAAATTTTTGGGCGTTTTTAGCTAAAGGCACCTGAGATAGGGTTCGCACATTGCGTTCGGGTTGTTTTTCGGGGTTTAGCATATTACTGTGGTGATGAGGATATCTACTAGATTCTCAGAAAGGTGACTAGAGTGAATATTTTCAATTTAGATATTTTTTGGATATTTTAGTTAAAGGCAGGTAAGATGGGGTTCATTAAATATGCTAGGTGTGGGTTCTTCGAATGCTTCATTAATACTGTGAGGATGGGGATATATACTAGATTGTTAAAAAGACGACTTGTCTGATTTTTTTTAATTTTAATTTTTTGCTATTTTAGTTGAAGGCAGCTGATATGGGGTTTGTGAAATATGCTAGGGATGGTTTCTTGGGGTTGTTGGTTATTAATTTGGGGATGTGAATATCTAGTCAGAGTCCTGGAAAAGTGAGTGATATGATTATTTTCAATTTGAAAACTTTTTGGCATTTTTAGTTGAAGGCAACTAGAATGGGGTTCGTTAATTATGCTATGGGTGGTTTTTTGTGATCGTTAAATATTATTTTAGGTATCGGGACATGTAACTTAGACTTGAAAACGTGATTGGCATGTTTATTATTAATTTTAAAATATCTTAGCTATTTTGCGTGGTGACACTTCGGATTTTTTTCGATAAAAATGCTGAAGGTGTGTTTTTGCGGTAGTTAAACATTATTATGGAATTCCGACCATAACCTTCAGTTTTCTGAAGGTGATTTGGGTGACTATATTTAATTTAAAAATGGATTGGTTGTTTTACATGAAGATACTTTGGAATTTTTTAGTTAAAAGTGCTAGGGGTGGTTTTTGGGTGTTGTTGAGTTTGGGTTATGGCCGAGCCTGCTTCATATTTTCCTGTCCCAGGTAGGTTGTTTGCCACATGTGGGGTAATTTCTGAGTGTTGAAATTGGTTGCACAAGTTTGCACAAATCAAGTGGAAGATATTGACAAGAAGATTTCGTGAGATGAACGTCGCCGATTCGACTGAGGCTTTAAAATGATGAAAGTGCATCATAATC